>OV651814.1:89974394-90317297 GCA_927349885.1 Psylliodes chrysocephalus
GTTTCTTGAATGAGGTCTTACCATACATCACCCCGCAAATTAGGAGTAAACATGGTTTGGATAGAGAGCCACAGTCAGACGATGAAAATGATTAAGGATTACTTTTATAATATATCTATATGTGTAATTATAATATAAATAAAACAATATACATAGTTTTAATGTTTTTTTTTATTTAAAAAAAAAGGTTGTTACATGTTATTATGTATTCAGTAAATACTTCTACTACTTATTAGGCCACACCCATTAAAAGGTTAGGTTATTATGTATAAAGTAAATAACGCTACTACCTATTAGGCCACCCCCATTACACCCGTATGCAACGCAAACATGTATATGTTACGGGCAGTGTTGTAAATTGGGCGTAACATATATATTTTATAAATCGAATGCTAGACCATGGCTAATATTAAAATAATAATTTTTCTATGATGGAATTATAGTTGGCGGTGATCTATTAAATTCTAAAATTTGACTACTAATTAGGCATTAATGTTTTTTTGTTAAAAAGATTATATTATATTTTTTAGAGTGATTGAAAGTATGTATAGTAATATATTACATTATTTCTAAAATGTATTTATTTTTTTATCAATTTCCACTCATTGATAAATAGCCCATATATTTATTATATATTTTATAAAAATTGTAAAATAAAAAAAAAAAAAATAAAAAAAATGGCCTCACAGCGGAGGAACGAACCCGCTGATTTCGACGTGAGTGCAATGCTAGCTTTTCGCTTAGCCTCGCACCCACGAAGGAGGCCACTTAATGTTAATCGAAAGCTGGTTATAAAGAACCCCGAACCATTGTCCGATTGTCCGATTATCACCATCCCTACGCCAGCCTGTAAGCGGTGTCCGAACCATTTGAATCGGTATTGCCCTACCTGTGGGTACATGGTTCTCGCTCGGCGGGTAGCTCGGAGGCAAGCATATTTAGTGTTGTTTTTTGATTTTAGTCAAAAAGGCGTGACGATTTTCAGTTTAATATAAAGTTCCGCGAAGAAGTTCAACAGTATGAAACTTTATACGATTATAAACGATCGGATTATTGCAACAGAAGTGGACAAAATAGCAAAAAAATTCAATGTAAATGGTAAGTACTTTTTTATTAACTCTTATTAACTGAATGATTAAAAAGAGGATAAAATTTCCTGGCCGTATTAGAATTTATAATAAAATTTCCTTGCTTTTCTCAACCAAAGTTGAGTATCCATCGTCTGGAGCAGTTAGTTAAAATAAAATAACATTAAGGACATAACAAACAGTTTAAAATTTTCGTGATTGAAAACCACGTCTTTTTGTGTGAATTGCATCTAACAATAATGTACGTCTGTATAATTATATTATATAATTACATTTATTAATATAAAAGATGGAATTTAATTTAGAAAATATACCAGATGCACGGCTTATTGAGTTTTTTATAATTAATAAAATAACGAGAAAAAATATTGCACCTAAATAGATATTTTGTCCACGACTACTTAATAATAAATCAATATTCTACCTCCTAACTAAAAGCATATGGTACTCATATATCACGGAGTGAATTATGATAATTCACGCTTTTGTAATTCTGGCAAATTCCGGTAAATAACTAAAGATGGGTGATACTTTTCATAACGATATTTTCTAGATCGAAAAATCGAAAAAGTGAAAAATCGAAAAATCAAAAAATCAAAAAATCGAAAAATCCAAAAATTGAAAAAAAAATCGAAAAAATCGAAAAATCAAAAAAAAAAATCGAAAAATAAAAAAAAATCGAAAAATCGAAAAAAATAGAAAAAAAATCGAAAAATCAAAAAAAATCGAAAAAAATCGAAAAAAATCGAAAAAATCGAAAAATCGAAAAATCTAAAAAAAAAAAAAACGAAAAATCAAAAAAAAAAAAAAAAATGAAAAATCGAAAAAAAAAAACATCGAAAAAAAAAATGAAAAATCGAAAAAAAAATCGAAATAAAAATCGAAAAATCGAAAAAACAACAGTTAGTTACCTATGTTTAATAAAAACTTTCTATTCTACACTTCACTTTTATTTAATAAAGAAACCATAATGGTCGTGGACAAAGTATAGTATTAGTCTCGCAATTTATAGCCATTATTCACTCGGGTGACTTGCGTGAATAATGGCTACCATAAATTGCTCGTTTAATAATATACTATTATTGCCAGCGCTCCAGTAGTTAATATTTTATATTATATAGAAGTATTTTTGACCCCATTTTTGAGCGCCTGACATTTTATATTTCTGAATTTTAAACATTCACCTATTATTTTCTATTATTGTATAACTGTTTGTATTATAAATTTGGTCTATTCTGTATACATCCAGTATAAAATAAATTATGTTGCACTCGGTTTTCTTATATCTTATATCTATATGTGCAATTAAAATATAAATAATACAATATACATAGTTTAAATGTTTTTTATTTAAAAAAGGTTACATCTTTTTATTTTTGTTAAAAGTGAACACGGGCATAGGTTTGGATACAGTAAATTAGAGTATATGAATTACAATGGCATATATTCGGTGTGTACAGTGCCATCTAGTGCATTATAACTTATAAGAGCTTCATGAATAATAAGCGCATACGCTTTAGTGTTGGCGGGAAATTGCATTTTACGTGTTTCGAATTCAACCTTGACATCCACAGTTGAAGATTTGATTGGTTTTGGATACATACTGCAATCAATTACGAATAGGGGGTTCGCTCTAAAGCCATTCAGGCCTAACATCGGTTGGGGATTTTCCTTTTTGTAGTAACTTCGCTGAAAATCTTCATAAGCATAATAAGCGGGAGTATCCAACTTTTTCCCAACATCTAAATTCCAACGCTCTAATGGGTAAACTTCAGAATTTAGATATAATCTGATATTGCTTATATCAGCAGCCGTAAACGCCGTCACATCTTCTTTCCTGTTCTCAGTAAAAGAAGTATTTTGAAATCCAATTATTACATATCTAGGTCGTTCCATGGATGTAGTGGTTTTAATCGCCCATATGTCGTGAGAAGTTTGCCTTAGAGTAGGTAATTCATAAAGATCCCATTTATGATGCGGTATTTTAATGGATTGCAAATGTTTGTCATTAATTTTTTTATACATGAGAACATCTGCATCATTTTCGGGAGTAATATGTTTGACTATCCAATCCATTTTAGTGATAGTTATGTCCGCATCGACTTCTCCTATATAGCAATTTTCGAATGCTCGAGCAATTATTACAGTCATCTCATGCTTAACACCTATTATCCCTTTTTTGTAAGATTCAGCAAAACCAAATAGATGTTTTAATAAGATTCTACCTGTAAATGTATTACTCGTTGAATCAACCAAAACTTGATTCTCTTCGCTGAGGCCCCAACCAGATGTTTCTAATAATTTCGCATGTTTTTCACCATATGACACCATATTTTTTATTGCTGTCGTTATAATAGGTTTTCGACATTCAGCAATCTTTTGTCCACCCATTTCATATCTAATTTCTTCAAATAGGCCAGGAAGAGCATTGTTGGCCAAATAGCACTTTTTATTAGCCTCTTTTGGCTTAAATGTTCCAACTATATTGATGTAACTATCGCAAATTAAGAGATTCAGGTCCATATTATTGATCGTAAAGGTGATTGTATCAGAATGTTTGTAATTTGGCGATCCCGTAGGCGGGTGGATATATTCATCGCATCTCTTGATTGAGTTATCGACGATCGGCTTTTCAAATACGTCCAACATCTCATTTCTTACATAAACAGCCATTATTTAATATCTTATATGGAATCCAATAGATTGAAGAAATTTATAATCTTTATTAGACAACAGAAGTCTTCTTCGCTTTACAGTTACTCGGCGAATGTTCATGTTTTTCCCTTCGATTCTATTTATATGATTATTTAAATGGGCGCTAGTTGAATATTGTGGTTTGAAGCAGAATCCCATATTAGTTTATCTCTTTTAATTCGAGTGTGATATTGATAGTTTCCTCTCCAAAGTCAATCAACTCACCGTTATCGTCTACAACTCGGATAGTAATGTTGTCTAGGTATTGCCGACCGGCAGGTATGACTGGTAGATAAATAATGTTATGAGGTTCCTTCGTCAGTTTGTATCCAGGCTCAACGTCTATGTCAAATGAAAAAAGGGTGTGGGCTTCTTTCCCATTTATATAGGAACCAGAAATAATATTACAATCCAATTGAACAAGGTGGAGGTTCATAATATTGATCGGCCTTGTAGAGACATAAGCTTGAGGCCTTGGCGGGCACTTCGAATTACTGAATCCTAAGAGGCTAGCTATACTGTTGTCACAATCAAAGTTGATTATGAATTTAGATGAAATTTCACATTTTAGAGTGTTGTTGTTCGCCGACAATTTAAACATAGCATCAAGTTCTCCCTGATTTATAATAGTTTTGGTATCCGGATATAGATAGTCATATATAGCTTTTTGGACGAACTTATTAATTTCATCAATCTCATAAGCGCCGGGTGCCACACGTACATTAATATTTTTCGGTGCACTGCCTTCCTCGGCCCAACTCTTCTCTCGCTGCACCACATCTGCCCAAAACTTTTCTGGGTCTACCACCTCTAAACAGATGAAATTATTTTTTGAGGTGATATTTTTGATAGAATGGTAGGCATAAAATGCTATTAATCCAAGGCCATACTGTTTATTAACATCCAATTCGATGGGCGGAAAAAAATCATTGCTGAGAATGCTTGACGCTATGGACGACAAATTAAATGT
This sequence comes from Psylliodes chrysocephalus, assembly GCA_927349885.1. Lineage (NCBI taxonomy): Eukaryota > Metazoa > Arthropoda > Insecta > Coleoptera > Chrysomelidae > Psylliodes > Psylliodes chrysocephalus. The sequence goes on from OV651814.1 coordinate 89,979,147, forward strand.
TCTTGACATGGCTAAGAAGTATGTCACACTGACTTCGAAATCTATTTTCGATTACATAAATTATAAACTCGCTTTTTAGTGGAAATTTTCAGTTCTCGAATTTTACAAAAACAACAAATTACGTGTTTTGGTGTTGGATCATCGCTTACGTCAATTGACCCACGTTTCGAAAATACCGTCGGACCATCATTTACGTCGATAGATTCATTTTTAGAAAAATCCTTAGGTTGTTCTTCATCGTGGGTATTCATTCTTCAGAGAGAAGAAATTGCAAACACAAATGTCCACATAGGACAGTATCAAACTTCTGGTAGCGTTTATAATTATAGTGAACTTCAGATACCGACCAACACCCTTTATACAGATAACTAATTGAATCTGAAGGTGGGGGTAAATCACCATAACTATCGAAATATAATAAGGACGCATCTCTTTTCTTGTAAGCGACCCAATGTGTTCCTGGCCCGCTACTACTATCCAAATTTACAATGGCTGATTCGTTTTTTAGTGGCCCGCAGTTTGGTAAATTAGCTCTCATATACACACCTCGAAAGTAGGGAATCTTAAATCTTTTGGCAAAAGATTGTATGTCTAAATTACTGAGAGGTCTTCGAGGTAGTGAACTTACGAGTTTTTTGGCCGATATGGTTTCATGTAAAGGCCCAACCCCTTTCGATAGGGCTTTAAGTATAATCCTTTACCATTTTTTCCTAGAGAGATGGCTTCCATAGTTCTATTGTGTCGATTAGCTTCTGTTAATTGTTGACTATTTGTTTTAGCGATGTTCACTGCTTTGACGATTCCGGACGCCGCTCCTGCCAAGCTCCCCAATGCAGATAATCCAGCAAAAATAGGTATTAATGGTAAAAATCCGCCTGTTTTTGGTATCGGTATAATACGGGGAATAATAATTTTTTTCTTTCCCCCGGCTGCTTTAACATATTTTCGGGCAGCCATGAGAGATGATGCAGCCATCTTCCTGAGTGTTTTTCCCCCCATTTTCTGTCCGCCATATGTCTTTATTACCCCTTTAATCTTACTGACAATTCCTCTACCGAAAGCAATTCGTTTTTTGCTTTTTGTTCCGCGACGCCGCTTTCTAGACCGTAATTTATGACCCATACCAAAACTTCGCTTTGTTTTCATAATATTTGTGATAGTCCAGGCAGCTGCTTTTTCACCAACTGACGCGTCGCTAGCTTTAAACCGAGTCCAAGCTAATTCTTGAAGGTCCTTGTCAGCAATATGTCTAGCTTTCAAATCGTTTGCACTTTTAGAGTAAGCAATATCATGTAATTTACAGGCTTTATCTAATTCATTTATTCCTGGGTCGTTACGTGCTAAACGTTTTTGTAAGCGCGTACCTGGCCCACAATATTGGTACCCCGGTATGTGCAGTTCAAATGGTAATTTATTTATTAGGGAATTAACAAACCCTTTTCCACACTTTCTTTTTGAATAACGTTTAGTGATAGATCGCACTCGTTTCACGCTAGGCATTTAAATGAATGTTACGTGGGCGAGGGTTTATATAGCCAAAGACAGTCAAACGATGCGCATAGTCAAAGCACAAAATAGTATCTGTGTGGAGAATTTAGATGAAAAAGTTGGTGATGGGCTTAGTGAAAATAAGATTCCTAGACACGGCCCATTGTTGCCCGATACAATACGCGGCCTTCTAATAGGACCATCAAATTGCGGTAAAACAAATGTTATGTTATCACTACTCATTCAACCAAATGGGCTACGATTTGAAAATGTATATATTTATTCAAAATCATTATACCAGAAGAAGTATGAGTACTTGCATGAAGTTTTGACTCCGATAAAAGGGTTGGGTTATTTTACGTTCAACAATAATGAAGATATAATTCAACCAGTAGACGCCAAACCAAATTCCATATTTATATTTGATGATGTGATTTGTGAAAAACAAGATGTTATTAGATCATATTTTAGTATGGGGCGACACAGAAATATAGATTGCTTTTATTTGGCTCAAACGTATTCGAAGATTCCGAAACAATTGATTAGAGACAACGCAAATCTAATAATTATGTTTAAACAAGATGACCTAAACCTACGTCACATATATTCAGACCATGTAGCTCCAGACGTGTCTTTTAGAAAATTTCAAGAAATATGTGTGGAATGTTGGGGTGAAAAGCATGGATTTCTAGTGATCGATAAAGATAAAGATATAAGCGCCGGTAGATATAAGAAAGGATTCGATAGCTTCATATACCCATAAACAATGCAATACGCGTTATTTTTCAAGTAGCGTCCAAGGCGGCAGGTGGTTTCAGCGATTAAAATGTATAGCAATAAAAAACATTTTGACATCAAATCGGAGCTGGCCGCTGTCTCCGATTCGGTTAGACAGAAATTTAATGCCTTAAAAAGTGGGCGCGTTGAAACTCTGCAAGCTCTAGAAAAAATGTATGAACCGCTGACGAAACCGTTGAAAACAATTTCAAAAGCCGCAACCTCTAACCCCTTTAACGCTAAAGAAGAAAACCCCGCTAACACTAAAGAAGAAAGATCTGGCATGAAAAGGGAACTCGCGTCAATATCACCGGACTCGACAAAATATGGAGAAAGTTTTGAAAGTGCAATATCCGACCGCGGTGATGGTGATGATGATGATGATGATGATAAAAAATATATTAATAAGCATTTAGAAGAAATATCACGAGGTAATAAACGCTATGATACTCGGTACGGCGTATATATGGACAAAGACATGAAAACAATGGTTGGGAATTTAGAAGTAAAATTTTCTGATGGCAAAATCTCGTTTTGGGATGGGGATAGAAGAGTTGCTGACTACCACGGTAATCCGGAATTGTATGAGCTACTATTTTATCGAAGCCCTAAGAAAGTAAGTAATGCGACTAAGGATACATATAAGGAAATATTACAACTTACCGGAGCGGCCTTTAAGGAGTATGACGAGTCCAAAGGGCTAAGTAACAAAAATGTAAATAAATTGAGAAAAATTATTAGACCATTGTTCTCTCCGGTAAAGATAAAGGGTGGAGGGTTTTCAAAAATACCTAAATACAAAAAAATAATGACCTCTAAACCCACATACGTTTATTGGAACAAGCCGAGAGAATTGGTGGCTAGATTGCGTTTATTATGGAGTTCAAAGCAAGCCGGCCATACTGGGCACGATAATGAAATTTTATCTATAATTGAAGAATTAAGAGAAGAGCGAATAATATATTAAATACATGTGCTGTAGAGGTCAGTCGTAAACGGAATGTCTTCAAGGAACATTGTAGATAAATTCGGAAGAAAAAAGAAAAATCAACGCGTAATTATTCGAGAAAAAAGGGGTCTTGGATTCAAATTAACAGGTGACGGTAATTATGATATGCAAACCAAACGGTTGGTGAACCTCGGAGAGCCAGAACAATCGACCGACGCTGTAACAGTTGGATATATTGACGATGTTACTAGGCAAGCAAAAGATCTCGTTTTAAAAGCTTTAACGGAATCCATTAAAAACGTATTACGCGAAGCTACGATTTATTTCGAAAATCAGCAGAGTGAACTTAAGAAATTAGTATTTGAACATCGAACTGTGTCAAGCAATAGTATTGGCGATGTTAATGTTAAATACCAATCGATGTTACAAATAGTGAAGCACAATAGAGAATTTTTTGAGGACATACTTACCACTACAAAAAGTAATATTTTAAAAATTATTACTAAAGTTGATATTTTGGAAAGTGAAATAAAAGGCATAAAAAATTTTACTATAATATTAGAGAACCGTTTAACTGATCTTACCGATAAATTCATTTAAGTGTAATACGGAAATTCTTCGAGACCTTGAAAGCGCCAAAGGAAGTATTGGACAAAATACAGCGGTTTTATCGAAAATTATAGTAGGACTGGAAGAAAGTATCAAAAAGTTTGAATAAAAAATTGTATTTTAATTGGAAAGAATGTCTAAGCACCAAATAATTGAAGAAATCCACCGATCCGCCCGTCGAAATTTTTCCAGAAGAAGGACTATTGTAAAAGGATATGCCGACTTGTGGCAGAGTGATTTGGCTGATATGCAAAGTTATAAAGATGAAAACGATGGTTACAGATATATTCTAATTGTCATCGACTGTTATACGAAATATGTGTGGGCGAGACCATTAAAAAATAAAACAGGCTTACATGTTAGAAATGCCTTTTTAGATATACTCCAAAATTGCGCACACCATCCTAAAAATCTACAAACGGATCAAGGGACAGAATATTATAACAAGGAATTTGGGAAAGTAATGAAAACATATGATATAAATCACTATTCGACTTATAGTACAATGAAAGCGTCAATGGCAGAACGTGTGATTCGTACGATAAAATCCCTATTATATAAAAAAATGGCTATGAGGGGGAAATACAATTGGATAGATATTATAAACGGTGTCATTAATAAGTATAATAACACCACGCATTCAATCATAGGTATGAAGCCAATAGATGTCCTGCCGACAACTAAACTCAACCAATATAGGCAAAACAAAAATGAAGTAAGGCGTAAAAAACCGAAATATCGTGTCGGCGATGTCGTAAGAATAAGTAAATATAAAAGCATATTTGAAAAAGGGTATACTGCTAACTATACAACTGAATTATTCAAAATAAGAAAAATAAATAGCACATACCCCGTAACATACATTCTAGAAGATATGAATGGTCAATCGATTAAAGGCTCATTTTATGAGTTGGAATTATTAAAAACAAAGTGGAAAGATGTTTATTTAGTGGAAAAGGTCATTCGGACGAAGGGGGACAAAGCCTTGGTGAAGTGGTTGGGATTCCCACAGCAAGAAAACTCTTGGATTAATATAAATGATATTGTTTAGTATGGATATTAAATGAAATAAAGATTAAAAAAAAAACGAGTTTTATTTTCCTATTAACTACTACATATACAATAATAAAATAACTTACACTTAAATATATACAGAAAGCTTAAATAATAAACAATTATACAAATTAAATCTATATATAAAGGGTCATTGGGTGCATAACAAAGCCGCCGTATTGCCACCCCTGACTCCTTTATTTCAAGCGCTGATGCATACAGGGCAAACATTTGTGTCGCAGAAGTGGGAAATATATCGGGCGCATACATCACATGTTTGCGGATCCTCCAAATCCCCCCCTTCTACAACAAAATGCTGATGCTCGTGTATGTACCTGGCATTTGGATTTCTTTCGACCTCCATCTGCTCGTAATAAAGAAAGCAGGGGTTGCACAGACGTTTGCTCCGTTTCATGCCGGGAATAACCAACTTCACAATAACGGAGCTGGATGTAACGCAGAAGTGGTTACCGCCTCTGGCCTGAAATACAGCCAGCTCCCTTCTTATTGAAGTCGGTGATCCAGGGCAATCAGCCTCAATGCCCTCATCATCGTCGTCGCTGGCGGGTTCATCGGCGGGTGGGGCTGGACCAACGGCGTCTTCACCCTCTTCGACGAGTGGTGCCGGACCAACAGCACCCAAATCCTCGTCGGCAAGTTGCGCTAGACCAGCCACGCCTTCTCCATCACCATCGGCAGCTGCAGCAGCGGCATCAGCAGCCTGTAAAGAAGTATATTGATTAGATATTTTATAAGCATAATGATTAGATATTTTATAAACATAAGGTAATAGTTAAAAACTTACATCACGTTCTATGGCGTCCCAAAATTCGTCAATGCCTGGCTTGTTGGCATCAAAACGCGCCAATAAGGAGAGCTGACGCTCGATCTCCTCAACCGCATCAACATCAACAACAACAATTTGTCTATCCATCCTAGCTATTTATTATTGTTTCGGCTTTCTATTATTATTAATGGTCAGCTACAGCGAAGTGACTGATGCTGGTAAGTGGTCGGGACCTCATTATATATGGTTATGTATTCCCACCTCCACTCTCCCAACCCTCGAATTTACCACCTCCCCTGCATAACATCACGCTCAGTAGGGTGCATCTAGTTCCGGAAAGTTGGAAGTCAGAAAAAATTTTACTCTAGCATTAATCGATGCTCTGCAGATAATACAACTAACTACAGATCGACTGCAACTAACACAAGATACAGCATGTCCGCATGGTATAAAAACCATTTGTACCTCCTTATCGACACAAATCTTGCAAGTCAGGCGTTTACTAATAGAACGACCATCACTTAATGTATGCATAGTAGCACGAGGTCTTTAAACAGAATGTGGACAACTATATATCTGAGGCTGGATGGACTCTTTTATTAAAAGGTTTGTGGATAGATGTTGAGTGGAGGCCAATTACAATCAGCGCAAAAATTATACTTTTTCGCCCACTGGCGGTCTAGTTATTTAGAGTTTTTTGTTTGTTGATTCTGATTAGGGAGTTCGTTTCCACACCATCTTATATATTACAACTAGTCTATCAACATAAACTATTTATAATATAAGGAGATAGAACTCACGGCGCGTTGCTATTTTTAACGTGGTAGCTCCCCTGTAGGCCTATGACCACGAATACACAAACAAAACAAAAATCCTCTACGTACCCTGCCACGAACATATGTTATCTACTAACTTTTGATAGTCCGCCCTCCGAGCGCGCCCCTGTTCAGTAATTTCACCAAAGCGCGTCTTTACAATTTCAGCGGCCCTCTTCTTTGATTGATACTCAGAATGGGACTCTTTGATCCTACCAATCTCGATGCCCACATCCTTCTGCCTTCGATGTACAACACCCTGATGGTGGAGGATCTCATCCATCTGCCTGTTTAAATCACCTAATCGCAGTTTGATGCGGGCATCTTCGTCTGCCAATTCTTCAGACTCATACTGAAGTGGCGCTAAGGCTACCTCAATATCCTTTTCCATATCGTCCACCACCATCTTCAGTTGCTTGTATGTGGATTCGGTGATTTCAATCTGATCTCTATCGGTCTTTAACCGCATCTGCATATTAATTATGGCGATGTTGACGGAGCTAAGATCCTTCGCCATATCGCCGTCATCAATCAGCATCGGAATTGGTGTAGCCCTACTTGTGGGAGTCACACTTGTTGAGACTACTGCCTTTAACTTCTTCGCCGGCGTTGTCTTCGGCTTCTTCGAAGCTCTCGGCTTCTTACTTTTCGGCGCAACCACTCTTGGTCTCGTGGGTTTCGACCTACAGGGCCCATCGTTGGTTTTGCCGACACGTTTTGCATTTTTCGTCATGACCGGTACTGGCAATGTAGGGACAAGCACATTGCTAAGAACATGAATCTTCTTCGGTGCCTGAAACTCATCCTCACTGCTGTATACCGGTAACGGGGCCAGTACCGGGGCCGGTGATGGAGTCGGTAACGGGGCCGGTAACGGGGCCGGTAACAGAGCCGGTAACGGGGCCGGTAACGGGGCCGGTAACGGGGCCGGTAACGGGATGTCGCCCACTGACTGCGACAACTCCATCGGAGATACCGGTGAAGGAACCGTGTTAAACAGTAGCATCTCGTCAAAATCAAAATCCACCACATCGAAGTTATAAGTGTCGGCTTCCCCCATTATCGACAGGATGCTGTTGGTAGCTGACGTGGTTTCTTCATTTGAAGGCATCTTAAGTGAGAGTTGGTTCGGTTTACTAGAAAAATAGCACAGAAAGTTAGGTAGTTTATTCAGCGAGCTAAAATAAACTGAATTTCTTACCACTGGTCCCCGTATATATAGCGATAGGTGAAAGAGTGGGAAGTGGAGGGGAGATAGTGGGAGTCTCTCACGGCCTCATGTTTTAAAAAACGAGCATCGCGAATCTAGGGCAATACTTTACGGGGCATTTAGTCGAGTACATTTTTATTGACTACCAAATGCAAATGATTTGTTAGGAGTTTTTTTGTTGGTTCTAAAATGGATAATTTTTTTTTTTTGGTCCTGAAAAAGGCCATTTTTGGACAAAGGCCGCCGACCTATTGCGAGTCAGAATTGTCGTCTGAGTCTGACACCGATTCGTCGGACATTGAGTCATCCGACTCAGTGTTCGGCTCGGTGTCATACGACCATTCGTTCAGAATTAGGAAGCGGGAGTCGCATGGGCTGGACGGTGACGATGGTCGGCGAGGTTTTAGACCCGTAGTTGAGTCACATCGGCCATCGGAATCTACTCCTACTCCCCCTGTTATAATTTCGGTTGTAGAGTCGCATTCTGCTACTTCAATAACGTCGGCCATGACTGTCGTCGGTAGTTATTTAGGGCAGACTGAATTTTAGAGCCCGGGCGCTGGGTATGTATGGTACACAAGGAGAGTGGGAGAGAGTGAGGAGAGCATAGACGAGGCTTTTTCATCGAAAAAAAAAAAGTAGAAAGGGGAAAAAATATATATATATAATATATTACAAACTTTCAATTTACATTTATTCTAATAATAGTTTTAACAGTTAATCTAATATATTTTCTTCGATGTTGCTTTGTTGCAGCTATTTTGCTCTGGTTGGAACTTCCCCCAGGTTTTATTCAGCGTCGCATGGTCAATAATGACTTGTTCTCTGGCGATTATGGTTGCTATGTTGATAGACATTTTTACGGCTTTTATAGTTGGGCTGGATGAAGCAGAATGAATATCTGACCATGAGCACCTACTATTTATTGTGTTAGGAATGAGTATGGAGTGGAGGGGGAGATAGTTGGAAATTTTATAAAAATAAACTTTTTTTTTTTTGTTACATATATATTACAAACTTTCAATTTACATTTCTTCTAATAATAGCCTTAACAGTAAATCTAATCTATTTTCATCGCTACTATTATTTACAATATTGGCTACGTTATACCGTAATTCGGCTATAGTTTTTCGAGGCCCATTACGATATTCCTGAATGTCTCTGTGACCCCACGGTAGAGTTTTTACGGTATTTGGTATTATAAACCTTTTCTCATCGTTGTAAGATAATGCAACTTTGTTTTTCATTTCAGTATATATATCGTGTAACTTACTCCTGAATGTATTCATTTTTCTAAATATCTTACCCCCACCTTCTACAATTTTTTGGTAGTCCGTCATGTTTAAGCTGTTTTGTATTACGCATTTTTTTACGCCCTTAGCGGTTTTGGTTTCTTTCTCATCCGATCTAATATAATAGGCCTTGGCGCCTGTCCCTAAAAATATACTGATAGCCTGATTTGGATACTCATCTTTAAAATTTCCCAATATTGGTTTAGTTACTGGTAAGTTAAATTTATTATCAGATTTATAATTAGATGTGTCGAAATGTTCAATATTTCTTTCCATAAATTCATAAAAATTTATTGAATTAACTTTAAGCACAAAACTATCGGTATCTGTATAAAGTAAGGAAATTTTATCGCCTAATTGTTGTTTTAATGTGCCGTAATAAAAATCATACATCCTTACTTTTGACAATTCCAACACTGTGAAACCTACGTACAGCGGTTTGTTATAACATATTTTAGTTCTACCCATATGTATAGCCACAAAGTGTTGTGAAAATATGGAACAAGACTTAAAATTTGGTCTAGCAATTAAGTTGTTTGCCCCCGGGGAATTTCTCTTACTAGCCCAGTGAGTTTTAAGGTAAATGTCGCATCTGTCATCCACATTTTCCATAGTTTTCCCGTACACGCTATTAACCATACGCTTAAAATGATTTTTCTCTGATGTGTCCTTAGCGCTGTTTCTCATATTTGTATTGAGATCTATATATTTTTTCAGCCAGCGAGATTGCTTAAATTTGAGAGCTCGATGAATTTTAGTTACAATTAGCCCATTATTTATGGCTTGCTTAAAGTTTCTATAGTGTAATATGTATTTGTCTTTATGATTCAAATTGGGAACCAGTTTGGGTATTTCTGTTTTTGAATGGGGTGGAATTATATTCTCCACTAAAAATGGTAAATCGGCATGTTTATCATGGAGGTGATGTGGATATGTTACATCAACTTCTAATACATAACCATATTCCCCGAGATCATCAACTGACATAACGTCGAGCTGATTAATTTCCTCAGTCGATAACCAAGCAAATTCTCCTGTCGGTAGGGGCTGACTCATGCTATACCCATAGAGATTTGTCGCATCAATATAATGTATAGAAGACTTCGGCTCGAAAGGATTATATTCGGATAAAAATGGATTATTGGCAATATGTTTTCTTTCCACACATTGGCTGATACCGCCACGTATACTATTTTTGAAGAAATTAATCATATCTATATCCGTTAGCAATTCCAACTCTACCCTGGTGTAGCGCAACATCGCATCCCATGACAAACCTGGAGATGTATAATATTGCGCTGGATCTAGTTTATATGCCCTAAGTGATACATCCCTAAAATTTTTAAATATATCGCATAACATTAAAACATCTGATTTTAAATATAAATCAGAATAGGATCCCAAAGTTTGACATTTAAATACATTCCAAACTTTCTGGGCCCTCGCATAATCCTCATCGGATATATGGCGATCATTTAGCTTGTCATAAAAATCCTCTTTTGAAGGTAAATTGGGGTGATCTAATTTCATTAAATTATCCATGAAATTATATGGAAACACCCCTTTCTGCCTCATTAAATCGAATTTTTCTTTTTCTGCAAAACATTTCCTTGTTTCTACGAAAAATTCTGATGGTAAATTTTCTGATAACCCAACCAAGGAATCAGCTAAAAATCTGTAACTATCTAAAAATCTAAGTTTTATGTAATTTTTTCTCATCATACCGTCTCTATCTACATAGCTATGGGTGTACAACGGTTTAGTAAATGAAATATATTTTTCTTTATTTTGAGCAATAACTTCGGCTCTCTCGCCTTCACCATACAATTCTTTAATAAATAAATGACTATCGTACCCACTCAAATTATGAAAAAATATTGGAACAAATTGCGGGATTTTATAATTTAAATTACAATTACTGTGTGCGGCGCCAGGGGTTTTCTTACCGGTAATATGGCAATGATCTCTTACTTTAACATCACCATCCTGAAAGGCCTCATCACAAATAGAGCATATACTCGATGTATTAAAATCATCTATTTCATCATTAGACAATTGGTGCATAGGAACAACATCTTTTAAATACGTATTATAAATAGTTAGAACATCGTCTTCTAGCCGTTTCACGAAATCGCTACCGGCATTGTCACCAGTAAAAGTTACAAATTTCGTCAATGAATTATCAAATGAACATTTAATTAAATATGCAAAAGAATATGGCTCATGTCGGTATGTAGGGATAGTAAATTTTTTTTCCGGATCTGGTTCGCAAATATCTATAGGTTTTAAGATCGATTCAAAATCAGCATAAATTACAAATGGAACCCTTAGCTGCTTATCATAATTTTGAAACTTGAGTATATTTTCAGGTACATAATAACCGCGTTTGTCTTTTTTTAGCTCTACTGATGGCGTGCAGGTATATATATGATTACAGTCGCTCAATTGGTGCCGCAATAGGATGCTTTCAGATCGAAAATAAAGTAAACATCCATCACAAAAAAATTTTTTATGGCCATTTCTAGTTATTTGACTCGACACTAATCTAGAAAGGCTTTTAATCCAACAGTAGTGACTATTACCCGAATCAGCCGTTATTAGTAGTAAATTTATATGATGACCTAACCTTCTGCGGGAATATCGTAATGGGCCTACTATTTCAAATTTCGCCTTACCGTTTTCATAACTACGTTCCAAACCATTAACATTAACACTTATATCATTTAGGTCTTCAAATTTTGAAATGTCTTTAAGCTTCATGGGAAATTCAATACCCTCAACATTCAGCACGGTCTCGAAGTGTGGATACGACGACGTTTCGCTAACATGCTCTCTCGCTGGATATAGTGCCGATGTGATGGCCCAAGCAAAGCAGTACGCATCATTATTTTGCACATTAACTACGCCCTTCTTGGTTTCAATAAACTTGGGTAGCTTTATGTGCGAGCAGCCGCCTAATGGAGAGTACTTATTTATATTTACTTCTAAAAATAGTACTTCCAGTAACGACCAGCCTGAAACAACGAATAATTTATTAGTTAACGCCCTATTATACACTATAAAAACTACAATACCTGAATCCTTATGTTGAAAGTCTACAGTTTGAGATACCGCCGCATCTTTAAAGTCCGCATATGTCGCATCCAAATCCGCCGAAAAATCTAGTATTCGATTTATGCTATTAAAAGATTTGATTTCAGAAATATCTTGACTCTGCAATACATATGTAGCGAAGACCTCTACATTAACTTTAATGGCATTATGGACCCTCAGAACAACTTTTAACAATTCCAATACTCTACATTTTACCGCATCAAAAAATGTTACATAATCTATATGTTTTTTATCACTTTTGACTCTGTAACTTGCAATTCTGCACTTAAACGCACTCTGAATTAAATATATACCATCGGCATGAATTGAGCAGGCTTTTTCTTTATGGTCAAGGCTCTTCATATGCGATGACATCTGATTGGTAGGGATGTCTACATTACATGATTCACATCTCCCATTACGCGCTTTTTTTACTGGTAAAACATCAGGGCTGGAATTGGTAGATCTTTTCGTACCACGCGATGATTCACCGGTGCGATTAGATATTAGCTTACAACTTTTATTTTGATGTCGATGTAAATTATCTATCCTTGTAAATGTTAAACCACAATTACACTTATACATGTCTATTATTTTTATGATAATTTCGATATTAGATAATGGAACTTACAACGCGCTTAAAGCTCACGAGTTTTGTACTGATTTCATTTGAATATGGGTGCTACTATATATCCTCTCTAAAATCTCCACCTCTCTTATGCTCCCCTCCCCTATTCATAATATACAAGTCTGAGAGGCGCTCGCAAATTGTGTTAAGAATGGGGTACTATCCCTTCCACCGATGTTTACGTCGTGCGTGTCTGCTGGAGACTTGCGCTTCACTCTAGCTATGACGGTTGAGAGTCAAGGATGTGTTTCGGTATGCTCCGACGTATTTCCCTTATGCTACAATAGTAATCACTCATATGTACTTGAACTGAACCCATTACACTACATGATATACATAGCAATTACTATCTAAGAGGTACTTACTATGCTCGTTACACGCTACTCGATATACATAGTAAATACTTATATCTATATGCGTATGAAGTAACTACACTTATTACGCTATGCAATTACACTATGCAATTACACTATGCAATTACGCTATGCAATTACACTATGCAATTACACTATGCAATTACGCTATGCAATCACACTATGCAATTACGCTCATTGGGAGGTACTTGCTAATTGCGCGAAGGGTGGGGTGGGTACTTATGATAATTACTAATTATCTCTCATTACCTCCCGTCCAGAACTGGCCAATCACAACTACTCACATATTACTTTTAGATGACATCTGGGTTGCGGGACATTTATTGTAGGCAATACACACTACCCCACGAAGCGCAAGTGACAGCTTTGATATATATATATATATATATATATATATATATATATATATATATATATATATATATATATATATATATATATATATATATATATATATATATATATATATATATATATATATATATATATTGATGCACGAGAAGTTGTCACCTCCGGTATATTGAAAAGGCGACCTGGCCTCCGGGTCTTTTCGTTGAGGTACATCGAAAAAGAATATATATATGGGGTATCGAAATGATTACCAATCCGAATTCCTTGAGAGGGGAAAAGATTTTTAAATTTTTATTATAGTATATAAGGGAGGCATATATGGTACGATGTGACCTCCAAAAACAGTATAAATTGGTACATCTAGTTGTCGTTGTTTCCTCTGACACTGTTGCCAACGTATCGGAGGCCACATAGACACTTATTTATCCGCGTGCTGGCTTCTTAATATAAATACTCATGCCGTTGAACAGTTTGTATGTGGGTACCGATTTATTTAAAGTAGGAACTTAAAAATTGGAATTATAGCTACTCACCAGTAAATAGTTACATATTTCATGGTTTTTGGATTTTAACAGTTTAAGAAAGGGGAAAATGGGGAGTATCGTATAATTAAATAAATAAATATAAATTAAAAATAAATAGAAACAAATAAAAATTAATAAAAATTATTAAAAATTAATAAAAATTAATAAAAATTAATAAAAATTAATATAAAATTAATAAAAATTAATAAAAATTAATAAAAATTAATAAAAATTAATAAAAATTAATAAAAATTAATAAAAATTAATAAAAATTAATAAAAATTAATAAAAATTAATAAAAATTAATAAAAATTAATAAAAATTAATAAAAATTAATAAAAATTAATAAAAATTAATAAAAATTAATAAAAATTAATAAAAATTATTAAAAATTAATAAAAATTAATAAAAATTAATAAAAATTAATAAAAATTAATAAAAATTATTAGAAATTAATAAAAATTAATAAAAATTAATAAAAATTAATAAAAATTAATAAAAATTAATAAAAATTAATAAAAATTAATAAAAATTAGTAAAAATTAATAAAATTATTAAAAATTTGAAAAGGGATCAATTTTAGGTCCAATGCTATTCCTCCTATATGTTAACCATATGGATTAAATTATGGAAAACAATTCTTATACAGCCTATGCCGATGACTTTTCTATAATTGTTTCTAATAAATCTACTGAAATTCTTGAGACAAAATGTGAACTGATTTTAAATAATGTAGGTACATTTTTTAACAGGAGTTGTTTATTTTTTAATAGCGAAAGAACCGAAATTCTTAGGCTACACAACGTGCAAAATAAAGTTAATGATATATAAATTTTTTAGTTAATAAGTCATAATTGACGAACAGCCACAGTAGCGTTAAATTTTGAGGCATTTTATTAGATGAAAATCTTAACTGGAAACACCATTGTGAGAAGCAAATCTCTAAATTAAACTCATTGAAGTTTCTTTTCCTTAATTTAAGAAACGTTCTTGAAAAAACCAACTATTAGCGATATACTATGCACAAGTCTACTCCAGGTTACGTTATGGTGTCTGCCTCTGGGGTAATGCCACAACTGTATCCTCTGTTTTCATAGTGCAAAAAAACATTCGTTACATCGAGAATATTCGTAAGAAAAATTAGGAAAAATTAAGAAAAATTAAGAAAAATTAAGAAAAATTAAGAAAAATTAAGAAAAATTAAGAAAAATTAAGAAAAATTAAGAAAAATTAAGAAAAATTAAGAAAAATTAAGAAAAATTAAGAAAAATTAAGAAAAATTAAGAAAAATTAAGAAAAATTAAGAAAAATTAAGAAAAATTAAGAAAAATTAAGAAAAATTAAGAAAAATTAAGAAAAATTAAGAAAAATTAAGAAAAATTAAGAAAAATTAAGAAAAATTAAGAAAAATTAAAAAAAATTAAGAAAAATTAAGAAAAATTAAGAAAAATAAAGAAAAATTAAGAAAACTATTAAAAATTAATAAAAACTATTTCCAGGTAACGCATAAAAAAATTTCTCTCTAATAACGGAAATTGTTATTTACTTTTAATAATTATTGTGGTTTGAGAAATTCCAACGAAGCGGGATCGGGTCAACTAGTCAGCTAATATAAGGAATAATCTTTGATGCATTCGGTCTCATTTTGGACTAAATCAGATGACATTGCTTTTTAAACTTTTGTTAGTTTGTTCTAAAACCACATGGTAAATTAACAAAGAAAACTATTTAGTCATTCAGTAGCCTTCACTGAAGCTGACCAAAAATTGGAAAAATCAAACAGTATCTTACAAAATACGTTTGGTTTAATGTAATAATAGATATACTGGCGATTAAGAATGAGACAAAGAACAACTAAAGATTTTCTGACTAAAAATAAGACGAAACATGTTTAGAGGTAAAATGTTACTCGACTCCGAAATACAGGATGTTAAAGTTGAAAATTCAAAAATTAATGTTTCAATTTTTTTATTACTTAGTATAATTTTACTAAATTCAACAAACGTTTTTGGTTTTATTAGATACACCTATCAGCAAAAAAATCAGTTAACTAAACTTTGCCAGTTGCGTATGGCATGGATAAGTAACACCCTCATTTCTTTTAAATTTTCCGCCACGGTCCAATAATTTATTTGGATTATAATTTTAGTTTTTTTTATATTTTTCACCTTAATTACGTACTCTTGTTGAAAGCTTATTAGGTTTTTGAGATATTCGCACAAAGATGGGTGTTCTTTATTTTAATTTATTTTCAATTTCTGAAATTTTGAAACAACAAGAGTAAATAATTTATTTAAAAAAAAATTAAAATTATAGCCAAAATAAGTTTGAGGACATTGGCATTAAATTTACAGGATGAAGATGTTATTTACACATGCCGTTTGCCACTGGCAAAGTTTATTTAACTTATTTTTTTGCTGATATGTATATTTTATAACATCAAAAACGTTCACCGAATTTAGTAAAGTTATACTAAGTAATAAAGAAACATAGTCATTAATTTTTTTGCGAATTTTCAACTCGGAGACGAGTAACATTTTACCTAATCATGTTTTGTTCAGTCGTCGTTTTTTTAATCAGTGAATCTTCAGTTGTTCTATGTCTCATTCTTAATTTCCTTGTATAAGTTCTATTTTTAAAATAAACAAGTTGATATCTACAACCGGTATAACCAAGAGTGACATGTTCTTGAAAAAATTCTAATGTCCCCATTGAGATTGGTATATTTCCAAATTTTTTAATTTTCTTTTTTATAATTTTTCAATAAACAATCGATGGAGTTTCCGGTGGTACATACTGTATTTCCACATGCCCAATGTTTAAACTCATTGTATTAAAAATCTTTTTGGTGTTTACCGCAGAGTTTTACAAGCACCTCAGTCCTTGGCGGCATTATCAAATTAACACTCATACACTATTACTGGTACATCTTTATTTCGAAAGCTGCAAATATGAAATGATCCGAATATGCGAAATCATCCTTATGACCTCTTCTGCGAGGTTGTCATTTAGCGGAGGAGGGAAAGTAACGTAGGTGATACAAAAATAAGATTTATATTGTCGGAGGGGACAACGTACTAGTCGTATACTTTCTTTGTAACACTAGCGCTAGCGGTATACATAGGAACTAAAAAGATTTTTTGGGGATATAAAGGCTACAATATCGCCTCCGACAAAACTTTCGTTTTTGGGACTTTAGAGGTCGTCTGAGGCTAGAACCGATGAAAATTTGGCAAAACGTTGACGCCTCCAAAATCGGAGGTGATTACAGTATATATGAGGTGATAACGTTTCTTTATTATATATTTTGGAGGCGACAATGTACCGTTTATGAATATATATATATATATATATATATATATATATATATATATATATATATATATATATATATATATATATATATATATATCAAAGCTGTCACTTGCGCTTCGTGGGGTAGTGTGTATTGCCTACAATAAATGTCCCGCAACCCAGATGTCATCTAAAAGTAATATGTGAGTAGTATATATATATATATATATATATATATATATATATATATATATATATATATATATATATAGTTGACAGAAGCGACGACAAGTTATTATTTTTACAGGTTAACCAACATAATTTACAATCTCGAATAGATTTTTTTCAACGTAAAAGAGGTTAGGAATTGACGACTCCCCCACTCTAAGTGGGGGTTATGTTCATCGGCGCGTCTCCGCGTGGCGGGCCCCCGGGCCGCCGATCGTTCAAAGCGGGGGTTATGTTCACCTCGGCGGCGGAAATCCTCATCGGGGCAATTGAAAGTGGGGTTATGTTCATCGGCGCGTGGCGGGCCCCCGGGCAGCCGATCGTTCAAAGTGGGGGTTATGTTCACCTCGGCGGCGGAAATCCTCATCGGCGCGACTCGCAATTGACGGATCGACCGTTAAAAGTGGGGTTATGTTCATCGGCGCGACTCCGCGTGGCGCGCGCCTCGTGGCGGGCCCCGGGGCCACGGGCAGCTGTCTAACGACCGTTTAAACTGGGGGTTATGTTCGCCGCTCATTGGCGAAATCCTCATCGGGGCAGTTGACGGATCGACCGTATGACACACACACACACGCGGACAGCTGACAGATGATGATGACGGACACCTGACAGATGACAGATTCTAATCCAAGCGCCAGAGGCCGCCGCAGCCGATGGCCTTTTTCCCCCGCGTTACACAGCCACCAAAAACTGACAACGAACAGAAGAAGAACTGACAGCAAAGAATTGACATATGACAGGACGCCATCTTGAAAAGAACGGGAGTTACGCCCACAACCAAGGCGGGGCCTACCCGCCATTGGGAGTGGCCTCCTGGCCAATCAGAGCGAAGGGGCGGGGCTTAAATGAGGAGTGGTGGGGGGTGCCATAAGAGGCCCCCAATCTACTATAAATATTAAACATTTTTGTTATAGATTATGAAATCTCTAAAGGAGCTCGCTATTGAAACATTATGTTATTCCATTTCGAATATAGGACGTTTTATTAAAATATCTTTCCGACGTTTACCGGGGTGTTTAGCTGTTGAAATTATGAAAAAGTTTCCAAGGTATAAATGGAAAGAAATAAATGAAAGGGCACAACAGGATGAAGGGCGATATTTAAGGTGTCCTGATGATGTGTTTAATTGTGTAATAATTGATTCGAGTTTAAGAAACACTTTGCTTGCAACTTCAAACTGGGAGTATGTTTTTCAAGAATGCGAATATTGTTTATGGATGTATTATTTCAGAATAGAATCATATAATCTCGTATTATGTCATTTGTGTTTTGCTAATTTTAAATCGTTCTTTATCAACAAACCTTTTTTTTATGTAACGCGAGACCATCTTCATGCTGTTGTGAAAAAATCTGACATTATTCCTAAAATTTATCACAATCAATACCTTTGGTGTAATAGTTGTTTTGAAATAGTTTTGTTTAAATTGTATACACACTCTCAGTGTAATTTCTTATTACACCATAAAGAACACGGGATAAATACATGATTTTTTACAAGATTATATAAATAAATTGTTTTTACACTTTATTGTTTTTTAATCCAAAAGACTAATCTGACATTATTCCTAAAATTTATCACAATCAATACCTTTGGTGTAATAGTTGTTTTGAAATAGTTTTGTTTAAATTGTATACACACTCTCAGTGTAATTTCTTAATTTATATATTTATTTATTTAATGAGTCTAATATGGTGATTGTATTAATTTAAACATATAGAAATTCATTTATAATAATATTCCTTGAAAAAATAAATAGATATACCTATTTTCTGCATTTAGTGACACCCATCTGAAGTGGAACCCGGCGTATACAGGGTGTTAAAAAAAAAGTGTCACAAAATGAAATGGTGAATAGTATGATCCAAAATAAGCAGAAAAGTCTTAATAAATATATGACCGCAAATTAACGGTTTCGGAGATACGGACCATTTTGTGTTTATAACAATTTTTTATTATTATAAAAAAAACAATGATATTTATAAACAATCAATAACAACATAGAGTTAAATGAGATGTTCAAAGTGCCCTCCCTCCATTTCAATGCATTACCATTTGCACGACCGTACATAAAATGCATGTCAGCTAATTCAATATTAGTGTAAACAGGCATAACGAAAATTTTGAAAATTATTCACCCACAACAAAATAATAACTGCAAATAGTATCTATGAATAAACATCGGTAGACTCCGATAAGAAAAGCAAGTTTTTGAGAATGAAAAAAGATAATCAAAAAATGATACAAAACACATTCATTTGCGGACATATGTTTATTAAGACTTTTCTGCATATTTTGGCCCATACTACCCCCCGTTTTATTTTGTGACACTTTTTTTTAACACCCTGTATACAAATATATTTATTTGTAATACTGGCATCTACCGAATATTGAATAACAGGCACCCATTAGTGTATAAAACATTGTTAATATTATTCAGGTTTGATTGGATCTATAATGCTGAATTAGTATTATTTAAATATATACTTTTCGCAATTTAGAAAAGCTTTGTTTATTGTCTAGTCAAATAATTAAGATAGTAAACTCCGATTCAGATTATGAAAACCATGATACAAAAGTTTTCTTTTCCATTAGCCAATTACAAGCAACCAATATATTTTCCAAGTTTTTTTTTGTATTTATTCAATTGGCCACTGCCATGTCCATTAACTTGATGCCAAGCACGGAGGAGTTGAATGCAGTTGAAATGGCTTACCAATAAAAATTATCTTCACATGTTAATTTGCTGTTAATTCAAGATAAATATTTTCCGAAAATTAATGATTATGATGCGGTACCAATAGATGACTTTAATATTGACATTCAATATCATTATTGCTGGATAAAAAATCTTTCTAGATTATTATCTATTCAGTTGAGTAAAAGCAATCATAAAAAGTTTATTTGTGATAGATGTTTGAATTAATTTTCTAGTGATTTCAAATTAAACGAGCATACAGATTATTGTGTAGATCAAAATAAAACTAAAGTTTCATTTCCCAAAGACTTGTTTGTGAAATTTAAGAATTTTGTTCATAAGGAAAAAATACCATTCATAATTTACGCTGATTTTGAATCAATATTAGAACCTTTTGTAGATAAACCAAATTTAAAAACATCCAAGTATCAGTTCCATAGGGCTTTTAGTGCAGGTTATTATCTAAAATGTTCATATGACGATAATCAATCATATTTCAATAGCTATGCAGATGAAGACTGTATGGATTGGTTTGCTAAGCAAATATCTCATATTGCTCAATTTGTTCAATCTAAATTTAAAAATATTGTTCGAATGATAGAAACAGTAAGTACTTTGGATGCAAAAATGTGCCATATTTGCGAACAACCCTTTAATACCAATGATATTATCGTACGCAATCACAACCATTTTTCCGGGAAATTTCGTAATTTTGCCCATTAGAGTTGTAATTTAAATTACAGGAAAAAATTTATTGTTCCAATTGTATTTCTCAATTTGACAGGCTATGATAGTCACTTCATAATAAAGCATCTTGCCAAATTGAGTAAAATAAGTTTATTACCTATTAACAAAGAAAAATATATTTCTTTCACGTATCAGGATATAAATACTGAAATTAAATTTTCGTTTTATTGATTCGTTTAGATTCATGGGAGCCTCTCTCGATACGTTATCGTCGTCGCTACAAAAAGAGGATTTTAAAAATTTGAAAAAGGAATTTAATAATTTGGATGAGGAAACATTTGATTTACTTTCACGTAAAGGAGTATTTTGTTATGATTAAATTAATTGTTGGGATAAACTTAAAGAAAAAGAGTTACCACCCATAGATAAATTTTATAACAAATTAAATGATAGTCATATTAGTAAAGAACAGTATCAGCACGCAAAAACTGTTTGGGATAAATTTAATATTAAAAATCTATTAGAATACAGTCTTCTATATCTTAAAACTGATGTTTTTGAAAGCTTTCGAGAGATTGGTCACATGACACATGATTTAGATCCTGCTTGGTATTATACAGTGCCAGGCTACACTTGGGATTGTATGCTAAAATTTACAAAATGTGAGCTTGAATTATTAGACGATATAGATATTATAATGTTTATTGAAAAAGCCTTACGAGGAGGAATTTCACAATGTTCAAACCGTTACTCTCAAGCTAACAAGTATATGAAAAATTATGATCCTAGTCAACCCTCAAAATATATTTTATATTTAGATATAAATAATTTATACGGATATGGAATGATACAACCTCTTCCATACGGGGGATTTAAATGGGCTGATACTACTATTGATGTTACAGTAATACCTGATGATAGTTTAGTGGGATACATTTTAGAAGTAGATTTAACTTATCCAAAAAGTATATATGAATCCTGTAAATATAGGTTTAAAAGTTATAAAAGAATTTAATTGTAAAAAGTATAGTTTTTGTATTCCTCAAGAAATTCATAGTGAAATAAATATAAATTGTATTAGGCAATTAAAAAAACAAATATTCAAAAATGAAGTCTCTGGCATAACAATTCAATGTCGTCAAATATGATAGTATTTAAATGTCTGTACATATGTCTTATATAAATGTTTTAATAAATGATTTTTAATAATATTTGCATTTTATTTACGTCTCATCCTTTTAAAAGTTATCAGAATTTAGGAAATATCAGTGTTAATAATAAGCTGAATATATAAAGCTTACCGATGACTTATACTAACAGTGATTATTCTAGTTATCTAAATTAAAGAAAGCAATCGACAATAGTGACCGATCTCATATTCCTACAACTTTAAGTTATCGTAGAATACATCTATTTAATTATGAAAAAGAAAGTATCGTTTAATAAAGCACTTAATCAAGTTCACTTAATGTATGCTTGGAGCTTCGCTTCCAAACAGGCAAGAATTAGTGATTGGGAATCAAATATTCTTAACAGATTGCGATTTTCACGACGAATTACAAACATTGAGAAAATTTTAGCTCCTATTTTAGAAATAGTTCATAGAAATAGTGTATATCAAAGTCTAAATAGAACTCCTAAATAAATATGTAGCTTTAATTAAATTTTTAAAAATCCCATTATATTCATAGGGCGCATCCGCCATAATTTAAAGTATTATGTAAAATTCAAATTTTAAAAAATCTTTCAAATTTATATTATGTATCCACAATAATTTAAAGAATTTTTAAATCCAATTTTCAATTTAAATTGAATTCGCTTCCAAACCGGTAAGAATTAATGATTATGAATCAAATATTTTAACAGATTGCGATTTTCACAACGAAATACAAACATTGAGAAAATTATAGCTCCTATTTTAGAAATAGTTCATAGAAATAATGTATATCAAAGTCTAAATAAAACTCCTAAATAAATAAATATGTAGTTTTAATTAAATTTTTAAAAATCCCATTAAATGCATAGGGCGCATCCGCCATAATTTAAAGTATTTATTATATTATGGAAAATTCAAATTTTAAAAAATCTTTCAAATTTATATTATGTATCCACAATAATTTAAAGAATTTTTAAATCCAATTTTCACTTTGAATTGAAATAGATATGATAATTAAAATTTTAGATATCACTAAAAATCAAATGTTATACCATGTATCCACCATAATTTAATTTTTGTTTTTAATCTGATTTTCACAGTAAATTGAAATAGGTATGACAACATTGTATTGCAGAAGAATCACTGGTAGTTACTTTTCCACAATAATTTGAATATTACTGTGAATTTTGATTAAACACTATCAAATAAAATATTCTTTTTTAAATATACCATTATTCCTGAAAAATAAAAATAAAACAAAAAAAATTTTTAAAATATAAATTTATTAAAAAAATAAATGTATTTACAATTGTGTGTACCTTAATTTATTATGGGCGTTATTTAAAATTATAATTATATCATTCTTAAAATAAAAAATGTACTCTCTTAAAATATTATTTAATAAATTATCACTACTATCACAAAAACTATGAAGTAGATTGAACACATTTAAAAAACTAAACTCATTTTTATCTCTGAAATATTTTTGGATAATTTCCATTAAATTTTCAAAATATTGTAAAAAATTTAAATTATTTAGCATAATACACCTAGTTGATACTATATTCATATTTACGTCCAATATTGTCATCACGTCCACTTCCGATAATTTGAATGTTGTCCCCTGCTGATACAGCTCAATTTTTCTAACTTCTCCATAAATTAAAGGTGTGTTACGGGTTTTATTCTACCTAAATCTATTTTAGTCTAAAATACCCTAATTTTACACTATTCTAACTTATTCTATTTACTAGCCTATCTTATTCTAAGCTACTCTAAACTAAACTACACTATTCTAAATTATTCTATGCTTAACTATTTACATTATTCTACTTCTAAACTATTCTACGCTTAACTATGTACACTATTCTACTTCTATTTGATTCTTACATACCCTAAGCTACTCTAGTTACTAAACTACCCTATTACTTACCTATTCTACTATAACCTATGCTAATCTCTTTAGTTATCTTTAGATTTAAGATTGTACGGGTATATAAATCCAGAGTATAAATTCATAAAATATCCATTTTTATCAAACAGTAATTTGCATTAAAATATAATCTCACCTGGGTTATTATCAATAGTATTTAGTGCATTCAATAAATAATAATTTATAGTCTAAGCAAATATATTTTGCTACTTCGAGTAATGACTATAAATTTTTTAAATATTAAACAACTTTAAATTTGGTTTGTTATTGTTTTCATGTCTAATTTGACCCCCTTCAATTGTCAAATTCTTCTAAAATTGTAAATAGTGACCACAGTCTTATCAGAAATTATCCTATGAACCTTTAGTAGTCAGGGCCTTTATAAATCATTGACTTTTGTTTCCATTTTGTAGAACTTCCTTCCTGGGCCAGTTTTTTACTTGGATTCTGATTGTGGCATGTGCCAAGATTTCAGCTAGAATTTTTTAGGATTTATTCTTGATCAAAAACCACAGATTCCTTCAGCTCGATATATTGTTTAGTAATCTTTGTGATTCATACACCTAGTGGTGGATATAGTATCGGGCTGAAAGTGTGAATTTAATAAATTAATAACTAAGAGGTCACATACCATCAAGGGTGAGTTTTTCAAAATGAATTATTTTTTCACTTACCTATATTCCCAACAGCCTTCTGTATAAATAATCGTTACAATCGTCAATGTTTTCCAGACCTCCTTGGTTCGCTTCTTTCATTCGTGCGTTCCTTCTTCCCTTTGTTCGTTCGTTTCTTCTTGGCTTCGTTTTATTCTCGAAGACCTTCAAACAGAAATACTATCGGCGTGCAAGTTTCCCGGCTTTTGAAGCATTAAATAAGCAGGCCATCAGCTGTTGCCGTTTTGCCGCTCGCAAAGAAATCGCCCACAGACAAGGTAGTTCTTGTTAGGCTACCGTTTGCTGCCAATCTACCATCATAACCTGCCGCAGGATTTTCCCCCCGGATTTTCAAGTAAGACGGTCTCTGTTTATTTGTTTTGCGAATTGAGTCCCATTTAGTGCTCCGACCTAACCTCAACCGGTCTGGGGGCATTCCCTACGACGGTAGCAATTGTAAATACTTTACATAAGTGTAGTTATAATTATAAGTAGTTTTAAGGGTTTTAAGGGGATTCATTTCATTATAGATATAGAGAAACATTTGCATACCTGATTTGCCGGATTTTGTAAGCGGCAAGTACTTGGCGTAAACCGGAGAACCATTCGTCTGTTTTTTATAGGAAATATTTTACCTTTAACATATTTTTTCCCCGCATACAGTAATATTTAGATATAATATAAAACATTTTATAATCATATCTTATTCTAATCATTTCTTATTCTTCCAACTTTGACAACTTGGATTAAGGTTAACATTTCAACAAAAAAAAAATAAAGCTAACTTCACACTCTGTCAATCGAATCTTTTTTTTTAATTATCCCACACCCTTGAGGTATTTCAGCGACTTCTCTGTTAGGGGAATTCGGCAATTTCGAACCCTTTTAACAGAGAAGGCCTGCGTAACAGGTGTTATGCGGCATGAACATCCGCAGTATAATGTAGATGGATTCGATATAAATGGTTCATCGAAGAATTTAAGTATTCTCTTCTCGAGTATCTCAATGAAAGAGAGCCATGTATAATAATTGAAATTAATTATATGGTTACCTTCTCTCAATCCGACATCGGCATTAAAAAATTGCTTAGGATTGAGGCCACAATCAATCGAAAATGCCCCTGTCGGAATAACGGTGCTCATCAAATACTGCAGCTTCTCCTCATCGTTGTCTTCTTGAGTGGTTGTTGCTGTTGTTGGCACTACATCTTCATCATCAGTATTCACCTCACTCATGTCTTTTGGGGACGGTGATGGTGGAAAGTCTGACGGTAAACTATTATACTGGGAGTCAGACGATACAGATTTTAAGTCAGTTAAAGCGTTAAATAAATCTTTAATATATCAATACTTTTTTAAATAATTTACCGTTTCAGATTCATTATATACCAGGTGTTCTAAATTAAAGCGTTACAGCTATATACCACTTTTTATATATATATATATAAAAAAAACGTTTCAGACGAAAGTTTTATAGTTTTGTAGGGAAAAACTTTTGGCTAAAATCGTTTTTTATAGCTAACCATAATATGGCCAACTTTTTTTTCGCGCAGCAACATTTTCAAGTAGCTGTTACTCAAAAAGTAAATGTCCAATAAAAAAAACATTTCCCACAAAAGTTTCTTATTTTTTTATGTACTTTAAGAATATGTAAGAAAAAAATGGGATTCCCATTTAAAAAAACAAAGTTCACCTCGATATTGCCATATTATGGTCAGCTATAAAAAAATGAATTTAGCCAAAATGTTTCCCCCAAAAAACTATAAAACTTTTGTCTGAAACTTTTTTTCTAAAATTCATATTTTCGGCGGTATTTAACTGTAACATTTTAATTTAAACACCCGGTATAATATTTTGGGATATTGAACTACTAACAAAGAATAACAAAGTAAATATTAAGTTCATGATCTTGCTGCTTTATTAGCTCATAATCAACTAACAGTTTCTAAAGAATATTCTAACTTAAATATTTGAATTAATACTACTTTTCACTTTAAATAATTCCTTAGATAAATCACCTATTCTTATATCCTGTAATTTTAAACGATCTTCTTGATTTTGGAAGAACCTATTTATTTTTGTATCATTCAAAATATTCACTTGTTGTAAATTTTGAATTATATCTCTTAGATCTTCTATTCTAGTAGTCAATGTTGATATGTGTTCACTTAATTTTTGATCTTGCATATCAACATAACCTTTGTTCGAAGCATCTGTATCAATAGTAGGCTCTTTTAGGTTACATATTTTTACATTTTCAATATTTATGTTACCGTCAGTAGTGTGAACAAATTCATATGTGAGCTTAGGAACTGTAGGATTATATATCCCTGATCTATGACCAAATTTATTTAAGCTCATCATGTAAATGATAATAAATATTATATTATTTTATTATGTATTGCTTTCTCTAAATCAACTAATTTATCATTTAAATATTCTAAAGCGTAAGTAACTTTTTGAGTATTATCGTGTAAAAGAGTAAACTGTTCTAAAAGATAATCACCGAGTTCCTTTTGAAAACTATCAATTTTTTCTTTTAATATTTGTACTTGCTTATCAACATATAATTTATTGGAAGCGTCAGTAGCGTCGGTAGGTTCTTTTAAATTACAAATTTTAATATTTTCAACCCTTATGTTACCATCCGATGTAACTTCAAATTGCGGAATTAACGACCTACGCGCACCTATTGACCTACCACCGAATTTATTGAGACTCATACTGCAAATGATAAAAAAATCTTGTGTTACCCTAACATATTATATTAACTTCCCTGGGTTCATTTATTATAGCAACTATTTTATTGTCATGGGAATTATTTCCGGCAGATTGAGAGGCTACTAAAAGTTTTAAACGATCTACAAGTTCATTTGGTGAGTCCCAATAAACATACTCCACAGGATAATTATTATATTTCATAGACATACCGGTACCTGCAACATTACGTTGACGTGAGAACATTGGTTTTATAATCTTGGTATATTTATATTTTGAGCTATGTGCCAATCGTCCTCGAGTATCTCTGTGAACATTAGTTGTTTCTAAAACAGATTTATAATTTTTTAAATCATCATTATTGTAACCTACGGGTTTATTGTAAAATATTAATTGAAATAGTCCCGGTGTACCAATAATCTGTTTTCTCTCTGTTTCAATAAGACCTGTTCTTTTATCTTTTACCACCAATTTTACCACCAAGCAACCACTTTGATAACGTCTCATTATAAGTGGGTCCATATTTTTTGTCTATTTTATTACTTTTATTCATGTATTCGTTTATGAATGGAATAGATATTGCAGGATATTGATCTATGTACACATTTCCTGATTCTTCAGTAAAACCTTGATAATCATTATAATATAATTATAATTATCATTATAATTGTCTAATGATTCTTTTTTAATTTCGACTGGCTCGTCTTTATTAATAATTTTTTCAACATTATCATGTTGAGATAATGATTTTGATAACTTTGCAATATGCTGAAGTGGTTCAGATATAGGTTTGAATAATGTATTTAAAGTTTCATCCAACTCAGATCTACCTAGTTTTAAAGCTAAGTATTTCTTTCTAATCGTTCGAGACAATTCAGCAATTTTTCTTTTACGTGCTGCAACTTGATTATCGGACATCTTGATTAAAAATGATATTAAATATACTGTTTCTACATTTTTATATACTTATCGAATCCTTTGCGATATCTGCCACAATTCAGTGCAAAATCTTTTATAATCACAAAAGTACCGTATCTGTCAGTCCAACACTGCGAACAAATCTTTTTGAAATCATCAAAACTCATATCTGGCGATACATGTTCATCAAATAAGTGTTTTAAATTGATTTCATCCATTTTAAATAGCATAATTATATTGCAGTTGTCTCGGACTAATTGTTTCGGAGTTCTTGAGTATGTCTGACATAGGTAGATCACATCAATATTTTTATGTCTACTCATAGAATAATATTCCTTAATTTTATTTTGTTTGTCGCATGCGACATCATCAAATATAAAAATTGAATTAGTTTTGGCTTTATGAGGACTAATAATATCATCATTATCTTTATATGGAAAATATCCAACTCCTTTTACGTTACTTAAAACCTCTTGAAGTAACTGATATTTAGGTTGATAGAGAGATTTTGAATATACATAAACATTTTTAAACTTAGCGCCATTTAAGTCGAAGAGAAGTGCTAGCATTACATTAGTCTTACCACATCCGCTAGGACCACATATAATAGCACGAAAGGAATCCGGTAGGAGTTTCCCATGTTTTCCATGAACGTTTTTTGCGGGTTCAAAATCAAAGTTATCGATTGGTAATGTCTGTTCTTGTTGGACAACATTCATCTTGTAATACTTTTTTTAAAATGATGATCATTATAAATAAAATTAGCTATATGATAAACTATCATTGTGATGTTGATATTTCAGGGAGAAGGAGTTTTAAAAACTACCTTTTGAATTGCATCTACCTGGCTACGAATTTTGTGGCCAGGTACAAAACTACAAAAGCGTATTGCACGCGGAGATTCCGGTATTAATCCATTAGACACCGCGTGCAAAGAACACGATATTGCGTATGATCAGTATAAATCCTTAGAGGAGCGTCATAAAGCAGATAGAGTATTAGAGGACATTGCGTGGACATGCTATAAATCAAAAGAGGCAAAATTTGGTGAAAAGTCAGCAGCTTTAATTATCACAAACGGTATGAAGGTGAAAAGAAAGCTTGGTATGGGTTGTTCCTTTAAACGGGATATTATCAAAAACGTTACAAAATCGTTAAAAAAATCAATCATCAGATTTAAAAAAATCCGCATCACATGCATTGAAAGCTGCGAGACTTGCAATTAAAAAAATAGGTGGCAAAAAGCATGTTAAGATTCCTCGAATAATTCCATTTGAAGCAAAATCAGGTGGTTTTTTACCCCTTTACCAATCCTAGGAGCCCTAGGGAGCCTCGTAGGAGGCGCCAGCGCTATTGCTAGGATTGTAATAGGTGCAAAGAATGCTCAAAAGAAATTACAGGAAGATTATCGTCACAACAAAGCAATGGAATCAATAGGTAAAGGGTTGTATCTGAAGAAATTTCCCAAAGGTGGATTCGATTTATATTTAAAAAAACAAAAAAATTTCCATTAAAGCTACCCAATAGACCTTTATATGATAGGGAGTTAATAACGTACGATAAGAGCTTAAAAATACCTCATTTCAGAGGTGTTTTTATGCGAGATAATTTACCAAAGACGGGTCCTCATCAGCACGAATCCGCAATCTTGAATCTAAATACATCTAAAAATAAAGGTACACATTGGGTAGCGTATAGAAAAATAAATGATAATGTGGACATCTATGTTTGAAATTTTTGTATAATTAATGTTTTTTAAAAAATATATCAGTCATGTCGCAGCTTTTAACCCTTTCAAGTGAGACTAATGAATTCTGCTTCACTCCTGTGAGAAATTACTTTTCCTATCGGTTGTTATGAACTATCGGATATTGAAATATACATAAAGAAACAACTTAATAGCACCGACGATACAGATTTCACTTTAAAACCTAACAACAATACTCTCAAGTGTAAAATTTATAGTCGAAATCATACAATTAATTTTGAAAAGGATAATAACATTGGTAATATATTGGGATTTTCTAAGAAACTACTTGATCCTAACAAGATACATTTTTCCGATCTTCCCGTAAATATTATAAAAGTAACAAGCTTACACTTTGATTGTAACATTACTAGAGGAGCTTTCTTTGGAAATAATCCTGCTCACACTATCCTCGAGTTCCCTATTACTGTTGATCCTGGTTACGCAATCATTGAGAGACCGAATACACCTATTTTTTTACCTGTAAGCAGTATAAGAGAAATAACTAATATCACAGTGGAAGTACTCGACCAAGATCGTAGACCGGTAAATTTTCGAGGTGAAAAAAGTACTATTCATTTAGAATTAAAAGAATACTAAATGGGTTTAGTTATAGAATATAAAAGCCCATCTTCGCACGCAGTTTCGTCAGTAACACATCGCACTGCCAAACGAAGCTAGCTAACACCTGCAAATTGATTATTTCTTAAATCTCTAGGATTCAAATTGAAAAATGACAAAACGCAAATATATTCGCTCCTTGGACGACATAGATGAGCGCGTGCATAAAAAATCGAGGATCGATCCTATGTTTCAAATGTTTGACACTAAACCACAATTTGACGAATCTTTTAGAAAAGTAGAGTCTCGAATTTATACGCCATTTATCAAATCATTCAATAACAATGATGCAGTGGAAATTATAAAACCAGTTGATTCATTTTCCTTATGAGTGACGCGTTATTATGTATTAAAGTAAAATTAGATGTTAATGGTGGGGGAGATGTT
This sequence comes from Psylliodes chrysocephalus, assembly GCA_927349885.1. Classification (NCBI taxonomy): domain Eukaryota; kingdom Metazoa; phylum Arthropoda; class Insecta; order Coleoptera; family Chrysomelidae; genus Psylliodes; species Psylliodes chrysocephalus. The sequence continues at coordinate 90,010,134 of OV651814.1, forward strand.
TTCCTAGCACCCAATTTTGGAGCATTTCTCTTTGATTCTTGCTCATACAGTGAAAGTTCTAAGTAGTTCGTGATACCGGTATAGTAAGTACTATACGTTCCCTGTTGTGCTATAAACCTGAGGATTCAAAACATATGAGCATCGGAGGATGGAATTATCCGAATAAGCCACATCTGAATAAACAACATAAATTTAGTTTGGTGATGCGTATGGATCATCTATTTAATGTTTTAAACGATTATACTTTAGTCACATGTGGAAATCAAATATTTCGACTAATTCGTGCCCGTAACGATAATGATTTTATAATCATAACAGAAAAGCCTATAGCCAGTGGGGGTATAATAGATACTACGGCAAAAATAATAATTGAGAGTTTAGAATTACGTGTAAAACATATATTTCCAAACGATGAAATTAAAATCGAATTGATAGAGTCTATAAAAAAGGATCGATCTATATTGATACCATTTCGGAAGTGGGAGTTAAATGAACTACCAGCGATTACTGCTGGTGCTAAAAGAGAAATTTGGTCTGTCAAGACTAGCGCATCTGTAGAACGACCCCGTTTTGTAATTGTATGTTTTCAAACGGATAAGCGAAGTAACGTGAAGGCTAATGCTATATGCTTTGATGATGCTAATGTTTCAAGTATAAGGTTATCGTTAAATGGAGAATACTGGCCCAACGAAAGAATACAGCATGACTTCAAAAACGATGATTATATGATGGCATTCCACGATTACACGGAATTCTATTCAAGCTATTCAAATTGCAACATTCTCTTTTAGATTATACATAATTTAAAAAGCATGCTCTCTTTGTAATCGATTGTTCTAAACAAGAAGAAAAAACTAAATCATCCACAGTTGATGTAAGACTAGAAATTGAAAGTGATACTGGATTCCCCGCAAATACTAAGGTTTACTAATTCATAGTGCATGATTCTATGGTTGAATACTTCCCGTTGACAGAAGTTGTAAAAATTATAATTTAATCTAAATCACTGTACCCAAGAAAATGTCGAACATCTACGCTACTGTTTCATAAATATTTTACCTAAAAAATGAAATGTATTTACGTTATGTTTTTATTTAATAAATGAAATTTAAAATAGATGACGTTTTATTAAAACACAAATACATATTTTCAATCATTTATTACTATTTAATTTTCTTTTTATATATTTTATTAACATTTTTAATAATAAAATAAGTATTGATGATAAAGTAAAAGATGTAAGAACAAATAATTTATAAAATTCATTTTGCGTAGTACCGTTTCTTAGTATTTCTTCTCCAACATGTCTTAAATCAATTTCCAGTATAAGGTTGATCTAATATAACAGTTTTCCACGCCTGAATATCTCCGACACTCATGTCTGCAAATATAGGTTTCAATTTGTAATTGAGCGTCTCTTTTGCAGTCATAGGTATTTCTATCGAAAATGTTTTCAAATTATCATCATTCATTGACAAATTCATTAATTTCCATTTTGAAAGCGTACAATCTTGTCTTAGGTTCTCCAAATCAAAACAAACGTATGATCAACCCCATCCGGCACATTGGTATATAGTATACCGTTTAAAATTGTTGTGAGTATTATTAAATTTATATTTAACATGGTTTCGGCTCAATTCGTCTTAAAGGGTAAATTGACTGAGGAGTAGGGGTTCGATATTTATCAAATACCTTTATCCCACAATTTCAAATTGGCCAATTCTTCTATAGTTTTACTTTTATCCTCATAAAACTTTATGTCCTAATATTACGGACTTTTTCACCGAATTCCTCAAGTTTACGTCTATAGTCTTCCGAAGACATTACACTAATAATGATTTTAATAGACAAATACCTATTAAATAAAACAATATCACGTGACAATAAAAAAAAAATGGAAAAATATTCAAAATTATGGAAACCAAAGTTATTTAATTAAAATAACATCATATCAATGCGTGATAGTAAAAAGTCTAATTAAGTGTTGCAAAAGGAAATCGATAATCAGCAAAACTTTATAATCATATTTTAACATGTTTCTGATAATGCTAAAATATCCAAAATAATTTTTTGCAAAGGAAGTTGGCGACTAATCACATCACAATTTCCTACCATGTTATTAACAAAATATCTAAATTAGGTGTTGCAAATGTCACTAACAATTACCCAAATTTTTACAATCACATTTTATATCCGTCTTGATAAATTAAAAATATTAAAAAAATAATTCCGAAATTGATTAACAATCTGCAAGCTAATTTTTATTTCTAATCTCGTATAACCGCCAATCTTAAAACATGCGCAAATTTTGATAATTTTGCGTTATAAATACCCATGCAAATATATCATTATTTATAATTCTTCGAGAGCTTTTATTGTTACTATACACTATCCACCATGAAGATTGCGTTCGTAGATATCCAGGGATTTACGATTGAAGGTATTTTCCACCATAAAGAGTTGTCTATAGAAATTGGGTTTAAGCAGTACCATTTCCTATTTACATCAGAAATTCCGTATAACAACCTGGATGAAATGGACCGAAAGACAGTGAGATACTTGGAAAGAAATGTCCATGGAATCCAGTACACATCAGGGTTTGTCGACCACGGACAGGTAAATAGAATATTAGAATCAAACTTGTTATATTCAGCAAACTATGTTTACGTCCGTAGTAACCAGAAAGCGGAATTTTTACAAAGAAAGTGTCATGAACTAGGACACTATCCAGTAATTATTGACGTGTCTCAATATGACGATACAATCCAAGCGACACCCAAATTTGAGAGGACCCAGGATCATTGTGCCAACCACGACAATGGGCGATTCAATTGCACTCAGGAAAATGTAAGGATTTTACGGTGTTGGTTCCTCAATACCATCCTGTCTAAATAACACAAAAAAAAATCTAATTTTTAGGTAAAGTGACACACACACACACACACACACACACACACACACACACACACACACACACACACACACACACACACACACACACACACACACACACACACACACACACACACACACACACACACACACACACACACACACACACACACACACACACACACACACACACACACACACACACACACACACACACACACACACACACACACACACACACACACACACACACACACACACACACACACACACACACACACACACACACACACACACACACACACACACACACACACACACACACACACACACACACACACACACACACACACACACACACACACACACACACACACACACACACACACACACACACACACACACACACACACACACACACACACACACACACACACACACACACACACACACACACACACACACACACACACACACACACACACACACACACACACACACACACACACACACACACACACACACACACACACACACACACACACACACACACACACACACACACACACACACACACACACACACACACACACACACACACACACACACACACACACACACACACACACACACACACACACACACACACACACACACACACACACACACACACACACACACACACACACACACACACACACACACACACACACACACACACACACACACACACACACACACACACACACACACACACACACACACACACACACACACACACACACACACACACACACACACACACACACACACACACACACACACACACACACACACACACACACACACACACACACACACACACACACACACACACACACACACACACACACACACACACACGCACACGAACGCAATCCACCAAAAATCAACCCCACTGACGTCTACACAACACAACCCCATCTCCTCTAACACCCCACACAACACTTCTTCATATTCACACCTCAACTACACACATCTACCATCAACCAAGCGCCATCGAGCTCACTTATTCATATCAGTACACTATCCTACACACATTTTGAATTAGAAACGGCTTTGCTTCTCTACTCTCGAGACTACCAAAAGCTGACTAAAATAATATAATTTACATTTAAAAAAATTAAGTGCTTATTACTACTGATTCTTTTTATATAGGGGAAAACCGCTATGAAACGGACGGGTCTTGAAACGGACAGTTGCCGTCATTCCTATGTGCTTGTATGACTGGAAATTTTGCAGTTACCTTTGGCAACCCCGTGCTCAAATCACACTACCACCGAAATGGCACGTTGAACCAGTTGATTGTGTTTCGACAGCAAGCGTTTTATTGTTATTCGTTTAACCCTAACCGTCCTGATAACTTTTACATACGTAGACTCCTGATAAGGGTACCCGGGTACCCGTGTGTATTTTGTATGGAAACTGTGAATTTTTGATTCTGTGCGCACGCGTCGTTTCGTTTCTCTTCGCATTGTCAGTATGTGTTTGGGCTTTGGCTTGTACAGTTGCTTCAATATTGTGTGTGAGCGCGTCGTTTTGTTTCTCTCTTCGGATTCACAGTTTGTGTTGCTTGGTTTATTTTGTTTTTATTAAGTTTTTTCGATGTCGCGCAAACGTAATGCATCTGTTATGGAAATGGAAGTGTCTGAAGGTATATCTTCTGGTGCGGGGCCATCATCTAGTGCTACACCATGTGCTGCTGGGCCATCTCACCCTACGCAATCTCCAAAAACCAGAAATGTATCATCATTAAGGAATATAGACCATTTACCATGGAGAAGTGGTTATCTAAATATATCCGCGTAAGTTAAGTTGATTAGTTTATTGACTATTATTTAATTTGTTTTTTGCGACTTTGGATTAGTTTGACCGCCGAAGATATTGATATCTTGTGTGAAACGGAAGTAGAAGACGACGAAACAACCGAGCCAATCGAATATGAGTGTGGCAGTGATGACGAATGGGTTCCTGATGAAGATGAAGCCTCGGATATAGAAATGGAAGGTGTCGTTGAGGCTGAAGAGGAAGAAGAAGACAACGAATTTGAATTGCGTGGCGAAGTTCCTGTAATTACTGAGAAATATGTAGCAACTGACCAGACTGAATGGTATTCCCAAGAACTACGAAGTGTTCAAACTCCATCACAAAATGTTTTGCGCAACAAAGGTGGGTAGAAATATAAGTGTAGTAGCAGTAATTTTATTGTTCATTGTTTAGGTGGACCGCATCGCAAATTTACTAGAGTGATGACAGCTAAGGAAATTTTCGATGAATTTATGACAGATAACATAAAAAATGAGATCATCAGACACAGCAACAAGAAAGGCAATGAAGTAGCATTGGATTTCAACCGGAATAATGCAGCCGATATTGCAATTCAAAAGGTAAAACCTCGCGAGTTTCGTCTAATTACAATGGAAGAACTTAATGCTTTTATTGGAGTTTTGCTGGTTATGGGTATAAATGGGGCTAGCGATGATCCTCCTTCAACGCTTTGGGGCAATCACAGTCATCCATTGTACAAAGCATCGTTAAGTCGCGATAGATTTCAGCAAATACTACGCGTAATTCGCTTTGATAACGCGTTTACGAGATCAGCACGCAAAGAAACAGACAAAGCCGCTCCTATCTCCGATATTTGGAATATGCTGATGAAGAATCTACAAACAAATTATTATCCGGATAAAAACGTTACAGTGGATGAGCAGTTATTCCCATTTAGAGGACGAACCAGTTTTACCCAATACATTCCATCAAAGCCGGCAAAATATGGCATTAAAATATTTTGGTTGTGTAACACATCCGATGGCTATCCTCTGTTTGGAATAATTTACACAGGCAAACCACCTGGTGGTCAGCGACAGGTAAAAGTTGGGGAAACTATTGTTTTAGCTCTGGTTGATTTTTACAAACAATCTGGTCTAAATGTTACGACAGACAATTTCTTCACTTCACTCACGTTGGCTAATCAGTTACGAATAAGAGGAATGAGCCTCGTCGGTACCCTTAGACAAAATAAAGCTTTTATTCCAAGAGAGCTACGGCCTAATCCCACTGACGATATAGGTACACCCCGATATGCATTCAACAAAAATGGAACTCTTTTATCTGTCGTGACCAAGAAAAAGAAAAGCGTTTTCTTGCTGTCAACGATGCATTATTCACGAGGGGAGCAAGCAGTTAATGGGAAAGAGGAGATAAATGACTTCTACAACAAGACCAAAGGCGGAGTTGATCTAATGGATCAGATGCTGTCCAAATATAGCACCAAACGTAAAACAAATAGATGGCCTTTGGCAATTTTTTTTAACATGATCGACGTGGCTGCGTTGGGTGCATTTTGTGTTTATTCCAGCCTCCATCCAAGCGTCAAAAAAAGACGAAGCTCTCGTTGTGGCTTTTTGACATCACTTGGCGTGGAATTGGCAACGGAAAACATGAACGAAAGGACCGCTCATAATAGAATAACCAGATTCACCAATGTCCGGGCAGCTCTTGAGCTTATGCTCAACAAAAAAATCTCTGAGCCAGCTTGTCAGGATGCTGCGGGCCCATCGGGCAGAACTGAGCGAGATAAAACTGGTCGGTTACCATTGAAGGGTCGTTGCTACCTTTGCGTGGCAACTAATCCCAAATCCGACAGAAAGACACGCAAGAAATGTGATGCCTGTAAGCGACCAATGTGCAACACGCACACTAAATGCATAGCACCACGATGCATTAGCTGCTGATTTATTGTTTTTTTTTTCTCTTTTTTATCCTTATAATACTTTAAAATTTGTTGTAAAATAACTTGTAATTCTTAATAATCAATAAAACATAAAAAAAGCATAAAAAAAAACAAAAACAAACCAAAAATGTCTCTTTATTTCACATTCTTCATACAAAATGTATTAAAAAGTTTACGGGTACCCGGGTACCCTTATCAGGAGGGTAAGGACTACTCGACTTTGGGCGGCTCCACAACCGGCTCAAACAATTCTAGAAAGCTAAAAATGCGAAAAACGATAGAAAACAACTGTTTTTAAGATGTCATGGAACCTCAAATATGTAACTTTTTTTATTTGAAAAATATTTGACTTCAAAGTCCGTTCGGGTACCCAGGTACCCGTGTTAGGAGGGTTAGGGTTAAAAAGTAAATTATTTGTGAAAATATCGAACTATGTCACAGGCAAGCTATTGAATTTAAGTCAATTTTAGATTATTAAGTTTAAAACTAAGTTACTGTGGTACATTAATGTAGCGGTAGATCTTGTAAAATATTTCTCTATTTAAGTTTTATGTTGTCATTTTGAGGTTAAGTGGGTGTTGTTTTGAAGTGGACATAAGATGATGCATTGAAACGGACGTCCGTTTCAAGGCTTTATGACAAGTTCATTAAGAAATATGAATTATTAATTTTATATTCTACTTAATAATTATTTTTTTTTTTACTTTTCAGATAAATACACCTACACGAAAAAAAGGTTACGACCATCCAGTGAGGTAATAGAAACCGCCGTAAGGGAAGTTCTTGATAAAAATCAATCAATGCGGTCAGTGGCGGCGGCCCACAACTTTTCTAAGTCTTACTTAGCTTATATTTGTAAGAAAGCTAAAATTCAGGAGGCAGCTTATCGTCATCGACCTAAAATAGGTAACAAACGTATTTTCTCCCTCGATCAGGAAAAAATATTAGCTGATTATCTGAAAACATCTTCAAAGATGTGTTACGGTCTTACAATCGTGCAAGTCAGGGAACTGGCTATCAGTACGCTAAGGCGCATAGAATTTTACCAAAACCTTGGGAAAAAAAGGAGATGGCTTCAAAAGACTGGCTGCGTGGTTTTATCAAAAGAAATGCGACATTAAGTTTAAGAAAACCAGAAAATACTTCGCTTTCTAGAGCAACTTCTTTCAATCAAACAAATGTCAATAAATGTTATGACAACTTGCAGAGAGTTCTCGAAAAACATAAATTTAAGCCTCATATGATGTGGAATTTAGACGAAACCGGATGTCTCACAGTCACAAATCCTCCAAAAGTTTTAGCTACAAGAGGTTCAAAACAAGTCGGCCAAGTGACCTCAGCCGAAAGAGGTAATTTAGTTACAATGCTTGGATTTATAAATGCATCTGGTGGAACAATCCCTCAATTTTTTGTTTTCCCTAGAGTGCAGTTTAAAGAAATTATGTTGAAAGATGGACCTACTGGCGCAAAAAGAGTTGCAAATCCTAGTGTTTGGATGACGGAGGAAGGATTTTTAGATGCATTGAAACACTTAATAAAATTTGTAAAACCAACTGCAGATGACCCATGCCTGATTTTGATGGATAACCATTAAACGCATATTACAGTTGAAGTTGTCATGTTAGCAAGGGAAAATCATATAATTATTCTTACATTTCCTCCACATTGTAGTCATCGACTGCAACCTTTAGACATTTGTGTGTATGGACCCTTTAAAACCAGATATAGAACGACAATGAATTCTTGGATGTTGTCAAACCCAGGAAAAACCGTAACTATTTATGAAGTGGCCTCATTTGTTAACGAGGCCTTTCTTCATGCATTTTCACCGGCAAATATAACAAAGGCATCTTTGGTAACCGGAATACACCCATTCGACAGAAATATCTTTTCTGAAGACGATTTCTTGTCTTCATTTGTATCAGATCGGTCGGATCCAAGCACTTTACAGGGCACCAAATCTATTGCCCAGCCACCAACGTCTACTGCTACAGGTTCAACCCCACAATCCTTAGAAGAAGATATTTTACAATTATCTTCGAAAATCACTATAACTCCCGAGCAACTAAGGCCATATACTAGGGCACCTCCAAAAAGAAATATCCAACGAGGACCTCGTAAGGGGGAAACGACAGTAATCACTGAGACACCAGAAAAAGATAAGTTTTTAGAAGAAAAAGAAGCAGCAAAAAAGAAAAGGTTAAATTCAAAAGTATCAGCAGCTACAAACAAACGAACGAATAAAAACCCTCATTAAAGAGTCAAGTTCAGAAGAATCTGATAATTTGAAAAAATTCTGATGATAGTGAGCAGTCTAATGATGAAGTTCCTCTGTCAATATTTCCGAATTCCAGAATTAAAACTCAACAAAAACAAAACCAACTTATGCCCAAGGAAAAGAAAGATCCCAATACCAAAGACGACAACAACGCGGTAAACCAAGATAATTGTGTTTATTGCAAGGAAGCATATCATTGTAGCAAAACAGACTGGTTAATGTGTTTTATATATGCTCTTCATGGGCACATGAAACTTGTGGTATTCAGGGTATCCGAAATTTTTATTGTAATAACTGTTCCTAATATATTTTTGAAGCAATTAATGTCTTTTAATTCGAATGTTATTTTCAAAACAACTACTATCCTTTCCAAAATCACCACTGTCCGTTTCAATACATCGATGTTTTCTAAAGGACGAAAGCAACTTTTTCCAAATTTAAATATTACTCAGACCATAAGCTTGAACTATTCTTTTTTAACAGTATATTTTACAAGCATATTAATAGAGCTTCTCACTTATGCAGGTTTAACTAATTTCATTGTCTTATAAAAACTTTATTTATTTATTTTTAATAAAGTGTCCACTTCATAGCGGTTCTCTCCTATTTCGGAATATAGATCGGAATGTACAGGAAAAATTATTTGAAAAAATCCACAGTTCGAAGCAGAGCTGGGCAGTACCCGGGTAAAAATACTCAAAAATGTACTCGAGTACATTTTTTGAGTACCCGATACCCGGTACCCAGTACATTGGAATCAACTGTATTCGGTACCCGGTTCCTCAAATACTTTCTATTAGTACCCGATACCCGCATCGCATATCCGAGTACATTATTCTCGGGTACTTGAACAGGATGGAGCTTGTCTGAATTTCCAGAGTTTGTCGTAATCGATTTATTAGTTATTGAACAGTTACACGACAACGTTCGGCGAACGGGATCACCACTACCTACAAGTAACAGTGACAAGGTTAAAAGTTTTACGGGGTGGTTTTACGTAACTATTATTATTGTGAGTTGAACACGGACATTGATTGATTGATTTGATAGATTGTATCGTATCGTAAATTTGTTGCTTTTTGAGGTCAAAGGCGTTATTATATTTTAAGGTAAGTAAGAGATTTATTTCATATGGGTATCAAATGAAAGGGCTTGACTAGTAGAATACTGTACACTATGAGGACAAATTCTAAATATAAAATGGCCTTAGACAAAATTGTTTAATGAGAAATAGTAAAAGTAATGATAGTTCAAGCAATGAATGCTCTAAGGAAAGTATAGAAGGAAATGCATGGAACACAATTTTTAAATTCGTAACTTTGTTTTGACTAGTTAGGAGGTGAATATGTAGCCTTTGAGCCAGAGGGGGGGGAGAGGGGGTCTAAAGCTCTCATTTTTCGGATTTTCGCTTATATCTCGGAAACTATTCATCCTAGCGACATGACTATTCAATATAAAATGAAAGCTTATTAAATTTGCTAAACGTTTTACTTAATCAAGTTTTTCGATATCTTGTATAGTTTTCGATATATCAGCTTTTGAAAGTTTATAATTTTGGAAAAAACAAATTTTTCTCACATATTTTGCTCTTTTTGACTAGATAACTCTTCAGTGATGAAATTAAAAAATAAATACCGACCATAGGGTTGTAGAGAATTAATTTCCCTTCAATAATATATATTACTTTACTATTTTATCTATCTTCGAATGTTAAAGCAATTTTAAAATTGAGCGTGAAATTTTGTGACTGTTGACTAATGAATCATTCAATTTCTTACTATTCCCAGTCAACGTATTGGCCGAAATATGCACCATTATGTACTTATAGTGAGTACTGGACATCTAAATAGCACAGATACTCATTTTAGAATATACACTATGTCCCAAATTGGTGCTGCATGTATTGCTATCGCGGTTATTGTAAGAGCTACAAAATCGGTTAAATTGGCAGTGTTTCTCAGGATTCCATTACCATTTTAGAACTGCTATTACATTTTGTCAGTTATTTTTGGTTTTTGAATAAATCGCGAAAAACCAAAATGGTGAATTTGACAGTCCTCCGTATCTCGATTATTTGAGAACATACAGTATTTTGGTCTAGACATTATATGGGCACTTTTTTTAAGGTCTTTGCAATAAAAAATAAAACAAAAGAATATCTCCTTTCGTTTTCGAGATATTGACTATAACTTTGTTTTTTCTTATGGACGCCATATTGGAATTTTAATGCATTAAATAGAATTATTAATTCCCTTTTCAAAAATGTATCACAAATGAATGCTGAAATAAACAAATCTGAAAATTTCGTAATTAATTTTGCTGCTCTGCTCAATTTGGTCTAGTAGGCGAGCCAACAATATGTTTCAGAACTGTTAAATTATAATCGGTTTAATTTAAACTTTTTAAAATCCATATAAAAACAAGGATATTGCAATAATTTTTGGGTCAATTTACAATAAAAGCTTCAGATATAAACTGTCTAATTTAAAGAAATTGTTCTATGTGGCCACCATTTTGATCACAACACATTTGGCAACGATTTTGCAGAGAGTTTATTGCCCTTAATAATGTGTTTCTATTCGCTGCACCCGCGTTTCGGACTCTTTTTTCTAAAACTGCAATATTTTCGGAGCTTCAAATGAGTAAGTTTCGTTTTTAATATGTCCCCATAAGAAGAAGTCAAGGTGATTTATATCAGAGGATCTAGCAGGCCACAAAATGTCGCCATTATTCGCAATTAATCTATTGAGGAAGTTTTCTTCCAAATAATTCTTTACGACGGCGGCATTATGAGCTGGACAACCATCGTCATATACCATTAAAATGGTCTAAATATTCTTTAAGTGTGAGGACCCACAACTATACTAAAATAAGTACCTGTGCTATTTAGACGTCCAGAACTCACTATAAGTACATAATGGTGCATATTTCGGCCAATACGTTGACTGGGAATGGTAAGAAATTTAAAGATTCATTAGTCGACAGTTGTCGCAAAACTTCAGATTTCACGCTCAATTTTGAAATTGCTTTAACATTTGAAGGAAAATAGATAAAATAGTAAAGTAATATATATTATTGAAGGGAATTCAGTTCTCTACAACTGTATGGTCGGCATTTATATTTTGGGTGCATCGTTGAAGAGTTAAACTGTCAAAGAGAGCAAAAAATGTGAAGCAAAAATGTTTTTTTTCCAAAATTACAGACTGTCAAGAGCTGAAAACTATACAAGATATCGAAAAACTTTATTGAATGAAACTTTTAGCAAATTTAATAAGCTTTCATTTTATATTGAATGGTCATGTCGCAAGAACGCATAGATTCCAAAACATAAGTGAAAAACCGAAAAATTGGATCTTTAGACCCCCACTCCTCCTCCCGGCTCAAAGGCTACGGGCGAAGACTTTTGATATGTTCACCTCCTAACTAGTCCAAACAAAGTTACGAAGTCAAAAATTGTGTTTCAAACATTTCCCTCTATACCTTTTCGTTGCTTGGACTATGAAATAAAAACTAAAAACTTGAAAATAAAATAAGTAAAAAAAAATATGATCTTCAGCCAGTGCATGTCTTGTTTTGTTAACTTCTAATTCGTCGGATTCTTCTGTAACCGAGAATTCTTTTCTTTTCTGTTTTTTGGCAACATTTTAATATTGTATTGTATTTCTTACTTATAGGACCTGGACCATGGAGATTTTAAGTGATGCAGAAGCAGATCCTTTCCATAATTCATCAGAAAGTGATGAAGACTATGTCCCTAAGACTAAAAAGCCATCCATATCCACCAAAATATCAGACTATTTTAAAAATATTCAGTCAGAGGTTGGGACACTTTAGACCGCACCTGGACACACCGCAACCGGCAATACACGGTCTAATTCCAAGGCAACCCACAATACACGGAATACAGGCGTCGCGGCCTGCTACATCCGGTCTAGATATTGAGCATCATAGGTGTCAGATTGGTATATTAATTTTGTATAATTATTAATGGATTTTAGAATCCAAGATGGCGTCCGTCGTTCTCTTGTTCTAATACTGTAACCTATTGAGAGAAGAAGATTTTAGGGTTCGTAGAAATTCTTGGGGTTGTTGAAAATAATATGGGGAGGAGGTTTAAGGGTTGCAGTCTAAAACAACAAAGGGTTGTCTTTAAAATTAACATGTTAATATTGGGTTCCAGATATATTCAACTAAAAGATTAAATAATCTGGATTAATAATTTCCGGTAGACTGAAAGTAGTCCAAAGGGCATTAATGTATATCTCCGCTATTATTGGTCAGATTCAAACGGGGGAGTATTGGGGAAAGAAATCTCTATTAATGCTGAAGAGAAAAATCATGCGAAGCCGTAAGGACTCAAGCATGTATCTTGATTATTATTGGTCGGACTTAAACAAGAAAAATGACATTGGTTTAGATTAATATTGAAGAAGAAAACTCCTTGTTATAATTATTAATGGATGTTAGGTGTAAGAGATTTTCATCAATTAACAGGTTGTAAGGATAAAGATAAGAAGGGCCAAAGGATAAAAATATGTTTACATAATTATTAAAAAGTCTAGAGTTTGGAGGGTTGCAGGGTTGCAACTTAGGTAAGAGGTGTTAAAGTTTAACGGGATTATTAGTATTAAAATGTTGGGAATTTTGAGGCATGAAAGTTTGTAGATATTGTTATTATCGGTAATGCAGATTTCATACTTATCGATTAATTTGAAGTTAATTACTCTCTACATCAGCACTTAAAAATTTAAAAAAATCAAATTATACTATAGGCTTGTAATTAGACTTAGCCCCTCAGTAGCACTTAGGTCTCATCGGCACCATTGCACATCCTCCTCATCTCATCATACAAACTACATATCTTAACCCTGAATGGGAAATATTCAAAATTTTAGAGTTTTGGAGGTTAGATGTAAAAAGGGTCAAAGGTTTAAACTATTTCTAATAACTATTAAAAAGTCTAGAGTCTGGAGGGTTGGCAGGGTTGCAACTTAGGTGTTTAAGTCTAAGGTTATTATAAGTATTTAAATGTTTTAAAACCCTAAGGTTAATGTTATTATTATCGGTAATGTAGATTTCATACTTATCGATTGGTGAAGTTAATTACTGTCGGCAGCAGCACTTAAAATTTCAAAAATAAAATTAGAAGCTTGTAATGGGGTTGCTCCTCATTGGTACTTAGGCCTCATCGGCACATTGTACATCCTCCTAAGCTTATCAATCAGCCTACATATCTTACCCCTGAATGGGAAATATTGTAAGTTTCAGAGTTTTGGATGTCAGATGTAAGAAGGGTCAAAGGTTAAGACTATTTTTAATATTTATTAAAAAGTCTAGAGTTTGGATGGTTGGTGGGATTGCAACTTAATTATATTATACTATATAAAATCATCTCAATTGCTTCACTTAACCTTTATCATACGCAATTAACCCAGTCTAGAACAATACCAGTAGGTAGAGGCATAAGCGTTTTAATTTTGACAAAAATTATAATGCACCAGCGCCACTTTAAAAATAGTAACAAGTAATTTAACCTAATATTTTAATTTTTAGATTTTCATCTTAGAATTCATTACTCAGCACCACTAGTAGATAGAATAATAAATACTTTAACATTGTATCTTAAAAGTTTTAATTTTTACACTAGCATTACCCTGTGCCACTTTAAAAAATATTAATATTTATCCATTTAAATGTTTAAATTACACCTCTTCATTATTCAACGGCACTTTATAAATAAAAAATTTAACCTATGTGATTTTTAAAAATAAATGATTGTTTTTACTGAAAATAAATTACTAGCAGACGATACATGTCTGTCGCATTTTACAAAGTACTTACAGCCAATCCTAAATAAACTATCATTTTAAAACTCATCATAACTATTCCAAGAATAAAAGAACACCGTGATCTATCACCTCTCATGAAACACCACACATTTTTCCAAATACTAACTTTAAAGCAACACCGGCAAATTTTCTCCATATCTGTACAATATGGCACTCAAACAAATAATGCACTATAATTAGATTATTTTCTTAAAAATTGAAGGTCAACCATTGTGAAGTAGTGAAATAAAAATTGATAATGATCCAAAATGTTATTAATAAAATAATTTGAAGGTTAATGTAAAACAACTGTTTGAAGGAAGTTATTTTAATATCAGAGTATATCGACAACCTAATCGGCTTGAAATTAATAGGTCACCAAAATAAAAATTGTAAAAATAGAAAAACGTTTTAAATTACTAACCCATTAAAAAAATCAACAAAAATTGATTTAAAAATTAATAAATACACAAATGTACTTCTTTTTTCTTTAAAAGTTGAGAGAATGTATTTTTACAGTTTCTAGTATATGAATAATCAACCCTATAAAATCATTAAAGTATATACCAATATTACTGCTTTTTTAAATTGTATATTAAATTAACATACCATAGAACTAAATCTGGAAGAAATTTCAGCTTGAGAATTATAAGTTTAAACTCAAAGGTTTTATTTCATATCTATTTTAACTGATTACCACGAATACAGTACATAAGTGCAAAATTTTAATTAATTTTATAATTATATATTATGTAGTTTTAATTTATACAAAATAAACAAAATATTGATTTATGAAATTAACATATAAAATATTCCCCAGTCTATTATTCTTACAAAATTAATTGTATCCATTGGCTCTAATTTCTTTATACTTTTTAACTGCTTGACCTCACCTCATAATTTTTTCTTACAATCCTGCATTTTCTTAGATGAAGTTGACTATCTTTCAAAGATTTCTCCAGTCTAACCATTTCGTCCTCTGATGCTTCAAATTTTAAAAAATCAAATTATAACCGTGTAATTAGGGAAGAGGGTTACCCCTCAGGAGCACTTAGGACTCATCGGCACCATTGCGCATCCTCCTAAGCTTATCAATCAGCCTACATATCTTACCCCTGAATGGGAAATATTGTAAGTTTCAGTGTTTTGGATGTCAGATGTAAGAAAGGTCAAAGATTAAAACTATTGTTAATAATTGTTAAGAAGGCTAGAGTTTGGATGGCTAACAGGGTTGCAACTTAAATAAGAGTCAATATTCATTTTCTATTGGATTAGTAGATCATTTTGAACATTACCAAGAACGTCCAACTTTAATGATTGGTAATTTTTTGCCCAGTACAACTTTAGTAGTAATGTTAGGTCTAACCACCCCTGTTTGTGCTACATGTCTGTATATTAACGTTTCAATTGTTTCACCTAACCTTTATTATATGCAATCATAAGTAATAAAATTATATTCAAATAGAATTTAAAATATACTTATGTAAAAGGCAATACATGTTTATAAAAAATATTTAGGACTTTGTTACTATTGGTTAAGTAAAATTGTTTATTAAAGAACAAAAATACTTTTAACAACAAGCACCAACGGGAAGGTTGTAACAATAGCTTGTCAGGATGGGATGGGGTAAAAAGGATGGGGTTTTTTGGTAAAATACAGGAACTTTTGGCATATGCGCTAATAATGTCTAAACTTAAAATCTTAGATTATTTAAACTTTTTATTGTTTTATTTAAACAAAATCAAACGACACTTAATTTGATACAATATGGCCAAATATGTAATTAACGTAGTTGTTGTTATTTGATAAGAGCTAATAAATCTTATGATCTTAAACTTGAAAACTAATAATAAAAATAAAGGATTATTACCGTATAAATTTATTGCAAGGTCAGATATTGCTATCACCATAATCACAAATTTCAAAGGTTTTATTTTAATCTTCCACATACCTATTTCGATATTGTTTTTATAACGATTTATTATTTAATAACAAGTTTATATATTTTCACGTTGGCCAGGAAAGATAGGGACAGTCATAATAACATAGTTTTGTAAACTAAAAAAAATATATTTCTATAGGTTTTATTTGACAACAATAACTTTACGTTCTGTCACGATAAATTGCCTCTTACATTTTAATATTGTTATTTTGCCTCTTTTATATTGTTTTTTTATCTTTATTAGTTTTTATATTTGCCTCTTTTAGGTTAAGTTACATATGGGTCTTTTTTTGTATATGGGTCTTTTTTGTATATGGGTCTTTTTCGTATATGGGTCTTTTGTTATTATTGTTTTTTAAATCGTAATTTTCGTATATGGGTCTTTTTTTTATATTGTTTTGCCTCTTTTATATTGTTTTTTTATTAATATTTTTATATTTGCCTCTTTTAAGTTAAGTTTTTGTCAATGGGTCTTTTGATATTTTTAAATCGTAATTTTCGTATATGGGTCTTTTTTTTGTATTGTTATGCCTCTTTTATATTGTTTTTATTAACATTTTTATATTTGCCTCTTTTAAGTTAATCATGGGTCTTTTTTGTCAATGGCTTTTCATATTTTTTAAAACGTAATTTTTGTATGGGTCTTTTTTTGGTACTGTTTTGCCTCTTTTATATTGTTTTTATTAATATTTTTTATATTTGCCTCTTTTAAGTTAGGTTAAACATGGGTCTTTTTTTGTCAATGGGTCTTTTGATATTTTTAAATTGTAATTTTCGTATATGGGTCTTTTTTCTGTATTGTTTTGCCTCTTTTATATTATTTTTTATTAATATTTTTTATATTTGCCTTTTTTATATGGATCTTTTGAAATTTTTGGTTTTTAAATCCTAATTTTCATTTATGGGTCTTTTTTTTCTTTTTTCTGTTTTTTGATTTTTATAATTGTATTTGTCTATTGTTTAATTAACTATTGCCTCTTTAAAATTTCTCTATAGTTTATATAACTACTTACTTTTTGATAGGAATCAAAGGAAGAAAATAATTGTAAAAAGAGTTAGTTTTTAATTATTGAGCAATTGATTCAAAGGACACCGCACTTAAAGCACTGAAAAAAGGTTTCGGTAAAAATGTCTCAATTTTATATATGTTGTAGTCCTAAACATCTTTATTGAATTTGTGAAGAAAAATTGGCGGGGTCCACAAGCCGTTTCGGAGCTAGGGTCACTCATAAGTGTACGTAAAAGGGGGCTTGCTATATGTGCACTACTTTTCAAATTGTCCTTATAATCAAAAAAGAGCATAATTTAAAACAAAAACAGCATGCATGCCTTAAATGGATATAGTTACTGTTATTAAGTCTAAAATATGGCAACTCTACAGGGTGAACAATTTTAAATGGTACGGAAAGTTGAATATTTATAAGATATTTTTAGTATTTTTGTTTCTCGGTATGCATTTTAGTAAAAAAATAATTTTAATACTGACGACGAGCACGTCGATGGGGGGTTAGAATTATTTTGAAATATATAGGGGGCATCATTAGAAGGTGATATCATATAGTTGTTTTTTAAATAGGATGCCCTATATATTATTTCACATTTTCATTCGTTGTGACGAACCGAATTCAACGGTATAGTATACTTTTACTCTGGAGTGAATAATTGAAGAGTTATAAACAGTTGAAAATTGGATTTTTTCAACTTTGGGCAATTGTTATATGAAATCGATTCAAAATCAACTAAAATGGATTACATGTCCCTATTTTAACTTTTTAAATATTATCCAATGATTTTCGCAAAATAATGATACAGAGTTGTAAATAATTCGGATTTTTGACCACCCCTGCATACAATTTTTTTTTATTGTATCATACAGTATATGAAAAGTTAGGACATGGACATGCAAGCCATTTTCTTCGCCTTTGAACCGTTTTTACACAGCAAGTGTCTAAAAGTATAAGAATCCGATTTTCAATTGTTTATAGCTCTTACATTATTCAATTCAGAAGACAAATGTTCTACATCGTTGAATTCCGTTCATTACAAAGAACTAAAACGTGAAATAATATACAGGGTATCGTACTTAAAAAATATAACTTTATGTTGTCACCTTGTAATAATTCAAAATAATTTCAAAATAATTTTAAAATGTGCAGCTCAGAATACCTTATAACTTATGTATACATTTTTTCTTGCAAGTTTTTAAATAAGGGAGTTATAGAGCTACGACAGAGGTTTGTCGGACCCTGTATGGTTACACCTGTAACAAACATTTCTGTTTAGGTTTTCATTAATTTTTTTCTGGATTAGATATATGCTAAAATCTAAAGCGTAACTAGTTACTGACGTAATAAAAACGTTAAAATCATTTACCTTTCATAAAACATATTACAAATAAAACTTGGATTAACCATCCAAATATTTTTATAATGGAAAAACGAAGAGACCAACCAATCATTAAGAATTAAAATATTATATGTGTACGGTGGATCATGGAAATACAAGATAAATACTGCAAGACCGCCAACCTTAGCAAATTCAAGAAGGATAATGTTGACATAAATATTAAAAGAAAATAGCAATATTTATCTAGTTGCCTTTGGATAAAAAAGAAATCAAAGTAGTAAGCTGTCAAACTCTAACACGGTACCATTAGTGATTTAAAAATACAAACGGATCGTTATTAGTTAATCTTATTTCTTAATGATTTTTTGGTTTCTATTTGTTTTCCACTTTAAATAGTTTTATTTGTGACATATTGTATAAAAGGTAAGTTTTTTAAACCTTTACGTAACACCTGCGTAACTAGTTATAATTGTTTTTAGCATATATCTAAAGTCCGCAAAAATGAATGAGAACCTAAACCGAAATGTTTGTTACACGTGTAACCAGAGAATGAATATACGAAATATGGTCCGAATAATTAATGACGACAATAACAATGCTAAAAACGAAATTATACAAACAAGAAGGGAAGCATTCGGTCTACTACCAGCTCCTATTAGACAAATAAGTAGAATATGTCTTAACTGCAATAGAACAATTGTAGATGAACTTCGAAACGTGGAAAATGATCCAACATGTTTACGTTTAAATGTATTGCGACAAACTTTAAACACTACTTGCGTACTTTGCAATAATAATGAAAACTTAACTCGGCTTTCAATTAAATGCAGGGTTCATATTTTTATTACTGTTAATATCTACGTTCCCGAAAGTGTGAGAGTCTGCCAACACCATTTAGATGAAAATGATCATATATTTAGACAATTCCTACCTGGTTTAGAATTTGTTAACAGACCTTACAAAATAAAAGGTGGCCAGTTAGCGCTATTTTTACAAGAATTGCGCGTTACCAGTAAGCAAGAAAAATGGCAGTTTTGTGATATCGACAGTTTTTCAGACGATGAATTTAAGTCAATATCTCCAATAACAAAAAATCAGTTTAGAGATCTATACAGATATTGTGATAATATTTTTAGCCAAAATCAACGCCGTTTTGTGTCAGAAAAAGCTTTACTTACATTTCTATGTAAAATAAAACAAGGTCTGTCTGATCATTTTTTAAAAGCCATTTTTAATTATCCTACGAGGCAGTGTGTAAGCATGGTGGTTAGTAACGTACGCTTATCTTTGATGCAAAGATTTGTACCAGAAAATATAGGATTTCAAGCAATAACACGGCAAGAGTATATGGAAAGACATGTTACACCATTTGCAAATAGGCTATACAATCCAAATCCAGAAGTTCCAGTTGCTATAGCATATATTGATGGGACATATTGTGAGATACCAAAGAGTACGAACTTTCAGGTACTCATAAACTATTGAAATTACTAGTTTTGTTTGCGTCAATATCTAGACGGTCCTGAAACAAGAAAAATATTTTACTTATTTTACCTTTATCCTAAAGATTAATAAAATGTAAACGTCTTTTAGGCCCTTCGGCAGTCTTACTGCGTCCACAAAGGCTACCATCTGATAAAACCGGCCCTTTTAGTTGCTCCTGATGGTTATATCCTAGCTGTCCAAGGACCTTACTTTTCTGATTCAAGAAATAACGACGCCGCAGTGTTAAATAATGAACTACAACGAGACATTCAAGGGATAAGGGAGTGGTTTCAAGAAAACGATTTGCTTGTTGTTGATAGGGGTTATCGAGATGCGATTCCGTTACTTCAAGAACTAGGCATTGACCATCGCATGCCCAGTAGTGTCAGATCAGGAGAAAGGCAGCTATCGGTAGAAGAAGCTAACGACTCTCGTTTAATTACCAAAACTAGGTGGATTGTCGAGTCTCGTAATGGTCACTTCAAATCTATTTTTAAATTTTTTGCTCAAGTTATATCAATTAACCATGCATTGCATTTACGAGACTTTTATCTTATTGGTGGGGCAATTATAAATAAATATCGGGAACCAATACTGATGAACGGGGCGAATATTGAACTTGCAGAGTTATTATTGCAAAAATCAACCGAGGCAAATAATTTAAAAATAAGGATTGAAAACGAAAACTTGCTACAACGTCGTGGCCATTTTGTTAATCTAGAAAACCATCACGTACCAGATTTTCCTCACTTAACTTTAGAATATCTTAATGCACTGACAGTAGGAACGTACCA
Source organism: Psylliodes chrysocephalus (assembly GCA_927349885.1). Classification (NCBI taxonomy): domain Eukaryota; kingdom Metazoa; phylum Arthropoda; class Insecta; order Coleoptera; family Chrysomelidae; genus Psylliodes; species Psylliodes chrysocephalus. Next base: position 90,031,472 of record OV651814.1, read on the forward strand.
GCTAAAACTTGCTCCATCTTATATTCAGGATGCAAGGCAACATGAACACGGTAATAATTTTCAAATCGACATCTCTATTGAAATATGTAATACAATTAGGATTCGGATGTGGTCAAGGTTTAAAAATGCGGCTAAATATCAAATCTGGATTCAGTATGATAATGATAACATAATTGGTTATTACTGCACCTGCAAAGTGGGAGCAAGGACAGTGGGTACTTGTTCACATATTACAAGCGTAGTTTGGTTTCTGGGATATTCTAGGCATTTGGTGAACGTAAAATATCCTTCAAATTCTCTTTTAGAAGAAATACGAGATGTTTCAAATCGATTTCACATTGCCAATAATATTTAGATTTATTTTTCGCCAAATGACCTGAATGTAGCCGCGCAATAATTTGGTAACTTTTAGTCAATTCTGTAGAAAATTGCTTGGTTACTGTTGCACTTAAGTTAAAAAATTGTTTTGCTTAAAAGTAGTAGGTTGAAGTATCTCCCTGTATAAACGTACAACTACAACTATGATTTGTACAAAACTAGTAAAACTATCTTGATATGGTTTTTGCATCACCCTGAATTTAAAAAAAAAACAAGTCGTCAGTATTAAAATTAATTTTTTTGCTAAAATGCATACCAATAAACAAAAATACTAAAAATATCATATAAATATTCAACTTTCCGTACCATTTAAAATTGTTCACCCTGTAGAGTTGCCATATTTAGACTTTATAGCAGTAACTATATCTATTCAAGGCATGCATGCTGTTTTTGTTTTAAATTATGCTCTTTTTTGATTAAAAGGACAATTTGAAAAGTAGTGCACATATAGCAAGCCCCCTTTTACGTACACTTATGAGTGACCCTAGCTCCGAAACGGCTCGTGGACCCCGCCAATTTTTCTTCACAAATTCAATAAAGATGTTTAGGACTACAACATATATAAAATTAAGACATTTTTACCGAAACCTTTTTTCAGTGCTTTAAGTGCGGTGTCCTTTTTGTTCTTTATAACCGTACGGTACAGAATCGTAATTATCAATACGTTTTCTTTTGGTAAAATTAGTACGAAAGACCTTTGTTACTTCTTTAGTAACAACAGTGTGATCAGTATTTCTTAAGATATTTTTAGTTGAAATATATTCGTTAGGGGCTTCATTAAGTACCATATCTCTTAGTTTTTCAAAATTTACTCTCTCGCTCGTATTATAATTTAAGGTGATTCCTTTTACTTTTATAAGGTCCAGCGTTTTATTCTTTGCGGTAGAATACACACGGTACGCATATAATTTTGGGCCACCAGAGACAAAGTCTGTAATATAGCTACCGTCTCCATATTCAGCCAATTCATCGGTCAGCTAAAAATATTTTTCTATTATTACCTTTAACAATTAACTGACCTTTAAGATTGTCCTTATATTTTTGTTCTTTTAACATTGTATGTATAATCTTTCACATGATATATTATTTTAAAACAATCTGATAATTTGCTAATAAATAGACCAAAAAATTAACATTTTTTATTGGTTTTCCAAAATACCTAAGGCAAATATCGAAATAATATCTAACATCGAATTAAAAAAATCCAATGGTTTTAGAAGGAAACAACAATACTAAAAGAAGTTGGTTTACAAAAAGTGCAAGAGAAAGTTGATAATAACGTAAGTTCATTTATTTGAATTTATTTTCTTTACGTTATAGCCATTACTAAACTATTATTAAATTTTAACTATTTTTGTTAAATATTTTTAAAATGTAAAACCCAAAATTTTTATTATTGATGGCGATATTTTAGATTATGAATCAAAACACTTCTCAACAAATGTCCATAAAACCTGATCAATTTTCAGATGAACTAAATCTAGATCAACAATTAATAGGGAAGACAAAAGATTATCATCTACCAATATGTGAAGAACAGAGATCTCCAGATATTTAAAAATATTAGTAAGTTACAAGAAATTTCTATTTAGATTTTTATTTAAAATTATTTAAATTTTGCAGAAACATCATTTACAAAAATCAGAAGCGCTCAGTAAACAAGTCTTATCTACCCCTCTGCAAAAACAAGAAATTTTAGAAACTCTACCATTTCCGCAGAACCCACAACTATCTAAATCTATAAAAATAAAACAATCAACTAAGTCAGAAGTTCCCAAACCAATTTCAGATGAAGTAATAGAAAAACTTTTGTTTCACTTGAATTTTTAGTACAATTTTTACTATGAAAAAGTTCAAGCAATATGTTTGCTAACTGAAAAATTGGAGTATATTACAAAATAATTTAAAGAAAAAGAAAAGAATAAGAAACAAAAGGAAACGGAATTGGAAAAGCTGAGAAAAAGCACAGAAGAGACGATGTTTGAAAAAATAAAATAAATGAAATATATATAAAATGAATAATATTTTTGTTTTGTCTATTAAACATTTTATAAAATTAAAAAAATTAGTCGATTTGACATATAAAGACAAAAAAGTTTCTCTTTTATGTTTAAATCTATCCCTTTTTTGAGTCTAAAAATAACCAGTAATAAATTAATAATTTTAAATTATTTATGCTATAAATATCGCTGGTTTTGAAGTTAAAACATTCAGCTACAAAATATAATTTAAAAAAATAGCCATTTATAAAAAGTAATCCTGCTATAAATATTTGCTTTGAAGATTAAATATATATCTACAAATATATTATTAAAAAATAAAATATAAAAATAGGTATTTATAAAAGTAGATATAAAATAGCCATTTATAAAGATAGTTTTAAAAATAGACACTTTTAAATAAACTATAATAAAAAATTTATTTTAAAATAATTCTAAAAATAAAATATAAAAATAGATATTTTGTAAAAATAGTACTTTTAAAATAGATTGTTTTAAAATAGGTCTTTTTATTTATTTATTTATTTAAAGATAAATAAATATAAATGAATAATAGTTTTGTTTTACTAATCTTTAGGAAACTAAAAAATTAGTCTAAAAATAGATTAAAAGATAGAATTAAGAGCAATACTGATCTGAAACGAGAAAACAGATATTTTTTATGTTTAAAATATCTTTTATTAATCTAAAAATAATTAACATAAAAATAACATATTTTTTAAAGTAATTCAGATATAAATATCTGCATTGAAGTTTAAATATACATCTATAATATCAAGTTCAAAAAACAAATTATAAAATAGACATTTATAAATAGACAGACATTTATAAAAGTAGCTATTATAAAAATAGTTTTAGAAAATAGATTTCTAAAAACGTATCTACTATTTTAAGGGAAATCATGCATAAAAATTATAGAGAATATCATTATATGAACAAATTTCTTAAAACATTGAATTTTGCACTTTCTGTCAAATTTTTCTAAAACGGATCGTTTTTAGGAAAATTATGTAAGAAGCAAAAATTATAGAGAATAATATTGCAAACAACTTTTATTTAAAGAAGTTGCTTCTCAAAATGTAATAGCAGACATATTCCCTAAATTAGAAAAATTACGATCTATAAAATATTTAAATCAAGGTTCTTGTCCTAAACTTTGACCTTAACCTTGACCTTCAGCTTGACCTTGGTCTTGACCTTGGTCTTGACCTTGTTCTTCACCATTTACAGAAACATTAACCTTGCTATAACTAAAAATTTATTTCTAAAAAATAGATTTCTCAAAACAGATTTCTTAATAAAGATTTCATAAAATAGATTTCTTAAAATAGATTTCTTAAAATAGATTTCTTAAAATAGATTTCTTAAAATAGATTTCTTAAAATAGATTTCTTAAAATAGATTTCTTAAAATAGATTTCTTAAAATAGATATCTTAAAATAGATTTCTTAAAATAGATTTCTTAAAATAGATTTCTTAAAATAGATTTCTTAAAATAGATTTCTTAAAATAGATTTCTTAAGGTTGAATATACATAATTTTAGCACATTCTCCTTATCGAAAGTATAAAAGATTTAAATACACACACACACACACAAGTCAGCTTAGTCTGTTCAAGAAGTGCTTTTATATTAGTGTTTTTTTGTGTTCATGTGAGTAATTTGGAATCATTTAAAATATATTTAATTTTTATTGCTTATATTTTTCTTAAATTTATGACAAGTTTTTAAAATTTAAACTTAAATTTTAATTTTTGTAAAAATTGATATAATTTAATCTATATATATTTTTCCGTTTTTATTCTATTTTACAATTTTTACTTTTTAGTTTTTGTTTTTCATTCTGAAATGGAGAAATTCTTAGTTGTAAAAGATAGTATTAGAAAAATACAGAAATTTAAATTAACGGGTAGAACTATCGAATTTAAATTACGTACCGCTCCTAAAGATAAAGACCCAATTGAATGGGTAAAAGGAGGAATTAAAGATATTGTAAATAAAGTAACTGAAGGTGCAGAGGCTAACGATAAAATCGGTTTTACATTTTGTTCAAAAGAATTTAGTCGTGGTGAAGGGTGGATACGACTTAAACCTGTTTCTGAGATAACATTCAACGATGTGTGGGACATGATTTCTTCCGTGTACCAGTCAAATTCGTCTGGTTTAGACACTGAGACGTTCTGTCTTAGTGCAACATTTGTAAAAATGCCTAAAGGTACTGGTAGAAGTGACAAATTTAATACCTTTAAAGAGGAATGTACTAAAAGGAAAGGAATTGTGGTAATTAAAAATAAAGATAATCTTTGCCTACCTCGAGCCGTAGTAGTTGCAAAAGCATACATTGATAAGGATCCAAGTTACATTAAGGTTCGGAGAGACATTGGTAAATTGCAGAAGCAAAGAGCAAGAGATTTAATGGAAGAAGCGAATGTTTTTATAACTGAAGAAGGTGCAGGAATACCAGAATTAGAAAAATTTCAAGAACATCTACAAGGCTACACCATAGTTGTTTATAAATACGGAAATAAGGGTCGTGATATAATTTATGAAGGGGTAGGGGGCCCTAAGAAACTTCATCTATTATATCACAAACAGCACTACAACGTGATAACGTCATTAACAGCTGCTTTTTGTTGTGGATATTTTTGTGATAAATGCCACATACCCTCCAATAATAAGAACGATCACAAATGTGAGAAGAAGTGCCCAGCATGCCGTCAGTCATTACACTGTCCTAGCCAGAAGAACTTATTATGTAATATATGTAACAGAAGCTTTAGAGGTCAAGATTGTTTTGAAAATCATATTGCTAATAAAATATGTGAACAAATTCGTAACTGTAAAATATGTCTCAAAACGATTCTCACGAGTAGACAACATATTTGTGGGGAAGTTTTTTGTAAAATATGTAGAGCTCATAAACCTTCGCCTCACAATTGCTTTATGCCTGTTGACAATGGTAAACCTACATTGTCTGGAGTACTATTAGTTTTTTACGACTTGGAAAGTACTCAAGAAACACTTATGCCGGACGGCTCATTTCTACATAAACCTAATTTGTGTGTATACCAACAACACTGTGAGTACTGTATAGGTACCGACATAAGAATATGTATTTGTGGTATTAGACAGCAAGTTTTAAAAAAATATTTGTGATTGGACATGCTGGTGGGCTCTACGATAACCAGTTTATGCTTAGTTATATTCTAACTTCTACTGACCTCAAACCAGAACTTATTACCCGAGGAACAAAATTACTTTTAATGAGTGTGGAAAATGTTAAGTTTATTGACTCTCTTAACTATTTTCCCATGCCTTTGTCAAAATTACCTAAAGCTTTTGGGCTCAAAAATGTAAAGAAGGGTTATTTTCCCCACTTATTTAATTAAAAAGAAAACTGGAATTATGTAGGTCCTTTACCAGCTCTGGAATATTATGATCCTGATAATTTAAAGTACACTCCTACCCTCGATGAAAATACAGATACTAGAAAACAACTTGTGGATTGGCATGAAGAAAATAAAAATTACATCTTTGATTTCCAAAAGGAAATCATAGCATACTGTATATCTGACGTAGATATTTTAAGCCGTGCATGTTTAAAATTCAGAGAAATGATTATTAAAGGGGGACGAGTAGATCCTTTTACTGAAGCTATTACACTTCCAGGGGCGTGTAATAAAATATTCCGTAGGAATTTTCTAAAACAAAATATGATCGGGCTTGTGCCTAAAAATGGCTATAGATACCGAGACAAACAGTCTAAAATTGCCGTACAGTGGTTAATTTGGGAAGGTCATCAAAGAGGTATTAACATTATTCATGCAGCAAATGGAACAGAAGCTGTGTTGGCTGGAGTGAAAGTAGACGGTTTTTGTAAAGAAACTAATCAGATTTTTGAATTTCATGGATGTTATTTTCATGGCTGTATTAAGTGTATAAAATACAAACGGGGTGAACCATTGTATGAAGACCCAACATCTACCATGGAGGCGCGGTATGAGTCAACTTTAATGAAAACTCAAAGATTACTCTCTTTAGGCTACGAAGTAATAGAAAAATGGGAATGTGATTTTATAATGACTGAAGAAATTCTTACATTTACTGAAAATCACCCTCTTATTTCTTTTTTACCTTTAGAATCTCGTGACGCATTCTATGGTGGTAGAACTGACGCAACGAAATTGTATCACAAATGTGCAGAAGGAGAAAAAATAAAATACGTAGATGTATGTTCTCTTTATCCTTGGGTGAACAAGTACGGAAAATATCCTATTGGACATCCACAGGTTTTTGTTGGAGATAAGTGCAAAACACTAGATTTATACAAAACTGACGGATTAATTAAATGTAAAATTTTACCACCGCAGAACCTTTATCACGCAGTATTGCCTATTAAATCAAACAATAAACTTATGTTTTCACTTTTTCGGACATGTGAAAATATGTCAAACAAATGTGTTCATAATCACGAGGAAAGGGTTATCTCAGGTACTTGGGTGATAGATGAAGTTCTAAAAGCTTTAGAAAAAGGCTATAAAATGATTGAAATATACGAAATTTGGAAGTACGATGTTGTCCAGTACGACCCTAAAACTAAAACAGGTGGTCTATTTTCAGAATATATTTCCAATTTTTTAAAAATTAAACAACAGGCCTCGGGGTGGCCTGCAGATTGTAAGTCTATTGTGGAGAAAGAAAAATATATCACAGAGTATTTTGACAAGGGAGGAGTTTCTTTATGTGCTGATGAAAATGAATATAATCCAGGTCGTAGACAGATAGGAAAAAGTGTCATCACAAGTTTCTGGGGAAAATTAGGCCAAAAAGACAATCAAGATAAAACCTCTATAGTCTCAGATACTGCAGAGTTTTTCGATATTTTATCGAAACCACCTTTTATTGAAGTAAATAGTGTTTTTCCAGTAAATGAAAATACTTTATTAGTTAATTGGGTGTTTAAAAATGAGGCATATGATGTTCTTCCCACAATTAATGTTGTTTTGGCAGCATATACAACGGCTTTAGCGAGGTTAAAGTTGTATAGTTACCTGGAAAAATTAGATAAAAGAGTTCTTTACCACGATACAGATTCCGTCATATATGTTTCTCGACCTGGAGAATACGAAGTACCTTTAGGTAGTTTTCTGGGTGAAATGACCGATGAATTGGCTGAATATGGAGACGGTAGCTATATTACAGACTTTGTCTCTGGTGGCCCAAAATTATATGCGTACCGTGTGTATTCTACAGCAAAGAATAAAACACTGGACCTAATAAAAGTAAAAGGAATCACCTTAAATTATAATACGAGCGAGCTAGTAAATTTTGAAAAAACTAAGAGATATGGTACTTAATGAAGCCCCTAACGAATATGTTTCAACTAAAAATATCTTAAGAAATACTGATCATACTGTTGTTACCAAAGAAGTAACAAAGGTCTTTCGTACTAATTTTACCAAACGAAAACGTATTGATAATTACGATTCTGTACCGTACGGTTATAAAAACAAAAAATTTGAATCAATTGCTCAATAAAAACTAACTCTTTTTACAATTATTTTCTTCCTTCGATTCCTATCCTAAAGGTCAAAAAGTAAGTAGTTATGTAAACTATAGAGATATTTTAAAGAGGCAATAGTTAACTAAACAATAGACAAATAAAAATATAAAAACAAAAAACAAAAAAATATCAAAAGACCCATATAAAAAGGACCCATGTCTAACCTAACTTAAAAGAGGCAAATATAAAAAATAATATAAAAGAGGCAAAACAATAAAGAAAAAAGACCCATATACGAAAATTACGATTTAAAAATATCAAAAGACCCATTGACAAAAACAGACCCATGTTAAACTTAACTTAAAAGAGGCAAATATAAAAATATTAATAAAAAAACAATATAAAAGAGGCAAAACAATACAAAAAAAGACCCATATACGAAAATTACGATTTAAAAAAACAATAATAACAAAAGACCCATATACGAAAAAGACCCATATACAAAAAAGACCCATATACAAAAAAAGACCCATATACAAAAAAAGGCCCATATACAAAAAAATACCCATATGTAACTTAACCTAAAAGAGGCAAATATAAAAACTAATAAAGATAAAAAAAACAATATAAAAGAGGCAAAATAACAATATTAAAATGTAAGAGGCAATTTATCGTGACAGAACGTAAAGTTATTGTTGTCAAATAAAACCTATAGAAATATATTTTTTTTAGTTTACAAAACTATGTTATTATGACTGTCCCTATCTTTCCTGGCCAACGTGAAAATGTATAAACTTGTTATTAAATAATAAATCGTTATAAAAACAATATCGAAATAGGTATGTGGAAGATTAAAATAAAACCTTTGAAATTTGTGATTATGGTGATAGCAATATCTGACCTTGCAATAAATTTATACGGTAATAATCCTATATTTTTATTATTAGTTTTCAAGTTTAAGATCATAAGATTTATTAGCTCTTATCAAATAACAACAACTACGTTAATTACATATTTGGCCATATTGTATCAAATTAAGTGTCGTTTGATTTTGTTTAAATAAAACAATAAAAAGTTTAAATAATCTAAGATTTTAAGTTTAGACATTATTAGCGCATATGCCAAAAGTTCCTGTATTTTACCAAAAAACCCCATCCTTTTTACCCCATCCCATCCTGACAAGCTATTGTTACAACCTTCCCGTTGGTGCTTGTTGTTAAAAGTATTTTTGTTCTTTAATAAACAATTTTACTTAACCAATAGTAACAAAGTCCTAAATATTTTTTATAAACATGTATTGCCTTTTACATAAGTATATTTTAAATTCTATTTGAATATAATTTTATTACTTATGATTGCATATAATAAAGGTTAGGTGAAACAATTGAAACGTTAATATACAGACATGTAGCACAAACAGGGGTGGTTAGACCTAACATTACTACTAAAGTTGTACTGGGCAAAAAATTATCAATCATTAAAGTTGGACGTTCTTGGTAATGTTCAAAATGATCTACTAATCCAATAGAAAATGAATATTGACTCTTATTTAAGTTGCAACCCTGTTAGCCATCCAAACTCTAGCCTTCTTAACAATTATTAACAATAGTTTTAATCTTTGAACTTTCTTACATCTGACATCCAAAACACTGAAACTTACAATATTTCCCATTTAGGGGTAAGATATGTAGGCTGATTGATAAGCTTAGGAGGATGCGCAATGGTGCCGATGAGTCCTAAGTGCTCCTGAGGGGTAACCCTCTTCCCTAATTACACGGTTATAATTTGATTTTTTGAAATTTGAAGCATCAGAGGACGAAATGGTTAGACTGGAGAAATCTTTGAAAGATAGTCAACTTCATCTAAGAAAATGCAGGATTGTAAGAAAAAATTATGAGGTGAGGTCAAGCAGTTAAAAAGTATAAAGAAATTAGAGCCAATGGATACAATTAATTTTGTAAGAATAATAGACTGGGGAATATTTTATATGTTAATTTCATAAATCAATATTTTGTTTATTTTGTATAAATTAAAACTACATAATATATAATTATAAAATTAATTCAAATTTTGCACTTAAGTACTGTGGTAATCAGTTAAAATAGATATGAAATAAAACCTTTGAGTTTAAACTTATAATTCTCAAGCTGAAATTTCTTCCAGATTTAGTTCTATGGTATGTTAATTTAATATACAATTTAAAAAAGCAGTAATATTGGTATATACTTTAATGATTTTATAGGGTTGATTATTCATATACTAGAAACTGTAAAAATACATTCTCTCAACTTTTAAAGAAAAAAGAAGTACATTTGTGTATTTATTAATTTTTAAATCAATTTTTGTTGATTTTTTTAATGGGTTAGTAATTTAAAACGTTTTTCTATTTTTACAATTTTTATTTTGGTGACCTATTAATTTCAAGCCGATTAGGTTGTCGATATACTATGATATTAAAATAACTTCCTTCAAACAGTTGTTTTACATTAACCTTCAAATTATTTTATTAATAACATTTTGGATCATTATCAATTTTTATTTCACTACTTTACAATGGTTGACCTTCAATTTTTAAGAAAATAATCTAATTATAGTGCATTATTTGTTTGAGTGCCATATTGTACAGATATGGAGAAAATTTGCCGGTGTTGCTTTAAAGTTAGTATTTGGAAAAATATGTGGTGTTTCATGAGAGGTGATAGATCACGGTGTTCTTTTATTCTTGGAATAGTTATGATGAGTTTTAAAATGATAGTTTATTTAGGATTGGCTGTAAGTACTTTGTAAAATGCGACAGACATGTATCGTCTGCTAGTAATTTATTTTCAGTAAAAACAATCATTTATTTTTAAAAATCACATAGGTTAAATTTTTTATTTATAAAGTGCCGTTGAATAATGAAGAGGTGTAATTTAAACATTTAAATGGATAAATATTAATATTTTTTAAAGTGGCACAGGGTAATGCTCGTGTAAAAATTAAAACTTTTAAGATACAATGTTAAAGTATTTATTAATCTATCTACTAGTGGTGCTGAGTAATGAATTCTAAGATGAAAATCTAAAAATTAAAATATTAGGTTAAATTACTTGTTACTATTTTTAAAGTGGCGCTGGTGCATTATAATTTTTGTCAAAATTAAAACGCTTATGCCTCTACCTACTGGTATTGTTCTAGACTGGGTTAATTGCGTATGATAAAGGTTAAGTGAAGCAATTGAGATGATTTTATATAGTATAATATAATTAAGTTGCAATCCCACCAACCATCCAAACTCTAGACTTTTTAATAAATATTAAAAATAGTCTTAACCTTTGACCCTTCTTACATCTGACATCCAAAACTCTGAAACTTACAATATTTCCCATTCAGGGGTAAGATATGTAGGCTGACTGATAAGCTTAGGAGGATGTACAATGTGCCGATGAGGCCTAAGTACCAATGCGGGGCAACCCCATTACAAGCTTCTAATTTTATTTTTGAAATTTTAAGTGCTGCTGCCGACAGTAATTAACTTCACCAATCGATAAGTATGAAATCTACATTACCGATAATAATAACATTAACCTTAGGGTTTTAAAACATTTAAATACTTATAATAACCTTAGACTTAAACACCTAAGTTGCAACCCTGCCAACCCTCCAAACTCTAGACTTTTTAATAGTTATTAGAAATAGTTTAAACCTTTGACCCTTTTTACATCTAACCTCCAAAACTCTAAAATTTTGAATATTTCCCATTCAGGGTTAAGATATGTAGTTTGTATAATGAGATGAGGAGGATGTGCAATGGTGCCGATGAGACCTAAGTGCTACTGAGGGGCTAAGTCTAATTACAAGCCTATAGTATAATTTGATTTTTTTAAATTTTTAAGTGCTGATGTAGACAGTAATTAACTTCAAATTAATCGATAAGTATGATATCTGCATTACCGATAATAACAATATCTACAAACCTTCATGCCTCAAAATTCCCAACATTTTAATACTAATAATCCCGTTAAACTTTAACACCTCTTACCTAAGTTGCAACCCTGCAACCCTCCAAACTCTAGACTTTTTAATAATTATGTAAACATATTTTTATCCTTTGACCCTTCTTATCTTTATCCTTACAACCTGTTAATTGATGAAAATCTCTTACACCTAACATCCATTAATAATTATAACAAGGAGTTTTCTTCTTCAATATTAATCTAAACCAATGTCATTTTTCTTGTTTAAGTCCGACCAATAATAATCAAGATACATGCTTGAGTCCTTACGGCTTCGCATGATTTTTCTCTTCAGCATTAATAGAGATTTCTTTCCCCAATACTCCCCCGTTTGAATCTGACCAATAATAGCGGAGATATACATTAATGCCCTTTGGACTACTTTCAGTCTACCGGAAATTATTAATCCAGATTATTTAATCTTTTAGTTGAATATATCTGAAACCCAATATTAACATGTTAATTTTAAAGACAACCCTTTGTTGTTTTAGACTGCAACCCTTAAACCTCCTCCCCATATTATTTTCAACAACCCCAAGAATTTCTACGAACCCTAAAATCTTCTTCTCTCAATAGGTTACAGTATCAGAACAAGAGAACGACGGCCGCCATCTTGGATTCTAAAATCCATTAATAATTATACAAACTTAATATACCAATCTGACACCTATGATGCTCAATATCTAGACCGGATGTAGCAGGCCGCGACGCCTGTATTCCGTGTATTGTGGGTTGCCTTGGAATTAGACCGTGTATTGCCGGTTGCGGTGTGTCCAGGTGCGGTCTAAAGTGTCCCAACCTCTACTGACTTCGACTTCTAGCACGGACACTGAAAGCATGCATTTCAATGTTTCCGATGTAGAAATAGTTGCTGGCTCGATTAGCTCCACTTCTGCTACTGCATCTACAATATCCTCATTCACATCTTTATCAACTACGACTGAAGTAAGTAACATTGAAAAGTGCAAGAACACCCCAATGCTGGACGGAACATTTTTCTTGGTTGAAACGTGTGACAAGAATTCGCATGTCGAAGCTCTGTGCCAGTTATGTCTTCCTTCAAAAAAAATTATTAAGGGCTCTGCGGAGAGTACGACAAATTTTGTTAAGCACCTAAAAAGAGTGCATGGAAACAAATCCTACGATGACTATCTCAAACACAAAGAGAAATTAAAAAACAGAAAAAGCAAGTTGAAGGGTATTACTTCGAGAATTGGTCTAGCAGGTACAAAATCAAAGCAAGCAAAATTGAGTATCATGAATCCAAAAAGTGTGGTCACGCAGAAGGAGTTCGAAAAAAGAATAGTTTATTTCATTGTTAACACTATGTCTGCTGTTTCAATCATCGAAAATGAAAGTTTTTTAAGGTTGTTTGATGGAATGAACGTTAATGTCCCTCGAAGAAAAGCTGCAATGAGACTTATTAATGAGATGTATAATTATCATATAGAGAATCTTAAAAAAGAAATTCAAAAGCAGGACTATGTTTGTAGCACCGCTGACATATGGTCCACCAAAACAAGAAGTTTCATGGGTGTTACATTGCATTGGATAGAAGCAAACTTGGAGAGGAAGTCAGTAGCTTTAGCTTGCAAAAGATTCTCTGGCACCCATGACTACAAGAACATTGGAGAAATGCTTGAAAACATCAATTTAAATTTTAATATCAGATCAGTCCAAATCGTCGCGACAGTAACAGATAATGGTTCGAATTTTGTTAAAGCCTTTCGTGAATTCTCGGCTACAGAAGAATCCCAAAAATTAGAAGTCAACAAAACCAGACATGCACTAGATGAAGATCATGAAGAAGATCAGATGAATGAAATAGAATATGATGAAGAAGTTACATTCCATAAAATTGAAGTTTCAAATACACCTGACAATGACAATAGAACAATAATGCTACCAGCGCATATTCGTTGTGCCAGTCATACGTTAAATTTAATTGCCACGACCGATTGCAAAAACGCAATTCAATCAAATCTTACACTAAGAACAAGACATGCACAAGTTTTTTCAAAATGTAATATCTTATGGACAAAAGCAGGCAGACCCAAAACTGCTGAAATAATTAAAGAGGTTTTGGGACATACTCTAAGTTATCCAGGAATAACAAGATGGAATTCCTATTTTGATTCGGTTTCCCAGATCTTGAATGAAAAAGCAAAACTTCCGTCTCTTTGCCAGCGGCTAAATATTAAACATTTTAAGGAAACCGAATTGCAGTTCCTCGAAGAGTACTGTATAGTATTGAAACCTCTTGCTTTAACACTCGACGTTTTGCAAGGTCAGGATTGTGTTTATTATGGATACTTACTGCCCAGTCTTCTTTCTCTAAGAAATAAATGGGAAAAATTGAAGCTCCAGGGTATGACTTCCAATGGTGAATTACTTTTAAAAACATGTATGGATAGCTTAAATAGAAGATTTTCCGACATACTTAATTTGACGTCAGAGTCTGCAATTATTTCTGCAGTCGTTCATCCCAAATTTAAGTTGCGATGGTTTAATGTTTTAAAAACACCAAAATATTCTCCAGACGTTATAAAGAAGTTGGTAATCGGAGCCGCGGAACAACTTATATATGTTGACGATGATGGTAGCGAACATGGAGGTTCTTGCGATACAACGCCTGATGACTTCTTTGATTTTAATGAACCCGAACCCGAAACATCTAAACACGTTTTGTTTATGAATACCTCTCAACCTGCGACCGGAAAGGAAGCAGTGACAGTGAAAACATCAAAAATTGAGCTACAGCTATACAAATATCTTGATGACAAAAGGAGCGGAATAAATATGTTGAACGATTACCCAATAATAAAAAAAATATTTTTGAGGTATAATACTTGTTTACCTTCCTCTGCACCAGTGGAGCGATTATTTTCTTTTGCGTCAATAGTGAACAGTCCACGGCGAAATGCTCTCAGCGATTCGAGTTTCGAATAATTGGTGATAATGAAAGCCAATAAAGTAACGCAATAAAATAACACTTTTCAGCTGGTATTTTTAGGATTCTCTTTTTATTTTGTTTTTCAAGCTATTCTTTAATATTAAAAACTGTTTTTGTAGAATAGTTATTTTGTTTATTTTGCTTTTGCACAACCCAAACTTAAATTTTAGCCAAATGTACTTTAAAAGTAGGTACTCGAAAATTCGGGTACTTGTACTCCGGGTACTGTACTCTGAGTACTTTTTAGCAAGTACAGTACTCGGTACTCTGTACTCGTTCCTCTATTATTACATGTACCCGATACCCGGTACTCGAGTACATTTTCTCAGTACCCGGCACAGCTCTGGTTCGAAGTCACTTTCACTATTTATCATAACTTTTAACTTTGTCAAGTTTTGGTGAAACTGAACTAACAAAGCTGTCTTCAGTTTTCATTGCTTTCCATGGGAGATAACTCAATGACTATATTGTGTTATCACATAAGGAAATTAAATCCGAAACAGAATGTAGTTCAATAAAAAACAGTTTTGTATTATAGACATAAAAAAGCTATATTATATTGTGGTTCGAAATATTTGTAAGCAAAATTATAAAAAGAAACAACATAAAAATTTAAATTGGGAATTTGGAACCATTGGTTCAAAACAATATTAAATAATATCGTCACCACTAACCACAACAACACTTTTTACCCCTGTTTGTTGAATAATAGCTTAATTAAGAATTATTTATGTACGTAGGGTTCATTTTTATTTCTCAATTAAGGAAAGGTTTTGAGTGGAATTAGTCCGCTATATGCACTTATTTTTTATAAAATAAAACTTTATAATTCGTATCAAAAATCAAAACAGTAAAATTATATATTATGTTGATTTGACGCATTTATATATTTATCAAGAGTAAAACAATAAATAACAAACACTTTTATTCAGTTTTTTGTAGGTCGAGATTGTACAAAATATTTTTGATAAATACAGGACTTCCCAAGAATTTCACAGAGTAGATTCAAAAATGTGTTCTATGCCTTTAAGTTTAGAATATAAAAATTAATTTTCAGTGTGTAATTATACTAAGTTTGTGTTTGTTAATGTTTTATATTTTAGGGTTATTGCGTATACTACTGATGAAATTAATAGACTTAAAAATTATCTGCTCCAAGAACTTTCATAACAGAAAGCTTTTAAGAAAAGTTCGACTAAAAAGGTAAATAAAATATATTCATATTTCTGCAAAGACTATGTAACCACCTGTTTTTACTTTTCCAGATTTCGAACGTTTAGAATTGGTTTTTCCTTTCAACCAATAACTATAAACAATTTGTAAATTTTGTGACAGTGAAATAATTTTTAAACATTTCGTAAGGCATCTAGAACGTCACCACTATGCAGAAAATGTTAAAGAAGTATTTTCGGTAAAACCGAATAGTGCTGAAAAAAGTTAATTTCACTAATTAGACATGACGCTAATTTGGATTCTGCAGCTTGGTTGTGAGATAAATATCGTTGATTTTCCGATTTGCATGCACTGTAAAGGCTACAATAAACGGGGGTGTCTTAGTCGACATATTAGAAAATGTTTCGTAAAATACAAGCTGATTTGGTCACATCTGCAGCGCTTGAAGATGCCCTTGTTGTATTCTTTGAAGACGTATGAAAGAAAACTAAGAATAAGAAAAGTATTTATCATATATCAAACAAACTTCGAGAGTGCGTCAAATTTTTTCTAGAAATTAAAAAATTGGGCTCTTGTTGTTTAATTAAATAGGTAAATTTGTACCGGAATAACTTATATTGCACGCCACTTCAATTATGGTAGTTATTGATTTGAATATGTCACGAAAAATATGAATTGTCATATAGATATTATATAATAAAATTTGGAAATTTCACGAGAATTTTGAGTCCACGACACGAAAATATAGTCCACAAGCTTCAACATCACGTATTAAACACTTGTACCGATATGTTTTCTACATTAACACCTGAAAGCTTCGATAATACTCTAGAAGCAATTAAAAAATGTCGAAATTTAACGTTTAAGCTTTGGCGCTGCTCCTCTAACTTTACATTTTGGTCTAACTTTAAATGAATAGCAGATTTAGCTTAAAGTTAATTTTACGAAAGAAAATATTTTTAACTGTTGAAGATGTGTAAAAGATCCTAATAAATTTAAAGAGGTTTAAGACAATTGGCAAACGAAGTAAAGCAGTCGCAGTATTATTATCGAAGAATTTACTAAAATATTTCACAATTTTTCGTTTAAGAAACAATTCTGCGTTGTTTTCACCTGAAAATAAATATTTTGTGATGGCTGTTCTGTTATAAGAAAATATGCAAAATCATCTAGTACAAAATATCCTAAATTACTTACCTCGTGTCGCTTAAGAAAACCCATAGCAACGGTAACGCAAGAACTAAATTTAAAAGAAAATTAAATAGGACAATTAGCGAAGTTTATGGGCCATATATCGACGATGCACCAAAAGTCAGTCGAAATTTTTAAATTTGTTAAACAGCAAACAACTTTTTTTGAGTTATCGACGATACATACCTACAGACAGCCCATTTTTTTGTTATTTTTTAATCTAAGACATCTAAAAGGCGAGAAAAGTGATTTGAACATTTTCATTTTAATACATTAGTGCCGAAGTAATAGCGAATATTTAGTACATATCTATATTTCAGACTACCTCAAGATTTATATCAACCAGCCAAAGAGTCAAAGACTTTACAAATAATTGAAAAAGGACAAGCTTCCAATTTTAAAAATAAGTCATTAGATGAAATTGAAATGAATATGGACGATATTGAATTGGACGCAAACGAAATAGAGGAGAAAAGTTTAACAAAGAACAATAAGTGATTAAAAGAAAATGAAATAAATATGGATTAAATTAAATTGGATGAAAACGAAATCAAGAAAAGAAGTTCAACAAAAACAAGAGCGCAAGTAGGTTTGTAGTGCATATAGCTTAAAAAAATGGTAAAAAGTAACACACTACTATCAAAGGTAAACCATAAACAAGTATGCTTCTTATTAGAGTAAAGCGTGTACATTTTAACGTGTATAATTGGTGTCAACATAAAGACATTTGTTTGATAAGGGCTATTACATTTTTATTCGTGAGATGACAATAGAAGATATAACTGTCAAAGCATTGTCAAAGGTTTAGATGATTTAAAAGTTAGATTAATATAGCCAGTACATTATTTAGAAAATGTATAGGTATATTAATATATTTTCAATTCACCTTTTTTAACTTTAATCAACATTTTTGTAAATTACAGATTTGACATATTTGACATATTCGCCAGTAGGTCCATCCTCGTTGCTAAAGCATACAGTAGACCTCTTCAATTAGCAAATTCAACTATATATACTCAAGGAGTTGAAACGAATTAAATAAAAATTATCAAACGACGCGTCAACGGCGTCTGCATCAGACGCCTCATCAGCTTTTTCAGAATCGGAAAATGATAAAGGAGGGAAATTTTTATATACGTTATAATCAGAGCTGGGCAGTACTCGAGTAAATTATACTTAAAATATACTTTAGTTCTCAAATTACTCAGTAATTGGTGTTCGTAGGTACTTTCATCCTGATGGGACTCATACTCAAAAATTTTCAAGTACTTCCATTCCCATATCTTAGAGCTTTTATGGTTCCTTTGGCCTCCCACAACATTTCAAAAAAATAACTAAGAATAATACTAATCAATAAATGTTTAATTTGAAAAAAATCTTAATTTTCCGCTTCACTTTTTTCTTCTGCTTTCTTCTCTAACTCCTGACGCTCTGTACTTCCTGTTCTCCTGCCTGGTCCCCTCTTGCTGTTTTCCTCTACTCTTTTCATTCCGTTTTCTGATTAACTCTCTTTCCTGCTAAGTTATGCTTCCTATTCCATTCACACTTATCTTTAATTTAAATAAAACTTTCATCATGTCTACGATATAAAATATTTAATTTTATTATCTTAACTTCAATATAATATTTTCTGGCATTTTTTTAAATTTCCCAACTGACAATTCTAAAACCCTCTGTCAATCTTCCCAAAATATATCTGACAATTCCATTAATTTTTAAAATTCTACTACCATTGACGTCACAACCCTAAGGCAATTACGAATAACTTATTGACGCCAACGATACCGGACGGAAAAGATAAGAATATATCAAATGACGGAATCATGGCAACATGTTTAAAAATATATGACTGTTCTTTTGAGTATTCTCTATCTATATATCTGCCACTATCTAATACCTTTATTACTTTACTTTATTATTAAAATAAAAAGTTGGGCGTACACGTTAATGGTAAGTGCTAAGTGATTTATAGAAGATAAGTGATACTCTCGTTTTTTGTTTGTTACTTAATGACTTACTAATTATTATAATTCCTTTTTTCTAAACTTGCGTCACTAACTAGAATTATTTAATATAGGTACTCATACTTGTTACTCGATTTTTTCACGAGTACTTTTTTCACCAAGTGTCTCTACGGACGAGGCCACGTCAAGTCACCGAGCGTCTCTACGAGAAGAGCGCGGGCTGTCGTTGTCAAGTGGCTGGCTGTCGAGGAACTTTTTCCGTTGTTTTAAAAATCATTATTGCTTTTCATTTTTGTTACATGCTTTCTACGATTAAACTTGTTAAATAAACCTAGGTTTTCTTGATTGAACCCGAGGATAATTAGAAGCCTCATAAACAAGAGTTTTTAAGAGGGACATAAATAAAAATAACTGTATAGACTGTTCCACTAGAATTATTTGTTATAATAATAAGATAATGTTTCTCTCTTTTTTTGATGTATTAGACCAAATAATAGAAACTGTCCTTTCAGCGTTATATGAAGAAAACGGACAAATTTCAGAGGTGGGGAAGTACATGCTACTGCGGATGGAACGCCAGTTTCGGGGGGAAATTAAGAGCTTATGAGAAGTAGACCTAAGCAAATTAAAGTTTCCAAAGAAAATTTGCATAAAAAATAGTATTAAGATGGTGCTCTTACTTACAGGACGGGATACAAAAAGAAAAGAGAAAACATAAGAGAAAAATACTCCTTGTTTCAAAATTGTCCTTTATTAAAAACTCCGGATTTGGGAAAAGAAATTTCAACTTGTTTGGATGAAAAATGTTTAAAACAGGATACATTTTTGGTCGGAATTCAAGACCAGACGGGACATGCATCAGCCTTAGGTCATTACATAAATAAATTATTAGCAGACGACAACAAGGATAATCTAATTATACTAGACAATTAATTTGTAACGTTCATTATGCAATATCCATACAAAGACGATATAATATTTTACCGTTCTTAAATTATTCAGCTAGAAAACTAACAGAGACGAGTAAAGTCGACAAGATAGAGGTAGAAAATGCAACTCCTCTTAAAAGCAGAGTATACACAATACCCAAAAAAGAAAGAAAAACCATAGACCAATACATCCAAGAGATGTTGGACCACGACATCATCCGACCAAATCACTCTCCTTGGTCTAGTCCTGTGGTACTAGTCAAAGAGAAAGACAGAAAAGCGCAATTCTGCATAGATTATAAGAGGCTCAATGAGATTACCAAGAAATCCAACTATCAAATTCATCAAATCGAGGACATTTTGACATATCTGAATCAAGTTTTTCACGACTTTGGGACATGTTCAGTGGATACTGGCAAGTACCGATGGAGGAAAGCTCGAAACAGTACACAGCGTTAGTAGTTCAAGGATATGGATAATACGAATGCAATGTCCTGCCTTTTGGCCTATGACGTTCCAGCATCTCGCTGACCGAGTCTTTTGGGGTATAAAGTGGAAGGAAGTCCTAATCTATCTTGACGACATAATTGTGTTCTCATCCACCTTGGAAAAACACCGAGGCAAACTCTCAAAGGTTTTCTAGCGGTTAAAGGAAGCTAACCTCACTTTGAAACCAAGCAAATGCATCTTTGCACAAAACAAAGTATATATTTTGGGATACACTGTGAACAAAATGGGACCAGGAATAGATGTAACGTTTTTTCTTTCAATAAATTTTCTATTGGGTGATAAATTACACAATCAAGAAAAAATATTAAAATAAGCTCTTTTTTATTTCTTTTCCTTCAGTGAAATTGATACAACAGTTATAAAAGTGTTATATTGAGAAGGACAAACCGCTAAAAAGTAAATAATAAAATTGTTATAAAGAGACGAGTATGTAAAGGGTTTGCCATTTAAGCTAAGTTAGAAATTTACATAAAGCCTACCTGTAGTATTTTCTTCTCTACATATGAGCCCACACCATCAGTTAAACACTGCAAGCCAAGCAGGCATAATAATCCAGCCATACAGACACGGCCACCTCTGGAGCTAGCCCTAAGAGACAGATACCGAATGGATAGCAGTGGTGAGACAATTTGTTAGAATAAATAAAAAGATGATTTTATTTTTACGGATGTATTTTAATTTTAGATAATTCTTTCAGTAATGAACAAATTTGTTGAGATTAAACAGCTACCAACACAAGAGACTGCAGAGACTGGGGGAATATTCCTAATAGTTTCTTTAACAATCGTAAAAACGAGATTTGGTATGCATTGAATTCAAGACCTATCTTTTGAAGCGTAGTCCGCAAGTTATGAAAGAAAATTTGGAAATTTTTCGCACCAACCACTACTTTCTAATTTTTAAAGGTCTGCAAGATATCGGAAAAGAATATCCCGCTACCAATTTTAAAATTGTAGAATAATTTAGAACCAAAATCAAGTATATTGGTGAGGTTTTTTACTATTTAATAAGTAATATATTTATATTTTAAATGAATACAAGTGAAATTGCCGTACTAAGTGATACCATTATAAAAAAATAAGAATTAGAAATATTGTTATTGGATAATTTTAGATTACATCAAGGGGTTTGGGTTAAACATCTTAAAAGTGATATTCTAGTATGAATCTTGCAATTAATGATGCAAATTTAAATTTAGGAACATTAAATAAATAACAAACTAATATTAGCCATTTAAAATGATTTTTAGTTTTGATAAAAAATAGACGTAGTAGAGGATATAATTTCTATTTTTAAGAATCGTGTAAGAACTGGTGTAATAATAAATTTTGTAGTAGACCGATTCCCCTGTAGTGTATGTAACCAGTCTCACGCCCAGCCGCTTCTCAGTACCCGAAGGGAAGGCGAGATGGCACCTCGGAATTATTTCGTAGTTCTACTGACCAAGTCGTCGCGAGAGGACATAAGGACTGCAACTTTGACGGATAAGGGTATTCAGAATTCATATTCATTCTCGGATTTATACTGAATGTTATACATAAATTGTTTTACGTTTAATGTTTGTTTTGTGATTTATTTTGTTAGTCTATTTTTTTTTTAAATAAAATATTTTCACTACACTGGCGCCCTGACGTAAAGCCCGAATTTGATGCTCTAATAGAATTACCGAGTCTTATTTAAAACACTACTCAATATTCCTCGTCGAAGTTAACTCATAGCAAGGCAAGCTACTACGATGGCTGTCTGCGGAGCAGTTTCAACAGCTACTAAAAGCAATGGCTGGTATTCGCACAAGAAAGGAAGTCTGAGCAAATTCACGGCACGATACGATGGAACCCGTTGTCATGAGACAGTAAATAATTTTTTAAATGTGGTGGATATCTATAAAGATATGGTACACATTTCAGACGAAAATGCTCTAAAGGGTTTACCATTATTACTTATCGAAAACGCAGCCACGTGGTGGTAAAGGCGCATTTACATGGTTCACTTTGGATGATCACTTTGGATGAATCATCCAAAGTGAAATAGAAATGAATCGTGTAAACTAGTATTCATCGAAAGTGATCATCCAGAGTGAACATTGATTGAAGTTGAATGGGGTTCTACTTTCGTTCACTTTCGGTGATTCACCGCGGATGAATCATTAAAAGTGAACCGTGTAAACATCCACTTCACTTGCAGTGCGTAGTGAAGAACTGATAAACAAGTACGTGTTCGTCGTTGTTTACGGATAGAGGTTCACGGTGTTTTATTTCTATTTTTTAAAAATGGTTATCAAGTGGAAAGATGATCATACTCCGTTAATTTTGAATTTAATGAAAGAGCGACAGTGTTTATGGAATACGAAAGCAGAAGAGTATAAAAACAAAACTTGCCGAGACAAAGCTTTAAAGGAAATCGTAGCAGAGCTAAATATTGAGGAGGTAACAGTTGAAGATGTAAAATTAAAGATAAAAACAATCCGTACAAGATACTCATCCGAGCTGGCTAAAGTGAATCAGTCAACAAAGAGTGGAGCAGGGCCAGATGATCTTTATGTCCCAAAACTTTTTTGGTATAAACTAGCAGATTCCTTTCTAAATGCAGTATGTGTACCAAGGAGTAGCACAGCAACTACAGTAAGTATGACATTTTGTGTACTTAATTTTTGCTTAATATGTTTTTTATTTTAAATCAATTTTGTTCAGCGTACCCACAACTATACTAATAACGTATTATACCGTGCGCTGGCTGGCGAGACAGTTTTACAAATTTTTACATTATCCAATATCAAAATGCATATAAGTCATGTAAAAATATTTTTATTGAATTCGTTTTTATTTAGCAAGTTGTACAATCATAAAAAAATATTTAAATCATTTTCCATTGCCATGGGACAATGTCTGTGAAATAAAACCGTTTTGCGTAATCATCCCGCAAGCTTGCAGCCGTTTTCTTGTAGTTGTTACTTGACACAAGTTTAATATCTCCAAGACCTTGATGTGTGACGTGCCGCCAAGCTCCAGGTAAAATTTTGCCTTGCTCCCATAATTCTGTATCAACCAATCCTTCACTAACGTATGGGTTATTGCGGGTAGAAGTTTTTCTGAGCCAGTTATGAAGAGCACATGTTGTTTTCACTAATAGCTCAGTTGTTTCTACTTTAAGTGGGATGGGCTTTTCAAATATTCGAAAACGCGATACAAGTATTCCAAACGCATTTTCTGCCACGCGACGCGCTCTTGATAGCCGGTAATTAAATATCTTTTCTTGATCAGATAACGTGTTTTTGCTGTAAGGTTTTAAGAGAGAGGTTCTAAGCGGGAAAGCGTCATCCCCCACAAAGACACCATGATCAGGTATATTTAGCCAATTATTCTCCAAAGCCTCATTGAATGTGCATTTGGAAAATACTAATGCATCATTTGCTCTGCCATTTGTACCGACATCAATATATATAAAGTTGTAGTTAGCATCCACAATTGCAAAAAGAATGGTGCTAAAGGTTTTTTTATAATTATAAAAATAGGAACCGGTTTTCTTAGGACATCTAATCACAACATGTTTGCCATCCATAGCTCCGCAGCAGTTAGGAAAATTCCAGAACGTGTAGTAATCCTTCATTACCGTTTCCCACTCCGCAGTTGTGCTGGGAACCTGAAACAACAAAACATATAATTGCATCCACTGAAATATACACGTCATTTTTCTTTTAATAGCATTTTAACAAAATTAGGTTCATAATACAACTTTCATTATTTTTATTACAATGCTTAACCCTATTATTTTTAATACAAAGAGGAATATCTATCTTTTTTAGATCCCAAAACGTAAAAAAACGCCAACTCTGCATACGCAAGGCGTTGATAATACTAATTCAGAGGAATGTATAATAGAAGTTGAGGATACCACATCTGCGGTCGAATCTGTAAATGAAAATATACGTGAAGTATCTGTAAATGAGAATGTACGTGAAGTATCTGCAAAGGAGAATGTGCGTCAAGCATCTGCAAATGAGAATGTATGTAAAAGAGTCAGCGCACAGGGAGACTGGAAAACTCCACGTTCAAAAAAGAGCCGCTTTTCTGAGATTTCGGATGTAGAAAGGGCAATTGATAAATTATCTTCAATTTCTGCAAATAATTCAGCCACAGAGAGTGACAATGAATTTGATCACTTTTGCAAAAGTCTGGCAGCTCAACTTAACCGAATGCCTTTGGATCGCGCTTTACTTTGTCAGGAAAAACTGCTAAAAGTAATGACTGAAGAGCGAATGTATTTATTCAGATTGGAAAAATCTAGGCAGAATGTTTCTCAATCTACGCCACAGTGGACCTACTCCCCCTCGCCGGATGATGGCATGTCAAACTCGATAACATCCTATGAAATAAATTCCTATTCTGAGACTTCCACTCCCACGGCTTCACCATTTACTCACTTGACACATACTACTGACCTGTCGAATTCTGTACCAAATGCCACTCAAGAAGAAACATATGCAGAACAGCCAGCCGGGGATATAATATCCCAAGCCTTGTCTACTATTGGTTATCGGTAAATAAAATGTATTGTTTCATTATAATTTTTTCAATAAAATAAATGTGTGTTATAACAATGATGATGTACCTTGTTATTTTAATGTATATAGGTAACTATACTTACTTTTATATATTCTTCAAGAACCTTGTAAATGGCAGCCAATACTTCTGGTAAAAACCGAGAAATAGAACATTTTGGTATACGGTATAATGCTTCTAGTGTTGCAAAGCAATCTCCTGATGCAACATATCTCAGTACGATTTGCAGTTTTAGCCTGGGAGGAAGACTTTCTCTCATATTTGTGTTTTGCTTCCTAATTAGTGGCGTCACTTTCTCAAGGAGTTGTTCAAATTGCACTGTAGACATTCTTAAATGGTTTTTGAACATTGCTTGATCTTCTGCAATCCATTCTTCCAACAAACAAGTTGATGCCCCCATTATATTTCGTCGATTTACCCACGGCCTGATCCACCAACGCCTATTTCTTCTACGTTTTATTTTTTCCAGTTTGCTCGAAAGGTATTCACTAATTACCGCAATTCCTACACGTACAATTAGATTATTCGGTGCCATTTTGGAATGAACTGAATAATTCAATTTTGTTGATCAATGTAAACCTCTTTTTTTAAAATGGTCAAATTCACTCTGGATGATTCATCCAAAGTGATCATCCAAAGTGAACCATGTAAATGCGCCTTAAGGCATAAAAGAAGAAGCTACAGACTGGAAGAAAGCAATACAACAATTCGTTCTGCATTTTCATCAGCAACTCCACTTTATCAGACTTATCTAGATATTTTCAATTCCCCTCAAAGTGCTTCCACGCCAACCGATGAGTTCGTCTGTCGAAAACGAGTGCTCCTTGCTAAATTACCGGCGGTAAGACATGACGAAGAGTCTCAGATTGACCTAATATATAGCGTGATACACATCAGATTAAGAGAAAAGATGTAACAACCAGTTAGTTTAAAGACCACCGCTTGTCACCAATGTAACAACTAGTTTAAGGACCATTTTTGCTAAGTCCTTGACTACTTGTTGTTATTATACTATTAAGGGATAAAGGCAGCACCGTTACCAGCCCTAGGGTCCTGGAGTCCTGAAAGAGCATACATTCGCCAGTGGCAAAAGTAAATAATAATAAAAATTATAAAATACAGAAAAACGTCCCTTAATAGCATATGACGAGCGGTTTTGGCAACTGACCTAAGATTCTCAAGTCCTTAAGGGTAGGAACGCCGAGGCTTAACATGCTCGGAATATTTCTTACTGGTTTTTGGAAAGAGGTGAGAATAAAATAGGTTAATAAACAGAAGCATGTATA
Organism: Psylliodes chrysocephalus; assembly: GCA_927349885.1. NCBI lineage: Eukaryota > Metazoa > Arthropoda > Insecta > Coleoptera > Chrysomelidae > Psylliodes > Psylliodes chrysocephalus. The sequence continues at coordinate 90,057,912 of OV651814.1, forward strand.
TTTAAAATATAAGTAAAAAATGATTAACAATTTCAATAAATCAGAACAATCTTTATTTTTAAAATAAGACAAACAGAAATTACTACCCTCAATTATAAATCTTTAATATGATAAACCATTTTAATATAATATAATCTATGATAAAACTTTAATATAATAAAACTCTTTATATGATAAAACCCTTAAATCTGATAAACATTTACTAAATAAACTTGGGACGAAAATGAAAGAATCGGCATTTGAAGAAAACTAATGAACTGTTTTAAAATACATAACCCAAACAAGAGATGTAAACAACATGCTAAAATAAAATAGATATTACCAATTATTACAAAGATTCCAAGAAATCAAATTTTTACCTTCACGGACCTCTTGACAAAAGCTAGAGAAACTGAACGACTAGAGTTATAAATCCAAACCACACCTTCCGTAAAGAATAAAGAACCGACAAATACGCAACGCGAAAGGAAAAATAAAACTCAAGTCTTCGACCTCTCTTAACCTAAATCAGTGGGGTTTCGTGGATGTAGACGGCACGTTAGCAAACGCTACTACAGTCGACCAATATATTAGCAGACGACGTCAGGTAAGAAGGAGTTATGCCGTGGCGGCTCTGGACGTACGAAAGACGTTCGATTCAGTGTTTTTTCCAACATCGATCCGAAACCAGTCATTGGCACTAGGATTCTGCGCAGTAGATTATTTGGACCGTCAAAAGACTAGTTTCTAATCGTTGTTGGAACAGACCTTCAGTATCCCATTTCTCCATTTTAAGAGCTCTCAAGAGAATGGGTGTCGAGGACGGAACAATTTATTATATAATGATCAAAATCAGCGAGGATAGAAGCAGGGATATCCTCATAAAAAGAAGAGTAAAACAAGGGGATCCTCTTAGCCCGCTTTTCTTTAATATGGTCATCGACGAGTACCTAGACATGATTAATGCAGACACGCAAGGAAACACAATAGCCGAAGATGTCCGCGTATCAGGTCTAGGATTCGTCGATGACGTAATATTACTGGCACACAGGCCGACGGACATGTTTCGGATGCTCAACCAGACAGAGGAATTCTTCGAGACAAGAGGCATGATTCGCAATGCCTCGATGTGCGCCTCTGTCTGCGTTGACAGGGTACGGGACAAGTTCTTTATTCGATCACAGTCTCAGTTCAAGGTTCTTCTTTCAAATATCTGGGACACAATGTCAACACTACCGGTATTTTAAAACCCAGTCTCTCCAACCTGCTACTGTGGCTGGAACGAGTGCAAACGGCGGCACTCAAGCCGGATCAGAAGCTGGCTATAGTCAGGGACATCATCATCCCCAAACTTCAGTATAGATTACAGACTCCCAAGGTTACCGGGTACGTACTCAGGACTACCTATCGCCTCATAAAGTGATCGGTTAAGCAAATTCAACATCTCAACGAGCACACGCCGGATCCAGCCCTCCACGCCCGTTTGAGGTGGCCTTGGGATTCTGGAACTCAGAACTCATATACCCCAGATCTATCTTATGCCGACTGACGAATCTCCTTGACAGGTCAAACGACTTGATCCTCTCCGCTATACTTCAGTCCGAAGACTGTATAAAGCACGCAGAGTGTCTACATTCCCTTGAAGGCGATATTCCCAGGCACCAATTATAGCGCAAACGCGCTTACCGTGAGCGGCTTGCAACAGGCCGAAGAATCCGTCTCACGGTCTTGGATTAATAACAAACCCAATAGGTGGACCAGACGCGATTATGCCAGAGCCGTCCAGCTATGCTACAACAATCTACCAGTTGCGGGTCTCATGTCAAACCCCGTAGAGGCCCGTGGTTGTCGAGCTGGATGTGCCAAAATCGAGTCAATATCACACGTGTTCCAACAGTGCCAGACCACCAACTGGGACCGTGTCAAGCGCCATACTGAAGGGGCTGGTAAAATCGCGCGCCATTGTAGGAAGAAGTGGAGCATAGAAGAGAAGCCACATGTCCGTCACCCAGACGTAACTCTATTTAAGCCGGACATCGTGGTCCACCAGAACGGTAGAACCGTTATCTGCGATATAGTGGTCAACTGGGAGGGGTCTCAAAATCTTGGGACCTCTCACGCGGCCAAACGAGCCGTCTACAATCATGAAAAATTCTTACAGGCCGCACAACATAGATGGCCAGGTTGAATTATTGATTTACATAATAATAATTAATTAGCAATATTTTTCCATGTTTCTCTTCCGTCTTCTTTTATAATATAATAACAAGTCTTTAGTTTAAAAATCTTTGCTGGGGACCAGTATAGCTGTTTCACTCAACCGAGTACCAAATACAATTATTTTATATAATAAAAATAGACATTGGTATTTCGATTTAAATTAATTATTAGAAATTTTAAACAGAAATATGCAATAAGAAAATTAACAATACATAAATACAAATAATTCATATTAAAACAAAAAAATTAAAAATATTATTTTTTTTTATGGCTAGAGTTTGGGCTATGGCAACTGGGCGAGAAGATTTGTTTTATAAGACCAGTACTCTTCACTGCAGCTACCGTATCTGTGAAATCCATTTTGAACAGAAATATTTTGTAAATGCAGATAGGAAGAGACTTTTGCCGACTGCAGTACCCACGATATTTCCGTTTTTAGAAGTATCAAGTAATACTAACTCAATAGGTGAGTTATTTAATTTTTTTTATGAACACTAATAACTTTAATGAATCATTCATAACAATATAGTTCTATATTGTTATATGTCCATAACAATATATAAATTGATATGTAATTTTTTTTAGTCGGAAGGGATATTGAGCATATGCCAGTGGAAGCTGTCCAGACTGGCATGAAGTCTAATAAAATTTTTATATTAGAGAACATTCTAATTAAACCAAGTAATTTTCTTTGTAAATGTAAAGCACATTTAAACATATCTGTAAGTTACATATCAATAAATTGAATAATGAATTACTACACTGTTTACAACGTTATTTATCGAACTTTAGACCAAAGAAAGAAATCATTTTTTTTATTTTCAGGTAATAGTGCTTTGACTGACGAAATTGACCCTATTATTTCACCTGTTGAGAAATTACTTACAAAGTCGGCTTCCTCAAGTATTCGCACTCAGACACCAGAGATACTTTCGTCTCCCAGTCCAAGAAAGGATCGTTTGAGAACTTAAGTTAAAACATTACAAAATGAAAATTAACGCTTGTTAACAAGAATTGTAGAATTGGAGGATTCATTAAATATGCAGAGGAAGGATATAGTTAATTCTATGTCTGTTCAATATAAGGAACTCACTTATAAATTATGTGAGAGTAATCGAGGTGATTTTATTAATGTTCAAATAAGTGAGAAACCAAAAGGTAGACGTTATTTGTCCGAATTCAAAAATGAGTGCATTGAAATGTATTTTGCAGGACCGAAATTAAACAAAAATAAGTTGGTAAACCTGTGTTGCCTACCAACTGCACAACCTTATTAAGGCACATTCAGGGTATTAAGATTAAACCATCCTTAAATGAGATTGTTTTGAATATGATTCGCATTAAATCCAGTAATTTAGTCAACAAGACAAGCTTTGTGTAATTTGTTTTGATAAAATGGCAATTAAAGCAAATTTATTATACAATAGGGGATCAGATGAGTTGTTGGGATTTGAAGAGTTTGGGTATGGGAAAAGTCATTTTTTCCTGCCATTAGTGCAACGGTTTTAATAGTTAGGGGCCTTTTTAATAACTGGAAACAACCATTGTGTTATTATTTGCATCATCTATCCTGTCCTGCTACTAAATAAAAGAAAATTTTGGCAAAAGCTATTAAGGCCATTACTAATTGTGGGTTAATTGTTTGTGCTCTTGTGAGTGATTTGGGATCAAATAATTGGAAATTTGCTAAAAGTCTAAATATAACACCAGAATCTCCTTTTTTAACTTGGATGACATTAGTGTGATTTATATGTTCGACACACCTCATCTGATAAAATTGGCTAGAAATAATTTGTTAAAACACCATTTCGTTTATGATGATAAAGGAAATTCATGGGAAAATGTAAAAATATATTTTCAACATGATTGTCAATACAGTATTCGAGCAGCACCCAAATTGACTCAGATGCACATTAACCCGAATCCTTCTCAAAAGATGAAAATGAAACTAGCTACGCAAGTGTTAAGCAGTACACTCTCTGCCAGCATGAATTTGTACATTCGGTTTAATGTACTCCCAGCTTCGGCTACTGGTACTTCAGAAGTCATTCAAATGTTTGACAATTTATTTGACATTTTCAATTTGTTCACAACTACCAATGCCAAATATTTCAATAGGGCCTTTAAAAATTTGGAGTACCAGAGGGAGTACATTAATAAGTGTGATACATTTTTCAAAATGTAAAAATTGTAAATTACAAAAATTAGGATGTGACTTGCAAAAATTAAATGTTTGTTAGGTTGGAAAATATCAATTAGTGGCCTGAAGTTGCTTAGGGAAAAAGTACATAGTGAAGGGTTTGAATACCTTCTAACAAGGCGAGTCAATCAAGACTTTTTTTTGGTTCTATTAGATAACAGAGTGGTAACAATATTAACACAACCACAGTAGTTGTGGGGGCACTTCAGCTCCCCTATGGCCGCCATCTTGGATGACAGATGACAGACGACCGATGACAGGTGGCAGATGACGGGGCGCCAGATGACAGACGACAGATGAGTGACGTGATGACGGGGTGACGGGACGACGGGGTGACGGGTTGACAGATGACAGAGCGAAGATGGCGACTGCCGTTCACCTGAAGGATCTAGATGACGGGGTGCCGGGGTGACGGGGTGCCGGGGTGCCAGCCGCCGTTCACGTGAAAGATCTAGATGACGGGGTGCCGGGGTGACTGGGTGACAGATGACAGAGCCAAGATGGCGACCATCGTTCACGTGAACTAAGGATCTGACAGGCGACAGTTGACGGATCGCTGGAGTACCGAATTCCCGCCATTTTCGACCTAAGGCGACCGATGACGGGTTGACAGATGACAGATGACCTTAGCTAATGGCAGCAATCGTGACGACAGATTCGAATGAGTATCCGTCTTTTCCCTGGCGTCCTGGGAATCCGACAGTCGGGGAATCCGACGGTCTGGGAATCCGACGGTGTGGGAATCCGACGTCCTGGGAATCCACCGTTCTGGGAATCCGACGTCCTGGCGTCCTGCGTTCCCAGGAAGGCTGCGAATACGACAGCGCCACGACGCCGCACGTAACGGTCGCAACGGACGCGAGGCACGTACGCAACGCACGCAGCGCACGCGACGCACGCACGCAACGCACGCGACGCCGCAGAAATAAAACAACACAGATGTAAAAACGATTTAATATTCAATTGACGTCTGCTGAGAAAGGAATGAAATTACGGATTTCACAAGAAAAAATTGGCGTCCTGCGTTCCCAGGAAGGCTGCTAATACGACAGCGCCACGACGCCGCACGCAACGGTCGCAACGGACGCGAGGCACGTACGCAACGCATGCAGCGCACGCGACGCACGCAACGCACGCGACGCACGCACGCAACGCCGCAGAAATAAAACAACACAGATGTAAAAACGATTTAATATTCAATTGACGTCTGCTGAGAAAGGCATGAAATTACGGATTTCACAAGAAAAAATTGGCGTCCTGCGTTCCCAGGAAGGCTGCGAATACGACAGCGCCACGACGCCGCACGCAACGGTCGCAACGGACGCGAGGCACGTACGCAACGCACGCAGCGCACGCGACGCACGCAACGCACGCTCGCAACGCACGCGACGCCGCAGAAATAAAACAACACAGATGTAAAAACGATTTAATATTCAATTGACGTCTGCTGAGAAAGGCATGAAATTACGGATTTCACAAGAAAAAATTTTCTACACACTATACAATATACGTAAAAATCATAACAACTAGACAGTAATAAAACACCCCCAAATGTAAAAACGTTTTAATATTCATTGAGTACTAACAACCTTATGAAATCTCAACACTAACTTTATTTTTGGGGAGTTAAACAAGACCTATGTTCCAGGCGACGTTGACATTGATGCCTTTTTGGTCGGTTAAAGACGAACCCTTCCTCTTAATAACACTGATTTCTAGAGCTTGGAATTAATATTTATTGTTGAGATTGATGACTTATTTTTTTGGGAAAGTTAAATACGTTGTGTACCCTTCCGATGAGCCATGTAGTCATTATTTTAACAAAAAAACAACTGGATAATCCTAGGAATGAGAATTAATATTTAACAACGTTATGAAAACAGAAATTTATTTCAAAGAAATATAAAACACAAAAACTTTTAATAATTGAGTCTCCAAATTTGGTCTTCACTAAGCATCCTCTTAAAATCTTATAAGGGTGGCCTAACTTCAGCTCACTAATTTTAATAATAGGTTTAATTTCTTTCTCACCATTTAAAGAAAACTCATTCAATTTGTCTAAATTCAATTTGTCTAAAGCCATGTTAGAAAATCTGAAAAAATTTAAAATTTTCTTATTCTATGTGTAAACAAGCGACTCGGTAAGAACTTACATTTTTGCTGATGATGATGATGAAAGGCTCGTACTAGTGGCACTAGATGATTCCTGGCTCTTGAACCCAATAGAATAACTAATGGAGAAACTGATAAATTTAAATACCCCAAATTATACGAGAGGTATATTAAAATATAACTATAACTTTCAATAACGAGTACGGCTCTAATCGCGCTACTGACTATTGATGTGGAAATACTCGGGTTTTTATATACCCGCGGTAATTTACTTTAATATTTTTGGTAGCTACAAATTAATAACTCGGTGTTTACTCGAAGGTTGTTTTTCGTAGAATTATGACGTATAGTTCCGGTGTTTGTTTACAGGTTCAAGAGAATAACACTTCAAATATGAGTCCTAAAATATTATAATTTTAAAGAAAACTCAAAGGGTTAATAAAAAATAACTAAAGTTATTCTTTTAAATACTATTTTAGTGGTTTTTCAATAAAATTAGGAAAGCGAATAAAAAATTTCATTTAAAATTCCTTGAGAAATAAAAAGCGAAGTTTGAGAAATAAAAATCATGTAAAAATTACATACGCACTTAGAAAAATTCGACTTAAATGCTACAATTTAAAATTCTTTGACGGTTAAAAATTCATCTTAAATCCCACAAAAATACGGTTCGTAATTTAAAATACTAAAAAAGCGCCAAAGACCTACATGACAAATTCATTCTTAGCGGGTTCGACTGGGTCTCGTAAATATGAGGCCTAAAATATTATAATTTTAAAGAAAACTCAAAGGGTTAATAAAAAATAACTAAAGTTATCTGAAAAATTTTAAATTCTTCTTAAGTCACTATCTAAATTTGACGAGATGATTCATATTTTGCGTAAGAGTTAGTGGTTACGCAACCATTAAGATAACCACAGGTAATTAAGATAAAAAAAGAATTGTACCATAGGAGCGAGTCATTGATAACGAGTCATTCAAGTAACCGTAATAACAGATTTACAATAATTTAAAAACAAATTCTGTTTCAGACTGGATGTAAACTTTCTCAAGATGAGCACGCCGTTTTTTATTCGGGTGTGTATGTAGGTTCTAGAAAAAAATAATTCTTATTTTTCGGGCTCACACAAATATGTTTACGTATTTTTTATTCGGGCGGTGTATCCATGTCCTAGAAAATAATTCCTATTTTTCGCGCTCACACAAATATGTTTACGTATTTCGCGGTTAAAACCACAATACTGCGGGCTGGGTATTTTTAGAAAATACTGGGTATATTGATTTAAAATATCGAACAATAAAATCTGGTATTCACAATTTGGTAATAAATTTAAAAAAGAATGCCCTATTTATTCGTTAAAATAATACTAGTTTACAAGGTACAAAACCAGCATTTTACTGGAAGAGTAGCTAAATTCCACGGGTAGGTGTGGAAGCGTGCGAGTCCGACGAATATTGAATTGGCGATTCGCGCTCTCCAAAAGCGTTTAAAATTCTGGGTTAAATTCTTTAACGTTTAAACACTTAGAAAAAATCATCTTAAATGTCCCAAAAATCATTATCACTCCTTAATTTAAAATACTAAAAATCAAATAAAAATTACAGTATTCATTGACGTTTAACCACAAGTCGACTTGAATGTTACAGTTTAAATTCTTTGACATGTAAAGAAAAAAATTTTTGATGTTTAAAGACTTAGAAAAATTCTTCGATGTTTAAAGACTTAGAAAAATTCGGGTCAAATGTTACAGTTTAAATTCTTTGCGGTGTAGAAAAATTCTTTGACGATTAAAGACTTAAAAAAATTCAACTTAAATCCCACAAAAATCATTAAGTATTCTTCTCAAAATCAAGTAAAAATTCATAGTTCCTCAATTATTCGCATGGTATGGTAGATCAGCTTAGAAAATTTCGCCTTAAATCTCCCAAAAATCATTATCCCTCCTTAATTTAAAATACTAAAATAAGTATTTGATAATTTAATCGGCATCGAAAAAATTTAAGCAGAGGCACTATCCAAACAAAAAATTTCTTTTATTTTTTATTGGTACAAATATGGAAATCTTAAAAGGAAAAAAATAACTTTCGTTTTCAAAGGTTGGACCCCCGAAACTTTACAAAAATAATCGTATACGAAGTTCAAGTAGACAGTTTAGCAATGATCTAGGAAAAGCAGTAATTAAGGACCATTTAAAAGTTAGATCTAATATAAAAGAACTTTCACATGATCTAAAATCTATTATAAATAATATTCGGGGACGAAAACAGAGGTTACAACAACCAAACGAAGTGGGACCTGAACGAATATCAAATGGTACGCCAATGATGTCTGTCAGTTTTTTGTGGTTGTGATAATTAATGATTTTTTAATTTTGATATTTTGTACCCTTTGATTTTCCTATAATAAATAGTACTGTAGTAGGATCGATTGTTTTAGTATAGATCTTACTTATTAAATTTGAATAAAAAAACTAAACGTCAGAATTGACATATTTCATATCAATTTTATTGGGTAATCAAATACCCGACGATAGTAAAAGTGTAACCAAAATCAACGATAGTACTTGAGGGTTAAAGTCGTTGTTAAGTTATTTATTTAAAATTATAGGCTTACATTTTGTTTAGACAATCAGGGGGTAATATGCGAGTAAAGCGAGAAATGAGAACCCCAAATTTATGATTACATTTTCAACAAGAAAAATTCGAACATTACCGCCATAAAAAATACTGTATCTAGATACAATATTTTTTAAGATGCGATGTTATCATCTTTTGAGATGTTTAAATGATGGTTTCAAAAGAAAGGCTGTAACACGCATAGTAATAAGTTTTATTACTTAAAGCTATTCTTTTTGCAAAAATTACGCTCTACAACAAAGTAGCTTCCTATGAGAAAACAACCGGGGAACGACCTCGAATCATGGGTTCTAGAAAAAATATGAAAATAACCGGGGTGACATTGGTTAACCATAAAGAAAAATACCACGATTACAGGTGTATATATACCTGGTTAATCCGGAAAAATAATTTTAAACAAACACGGTTGTCAGTGATACAGTATTTGAGAATACTCGAAACAAGCTTGAAAGTGTTGTGACGTGTAATTCCTACCCTCTTTAAAGGTAATTTTACTTTTTCACTCTTAGTATTTAATGTAATTATTCTTGATTTAAATAGATTTTGGGTGTAAGGTATTATTTCTTACAATTATTTTCTATTATTAGATACTAACGGCGGATCTCCACCAAAAGTATTAATAGAACTCAAGATTAGGCGTGAACCCGCATCCTACTACATCTTATAGAAGTGAAACAACCCTTATTTTGAAAACAATAGAAGTAAGTGTTTCACATTTTATAACTGTAATTATCGTCCTTTCTCTAAAGCACACCGCCCAATTAATTTCAAAAACTAAAAGCTAATTTTTCTTGATTTAAATAGATTTTGAGTGTAAGGTATTATTTCTTACAATTATTTTCTATTATTAGATACTAACGGCGGATCTCCACCAAAAGTATTAATAGGACTCAAGATTAGGCGTGAAGCCGCATCCTCCTACATCTTATAGAACTGAAACAGCCCTTACTTTGAAAAGATTAGAAGTAAGTTTTTCACATTTTATAACTGTAATTATCGTCCTTTCTCTAAACCACAGCGCCCAATTAATTTCAAAATTTTAACCAAAAATCTATTGAATTTTAAAAAATTATGTAATTATTTTTATTAGAGAAGGATCAAAAATCTTTCTTAGGTAGTGGGTTCGTAGGTCTTCTGAAAAATTGTATGGCTTTTAACCTTTTAATGAATGAGCCCGTATAAAAACCTCCAAAAGTGTAATTTGTTTGCTCTATATAATTTCCATTCAAAGGTATTGACCTAGTCAACAACGTTTTAACCGGGGTTATTGACAACGCTTTCGTTTTATAATAATTGAATACCAACGGTTATCACTTTCTGATAAAACGTGTAAAGTTGTAAAATCAGCTGTTAAATATTTTATTATGATAAGCGACTGTTTTATTTAAAAACGTTTTTATACGGTGTAAATCATTTAAAATAATATTTATATCGGATTGTCTATTATTAACATACATATAAATTTGGTGTATTAATCCCTCCTTAGAGTAGACGGCTCGGGTAAAAGAACTATTGGTTTTTTCTGTAACAAAAATAAAGAAGAATTAGAGCTCTTAAAAAATTTAATGACAAAGACCTACCATTCAAAACAAGTAGAAAATTTAAAATTAATGAGAATAGGTATCATGTTCAACTTAATTAGTAGAAAATAGAAAATCGTTTTAATTTAAAGCCAGTACAAAGATTAATGATGTAAAATTTTTGACATAGGGTAAAAGTAATTACCTCGGGTTCTTGAGGGTATGACTCTTAAACATCCCTTACCTCCTTCGTAATTTTCTAGACCAGAATAAAATAGTGGGAAAAGGTAAAAATGAAATAAAAATTATGCTTCCCCAGTTTTTCTATTTATATTTACTTTTATTCAATTACTATTTACAGGAAATAGATTTTAAAAACAATTTTTACTAGTTCTAACTTATATGTCTGTGGGGGTCGTTGTTTTTAACGTTAAACTCAGAAGGTGATAAATCGTTGGTAGAGTTGTTATTATTTTACATGATCGAATTATTCAACCCGTATGATATTTGTAAGGCCTCTTTCGGCTCTCAAAATTTCGACAAAGCTCTTGCGAAAAAATTCAAGAATTGATATATTCAATTTTTTAGATATGGATGACTTGCAATTTACACGTTTACAAACTTTCACCAAGTGGCCTCTATATTTAAACCCAAAGCCTATTCTGCTTGCAGCCGGAGGTTTCATTTATTCCGGTACCGGAGATAGATGTATTTGTATGATTTGCGGGTTATCTTTGAAAAATTGGAAATCAAGCGATATTCCGATTGATATCCACATGAAAAAGAAACCAAACTGTCGATTTATTAGTAGTTTCAATGAATTACAGAAAATGAAATTTTATCATGAAAGATTAAAAACGTTTTTAAATTACTCCAAGAAACCTAATATAGATCCATGTCGGTACGTAAGTGTTGGCTTTTATTGTAAAGATGATGAGATGAGATACATCACTTATAAAAATTTTTCAAAGTATGTAACAAGATTGGAGTCGTTTAAAAATAGACCTGTGCAAACCCATCCACTTAAAAAAGTGAATCCGCACGCTGCTTCTAGAGAAGGGTTTCTGTACTCAGGTGTCGATGCCTATATTATTCATGAATCTAGATGTGATTTTATATCAGATAATAATAATTCCGATGATAATGATGAAAATGATCGTCTTCTGTGTAAAATTTGTTTAGAAGCCGAAATAGACGCGGTGTTTCAGCCCTGTGGTCATGCGGCCGCATGTATAACTTGTGCAACGAAAATAAGAGATTGCTGTATTTGTAGATATAAATTAGAAGCTAGTATACGAATTTATATTTAATTAGAACTCGATTAAAAATATTTCTTAAGGTTAATATTATTTTTAGATGCCCGCTAGTGGAACCGGTTATCGACTAGGGGCGCGCCACTGTGTTTTCTCAGCAATGTCTTGCAGTAATTGCGGGGCGTTTATTAGTACTAAACAACCTAAGTCGCGAAATCTAATTGCTTATATTTGTCATCTCTGTCGCTACGGGGTTGTTGGTTGTACCAAAACAAAGAAGATTTTAAGCCGGGCTCGAAATAGAAATACTCAACATGTTACAAACTGGTCGTAGGAAAAAGCACATGCTTAATTTCGTGGGATTAAATATCTTGAGCAGTGATTAAATCGTATTAAATTTTTAAACATTATTGTTCCAGTCAGAGTTTAAATTTATGCTACTTTCCTTTATTTTAGATGCCCTCGTGTATTAAACAAACATTTTACACGGGCCTTGTTTGCAGTATTTGTCGTAACGTTATACCGACTAAACAACGAAGGTCTCGAAATATTGTTTCCTTTGTATGCCGTCTTTGTAGGGATGGCGAAGATAATTCGTCTAATAAAACGAAAAATAGAGTATTCCGCTCAAAAAATCGAAATGTCTATAACCCCACTCAATGGATGTGATGTTGATTCTGAACTATTCTAAATTCGCCGATTTTTAAATATTGTTCCAAAAACTAGTAATTCACTTTTTCAAAAAAGAAATTCAGACCACCCAAGGGGATTGATTTTTTTAAAATTACATTAAAATATTGTGACAAATAATTTTTAAATACTTTAAATGTTTTGGAGAATTAAAATATAAAATTCGCCTCTCACATCAATTTCATATAAAAGGGCGGTTTTCTACACTGACGAATATCAGTTTTTCTTTGTTTTCAGAAAAATGTCTTGGTCTTTGAAAGAAGTAAATCAAAAAAACGTTAAGAAATTTAATACTTCTTTATTCACTTATCAATTTTTGTATGATGAAACAAATCCTAAAATTGGTGGGTCACTACACACTAATTTGAGTAATATATTGGAAACTACTCTATCGAAAGCTAAAGTCCAAAGTCATTACAGTGATGGGGACAAAATACGCTTGATTGCCCAAAATCCTAAATTTAACTCGTCCATATCTACACAGTTTGATTCAAATTTAAATTTTGGTAAATTGCTAGATCAGATCGAAAATATCTTAACTTCAAATCACGATGTAAATTTGGAACAAACTACTTTTGATATACAAATATTTAAAACACCAAAAAATTAAATCATTTTTATCTTAGTTTAAATCGCTCGTATCGTTTTTAGGACATCGACGAAATTTGGGCTGATTTTTAGTTTTAGTTTTCCTCCGTAACTAGATATTTAATATGCACATCAAATACATAATCGATGTTGATGGTTTTACCGTAAATAATAAATTTAAAGTAAAAGAATTAGGTTTTTACGATCGTGACCATGAGGAGCTGGATTTAAAATATTATCGAGTAGGTGAATACTCTCTTTTGTCGAGCAAAGATCAATTTCAAGCGCGTTGGGTAAAAAATCATGTACACGGGCTGGAATATAAAGATTTCCCCGGTGATGAACCGGAAGAAAATATTCATTATTTATTATGGGGGGTAGCAAAAGACGCTATTAATTCTGGGTCGTACATCGGTTATAAGGGTGGGCAATACGAAGCTAATCTTTTAAAAAGGCTCGGGTTTTCAGAAGTGGCTGTCAATATTGAAACCTTCGGCGTGAAAAAATTTAGCGAGATCGTTGGTGAATACCAGGATTTCCTAGAAGATTCGGTTTGTATGAGACATTCCTTGGTGATAGACAAAAAGTCGAAGCAATATACAACTCCTCATTGTCCGCGATTAGAAGTTTTATGTTTTCATAAGTATTTGAAAATGTTAAATATCTAATTTTGGATAGTTTTAAGAATTTTTATCTTTCTAAAAAATTAGCAATATGGATAGTTTACTTATTTTAAAAAAGACTGTAAGGGTTGTAATATGTAAATATTGTAGTAAACCACTAATAAACTCAAAGACCTATTTTAAACATCTTAAATCACATTTCCGCTGCGGGTTATGTAAAATCAAATTTGTCTCGGAAAATAGATATCTCAACCATCGTTGTAAATTTAAAGAATATTGTCACGTGCGACTAGAAATAATGTGATTAAAATTGAATCGAGCAAGTGTTTTGTGCGTTTACTTAATTTTTATAATTTGTGGTTTTTATTATTTTTCAGTATGTCGTGGCATTTAAAGAGTGTAAGCGAAGACCGATTCATTCAAAAATTTCAATCATATTTATCGACTTTTCAACTTACTACCAAACAAACCACGAACAATTCGCTTAATATAAACAATTTACGAACGGTTCTAGAAGAAAAATTAAACACCGTAAAGACTCGAGCGGGTTTTTTACCAGGCGACCGTCTCCGGCTAATAGCTAGTAATTCAAAATTCAATCATCCTATTTCAACTGAGACTGGTACAAATATAAATTTTAATAAATTATTGGATCAAATTGAAAATATTTTGACTTCAGATCAGAACGTTAATATTAATGGAACAATTTTTGATATACAGCTTTTTAAAATACCCCGGTGTTTTGGTCGTACCAGAAAAATTCTCAATTTAACGAAAGATAGACATGCAAAAAAAGTATTACTGTAATTAAAAATCATGATAATCTTTGCGCGCTGCGATCGATAATAACGGCCCTTACTTACCATTCTAATGTTATATTAGGTAATGAATTATCACCACGACAAATAAAAAACATTAGGGATAATAAACCTATTCAAAGACGATTAGCTTTAGAACTATGTGAGACGTTAGAATTTAATACTAACGATGGTTTTTCTTTGGAGGATTTCGAAAAGGTTGAAAAGTTCTTAGATGTTCAGATTAAAATCATTGATTCTGAAAACTTTAATCAAGTCATATACGCGGGTGTTGAGCAACCAATAAAACTATGTTTATATAAAGATAAAAATCATTATGACGTCATAAACAGCTTAACAGGCTTTTATAATAGAAGTTACTATTGCCATCGCTGCGATATTGGTTATAACACAAAAAATAGACATAAATGTAAAACTCCTATTATCTGTCCTTTGTGTAAGCTTCCATCTCATGATTTAACATCGAGAGATAAAAAATACTGTAACGAATGTAATAGATTTTGTTACAATGATACATGTTTAGCTAACCATCACACAGTTTGCTCTACCGTTTACAAATGTACAGGGTGTAAAAAAATTATAAGTAGAGAAAAGTATCATAAATGCGGATTTTCGATTTGTCATAATTGTTTGAAGGACGTTGAAACAGCTTCTCATAAATGTTTTATACAAAAGAAAGAAAGTAAGGGCGGCCTTTGTAAGATAATATGTGAATGCAACACAAACAATGCCCCGTTAAATAAAGGATGTTTGTACAAGGAAAGTTCTAAAGAGCCTATTATATGTAAAGAACCGTGTATATGTAACGACCGTTCGGATAAGAAAATATCACGCTGTACTTACAACGAAAAATACATTTTTTTCGACTACGAAGCTATGCAAAATACAGGAATACATATTCCAAATCTTGTGATAGCTCAAGATTTTCACGGTAACAAATTCACCTTTAAAGATAATACAGCATTTGTCACCTGGTTGATCTCCCACGAGCACCAGGGGTATACGGCGATAGCCCACAATAGTAAAAGTTATGACTCATACTTTATTTTAAAGTATTGTGTAGAAAACGGAATTAAACCGTTTACAATCTACAACGGGTCGAAATTAATGCTTTTAGAAGTACCTTCTATAAAACTAAAAATCATTGACAGTTCTAATTTTGTTAGTGGGCCCTTATCAGATTTTCCAACTACCTTCGGGCTCAATGAAAATAAAAAAGGTTTCTTCCCCCACTATTTCAATATACCTAGTAATCAAAAGTACGTAGGACCAATTCCAGATGTTAAATATTACGGCGACTATACGATGAAACCTAAACAAAGGGAGATTTTTCTCAAGTGGCACTCTGAACGTGTAAGTGAGAATTATATCTTCGACTTTGAGGCTGAGCTGGAATCGTACTGCGCCAGTGATGTTGACATATTAAGACGTGGATGTCTAGCTTTTCGAAAGGAATTTCTTGAAATAGCGAATATAGATCCCCTTCAATATTTAACTATTGCTTCAGTCTGTATGGCGATATACCGGTCAAAATACATGCCTACTGACACCATAGCTATTGATGAAAATGACAAAAAAGATACTTACAGTAAAGCATCAATCGCGTGGCTTAGGCAGTTTTCAAATGTTAGACACGCTTTAAATGGTGGGGAAGTTACGATTTGCGGGGCCAAAGTAGACGGCTTTGATGAAAATACAAATACAGTGTATCAGTATCATGGTTGTTTTTTTCACGGTTGTAAAAAATGTTACAATCCCGATACTATCAATAAACTAAATAATGAGACAATGGATGATTTATACGAAAAAACTGTACTACGTAGTAATGAAATAAAAGCGGGTGGATATAATTTAGTCGAAATATGGGAATGTGAATGGGTTAAGAGTAAAACGTATAAAAATGTAAAACCTTTCGGTTTCATTGAGCCTCTAATTCCTAGAGATGGGTTTTACGGTGGTAGGACTAATGCAACCAAATTGAAAGTAAGTGGGAAAAAACTAAACTACATAGACCTAGTTTCCCTCTACCCTTCAGTGATGTATTTAAATCAATTTCCTATTAATCATCCCATCAAAATTTACAACCCCGTTGACTACGACCCTCAGTGGTTTGGTCTAATAAAGGCAACGATCTTGCCGCCCTCAAATCTTTATCATCCGGTTATTCCATACCGATCTGAAAAGCTCATGTTTGTATTATGCAGAACATGTATGACAAATGAGACCCATACATGTAATCATACTGATGATGAAAGATGTTTCACGGGAACTTGGGCCACGCCGGAGGTCAACAAATCTCTTGAAAAAGGTTATAAAATTATGAAAATTCATGAAGTTTGGAATTTTCCACAAAAGTCAAATAACTTATTTAAGGGATATGTGGATGATTTCATGAAAATAAAAATGGAATCGAGTCCACACAATTACTCATCTACCGGGGATTACGTACTTGTAATTAAAAAAGAAATGGGTCTAGACTTAAACCCGGCCAAAGTAAAAATAATCCAGGAAGACGAGCGGTGGCTAAAATCGCATTGAATTCCCTTTATGGGAAATTTGCCCAACGAAATTCTCTAAGCGAAACGCTGTACATTACAGATCTGAAAAGTTGGTACAATATTCTTCTCAATGAGGAAATTGAAATTTCTAATTGTATTTTTCTCACAGATAATATGGTTCAAGTAACATATAAATACAAAGATATATTTGTGAAAAATAACTGGTCCACTAATATTTTCATAGCATGCTTTACAACCACTCATGCTCGATTGAGACTTTATGAAATGCTTGAAAAATTAGACGAAAATGTAGTATACTACGATACTGACTCTATTGTTTATATTGATGATGGAACAAATACAGTCGAAACAGGGGAAATGTTAGGGGATTGGTCTAATGAATTAGGTGATAATGAATATATTATTGAGTGGGTGTCTACGGGTCCTAAAAGCTATTTTTTTAAGACTAACAAAGATCGTGAAGTTACTAAAATTAAAGGGTTTACGCTCAGTTATGAAAATAAAGAAAAACTAAATAGTGAATCTCTAAAAGCAATTATACTTGATAAAACTGATTCGGTTACATTAAAATTTGATCAAATTTGTAGAGATACTAAAACAAAAAATATTGTCACGAAAAAACGAACGACAAAAACTTTTAAAATGGATTACAAAAAACGCCGTATTGTTGAAAATGATAATGATGATTTTATCGACACCCTGCCCTGGGGGGCTTGTTTCAAAGAAAAATAGGGTACAAATTCAACTATGTAAAAATATTAGCTTTTTGAGGCGAAATGAAAACATATTTTCCTTTAGTTTTTACAGGAAAAATGACTGATGTACCGTCTTCCGTAATTGACAAAAATGATTTATTTTCGTGGAGTATTCATTCATTATTTGAAGATCATTTAGACTTTGCTCAACCTATTCTGATTGACTTAACCTGGTACGAATCAATGAATTTTTTATTCTGTATTGATTGTAAAAATATAACCTCGTGTAGTTGTTATGATTTTTACGTATATTGTATAGTGTGTAGAAAATTTACAATTCATGAACTATAAATTAAGTTTTTCTTGTGTGTGAAATCCTCCGAAGAATAAAACCTTTAGATTAACTAGACCTTTTATTTTTAGCTATTAAAGATATTTCCACATATCTTATTTTACTTTGGAAAGTTAGTATTCATTGTTAGATTCAGATCAAATAAAATGAATGATAATATAAAAATATTTTATGGTGAGGCTGGCCTACGAAAGATTTCTCGATTTTTAATAGAAGATGATGATTTAATGGTCGGCGCATTTATCGCGCAGTGGGCGGTAGAAGAACGCAAATGCTGCTTCATCTACTACGAATCAGAAATTCCTGTAGCTTTTATTCTTTTATCTGATTTAGACTATGACCCACTTAATGGGCATCGTCGACCTAGATTACTAAATTTCATTTACACATCACCTCCATATCGAAGAATGGGCTATGCGTCTAAATTGTTGGATTTTACTAGAAGTATCAATATACGGTTTACGGCTTTTTGTTCAAATACGATTTCCGAAAACTTGTTTAAAAAAAAAGGATTTCTGTATAAACCATATGCTAACGGTTCAACAATGTTTAGAGCTCCTGACGACTTGTGAATGGTTTGTTTGTTAAGACTGTAATGTAATGTAATCTTTATTGCTAATTTTTTAGTATTGTAATTCACTTAGAAATATTGTTAAAGTATAATTTTGAGTTGTAACCTGTAAAACACACAAGTCTCTCTTATTATTTAAGCTGTAAAATCTCACTTCCCATTTTTGTAAAATGTTTGTAAGAGTTGAAAAAATTATCATCCTAGACTAAACATATATTTTATTTTTTAGCTATTGAATGTTTGAGATATTGCCGAGTATCTTATTCTTATTACTTGGATCACTAGTGCTTATTCTTCGTTACAGACGTAATAAAATGAAAAGTCATATAAAAATATTTTGTGGTGGACGAGGCTCAAAATTGATTAATGGGTTTCCCCTAGAAGAAGAAGAAGACCGTTTAATGATTATTTTATTATTTATCAATCCGTGGCTAGTAGTACATAAAAAATCCTGTTTTATATATTACGAATCAGAAATTCCTATAGCCTTCATGCTTCTGAATGATGTGAACCATGACCCGTTTAATCGAGAACCTCAACCCATATTTTTAAATTTCATTTACGTAAGACCTGAATATCGCCGAATGGGCTATGCGTCTAGGTTGTTAGTTTTTGCTAGAAGATCAAATATTCGATTAACATCGTTTTGTTTAACTAATGCGTCTGAAAAATTGTTTAAAAAGCACATGTATCTCAATAAAGGATATCTTAACGGCGTTACAATTTGCGTGTCGCATGATGACTCGTAAATAATATATCTTTAGTCTAGGACATTACAAATTATTTTTGTCGATAAGTTTCTGATATTTTTCAATATATTTCTGTTTGCACTAAATGAACCTATATTTGATAATTATCTTTTCATTTCAAAGCTGCTTACAAATTATATAAAAAATGCAATTTTGATAATACGTTTCTGATATTTTTCAATGTATTTCTCTTTGAAACGATCTGTTGCTATATTCGAAAATAAATATATCTTTTTTGGGAAATTACCAAGTGTTTTATTTTATTTTCAGATTGAAAACCCAAAATGTGCTTCTTACGTTGTGTGAAATGTTATACGCCGTTTGAAATAAGCGCTGAAGCTCTAATACACGGTGGGTTGTGTCTCTGCACTAATTCATTCATATTTTTCACATGTCCGTTTTGCTCAAACACTGAGTATAATACAGAAAGTGAGTCTGAAGATAGCGAGAGTGGGTATGTGGGTAGTGATGATGAATATAGAGAGGAATAATACATCACTCACCTACCGAACATTCATTTCTCGATTCACTCCCATATTAGAGCGCTGGTTGTCTAAACAAAATGTAAGCTTATAATTTTAAATAAATTGACTTTAACTTTGAGAGTCAAAAATAAGACATTAATATCACCACTGTTAGTCTAATTGCTCATTCACAACGTTGTTAAATATTAATTCCTGGCTCTAGAAATCAGTGTTATTAAGAAGAAGGGTAAACATACTGTTTAACTCCCCAAAAAATAAGTCGTGTAGTTGTTATGATTTTTACGTATATTGTATAGTGTGTAGAAAATTTTTTCTTGTGAAATCCATAATTTCATGCCTTTCTCAGCAGACGTCAATTGAATATTAAATCGTTTTTACATCTGTGTTGTTTTATTTCTGCGGCGTCGCGTGCGTTCCGTGCGTTGCGTGCGACGTCGGATTCCCAGAACGGTGGATTCCCGGGACGTCGGATTCCCAGACCGTCGGATTCCCAGACCGTCGGATTCCCCGACTGTCGGATTCCCAGGACGCCAGGGAAAAGACGGATACTCATTCAAATCTGTCGTCACGATTGCTGCCATTAGCTAAGGTCATCTGTCATCTGTCAACCCGTCACCCCGTCATCGGTCGCCTTAGGTCGAAAATGGCGGGAATCCGGTACTCCAGCGATCCGTCAACTGTCGCCTGTCAGATCCTTTGTTCACGTGAACGATGGTCACCATCTTGGCTCTGTCATCTGTCACCCAGTCACCCCGGCGCCCCGTCATCTAGATCCTTCACGTGAACGGCGGCTGGCACCCCGTCACCCCGGCACCCCGTCACCCCGTCATCTAGATCCTTCAGGTGAACGGCGGTCGCCATCTTCGCTCTGTCATCTGTCAACCCGTCACCCCGTCGTCCCGTCACTCATCTGTCATCCTGTCATCTGTCGTCTGGCGCCCCGTCATCTGCCACCTGTCATCGGTCGTCTGTCATCTGTCATCCGTCATCTGTCATCTGTCATCCAAGATGGCGGCCATAGGGGAGCTGAAATGCCCCCACAACTACTCACGCTCTCTACATAACCCCCTTTTTCCCGTTTAAATCGGACCAACGATAGCTGAGATACACGCTAAGGTCCTTTTGTCCTGCCACTGCGCATGATTTTTTCTTTTCGATGTCAATCTATATCCCTCTCTCTACATAACCCCCTTTTTCCCGTTTAAATCGGACCAATAGCAGTGAAGATACACGCTAAGGTCCTTTTGTCCTGTCACTGCGCATGATTTTTCTCTTGTATGTTAATCTATATCACGCTCTCTTCATAATGCCGTTTTTCCCGTTTAAATCGGACCAATAGCAGTGAAGCTATACGCTAAGGCCCTTCGGGCTTTACCACTACGCAAAAATTCTATTCGACGAAATTTAATCCCCCCACTCCCCCGTTTTCCTCTCAGACCGTCTGTCTCACTCTTATTCATTGAATATGTACCTCTCACTCTTACACATTGAATTCCGATGTGGCCCCGTACATAGCTTGTCTGACAAATAAAAATGTATTTTATTTCAGTTTTAGCATGATTTGGTAATACTGTAATAAACCTTTTTTTTTAATATTAAAGGGTTGTCGAGCAATTGTTTTTTTTTAATGATAATAAATATAGATACTATTTTAAGATATTGCCTTATTAGTCAATTCGAATATTTTTTCTAGAGTTTCTCGAGGTCTTGTACATGTCCTACTACAGCAAAATGAAGTGCCTGAGTTTTAGCCATCACAAAACACAGGTCCTTTAAGGATAAATTCTGAAAAATGTATCCTTATATTTTTATGGTATGCAGGGCATGAGGCTGCTTCATTTAGAGACCTAGAGGACATATTTGTCACGAATTGCATTTAAAAATAATTAGATTTTTATTAAGGATAAAATAAAGTACTTTCCAAAAATATATTTCAACTCAAATTTTAATAAAGCCATTTCCAAAAATATAATTTTATTTCAATCTTTTTAATTTCCATTCAATTCCAATTTGTGTTTAATATTACATTTAAAGTTATTTAAAACAATAACAATCTTTTCGTCTAGTAATTAAAAACTTTATTTTATGTTGAAAATAAACAATGCACTCAATTCGGTTATGCTGATTCTACAATTTCAAAACAATGTTGGGGTCAGCTAGCCAAATTGACAAAACAAAAAATAACAACATTTTTGGCACAACCGAGGCTATAAGTTCTTCGGCTGTGACGAAAATCGGCAGTAGGTAATACTCTGCTGTATTACAGTAATAAAAATAAAAATAAAAAATTAAGTCGTGACATTCCAGCTTGCTGTTAAAATATGTGGTAAGGTTATCTTATAAATATAATAAAAAATAAAATAAAAGCTTAAAAGGTATTTCTGAGAAAAATAACCAGTTGGTTCTTTAAAGTCTTTGTAGTGTATATATTGTATATTTGGGGTGTATTATTATATTGGGGATTTCTGGACAGTTCAGGGGATTTTAGTTTGTATTTATTAAAGATTTGTAGTTGTGGTAGAAGGGGATATGCTGCATCACCAATTATATGTTGTTCAGGAGGTAATAATGGAGGATTTCCAACCAATTTATCATATATTGGACTATTTCTGAAAACTCGAGCGTCATGAACTCGTCCAGGCATTCCAATGAAAACGTCAGTAAATACTTTTTTATCATCGCAAATTGCTTATAAGATAACACTGTGTTGTTCTTTTCTGTTATAAAAATCATTTGCATTTTGAGTAGGTTGTTTGATATTTATATGGCAGCCGTCAATTGCCCCAACGAGGCCAGGTATACCTGAAAAATAAAAATCTTCTAATCAAATTTTACATA
Source organism: Psylliodes chrysocephalus (assembly GCA_927349885.1). Taxonomy (NCBI): domain Eukaryota; kingdom Metazoa; phylum Arthropoda; class Insecta; order Coleoptera; family Chrysomelidae; genus Psylliodes; species Psylliodes chrysocephalus. The sequence goes on from OV651814.1 coordinate 90,080,761, forward strand.
CAATATTTTGGTAAATTACGTGATCGTTCTTCTATTCGTCTTGCAATACAATAAACTGATTTTTTGTCATTATAATTGCAGACAACAATTTTGTTCCCTTCGAAAAACCAAATCTATCACTACATGACAAAAAACTTTCTTGTTTGGCTATTAACTATATAAAAAATAAAACTTTTTTTCCAAACTTATAATTAGATGTTTCTTAATAATGTGAGAGGCTATAACTAAACATAATTGTTCTATATCTTCTCTCGTCATTCGAAAATGGTCCTTGATATCTGATAAACTGTAATTTTGGATGTTTTCTACCTAATTTTCATTATATATTGAAACTCTTCTTTGAGGAATAATGTTTCCATCATTTTCATATATTACGGCTTGTATTATATTTGGAACGTCAATTTCGTCATCTAATAATATTTTCAAAATGAATGGGTCAATCATAATGAAATCGTACTAGATCAAAACTAGAAACAAATTCATCAATCATAGTGTGTGATACCTCGTTGAAAAGGTCTTAACGTACAGAGTAAGGAAAAAATAATGAAAAAATTCCAACTGCCCCCTTTCATCCCCGCGAACCACCCCTCATTGAAAAATCGCCGAATTATAGTGTGCGATACCTCGTGAAAAGGGGTTTAAGCATAGATTACACAAAAATAAATAAAAAAATTCCAACTGCCCCCTTTCATCCCCCGCGAACTACCCCCTCCACGGCTATACCAATCACGGCGTGTGATAGCTCGATGAAAACGTCTTTACGTATAGGTAACGTAAAAATTATTTAAAAAATTCTAGCTACCCCCCCACTTCCCACCTAGCACCCCTTATACATAGGAAAAAATATCATGTGGCATATCGTTGAAAAGGTCTTTACGTATAGGCAGCGTAAAAATTATTAAAAATATACTAGCTACCCCCCACTCCTCTCACTATGCATATAGAAAAAATCCTGCTGCATATCGCTGAAAAGGTCTTTACGTATAGGTAACGTAAAACTTATTTGAAAAAAAATCTAGCTACCCCACTCCTCTCACTATGCATATAGAAAAATATAATGTGATATATCGTTGAAAAGTTCTTTACATATAGGTAACGTACAAATTATTTGAAAAATTCTAGCTACTCCCCACTCGCCGTTACTTTTTCATCTAAGCTCAAGCGGTAGTTCTCGTTTTGTTAACGAATCGTAACTAATAACGGTTGGAGAACGATGATGTAGCATCGATGTTGTCATCTAACTAAAATAAGTGATATATCACCGCTACATCGAACAGAAGCGATCAAATGTTAGCGTGTGACATATAGGTAACGTACAAATTATTTAAAAAAATTCAAGTGATAGTTCTCGTTGACGATAAATAACTAAGAGCCCGATTCGAACGGAGCAAACGATTAAAATGTTGTTAGCGATGTAGCATCCACATCCGAAAAGATGCGATATATCATCGAAGTTGTCATCGAAAATGATATCATCGCTTCATCTATCATCTATACATAGAAATATACAACCCATTGTCCTTAAGAGGCGGTACACGCTTCACATAACATCTACCATACATAAGGCAGCCGAGGTAGAAAAGTTATTTGTAATAGGGTAAAGTCTATACTAAACAATAAAAAAAATATTTTCGTTTTTAGAAGTATCAAGTAGTACTAACTCAATAGGTGAGTTATTTAATTTTTTTTATGAACACTAATAACTTTAATAAATCATTCATAACAATATAGTTCCATATTGTTATATGTCAATAACAATATATAAATTGATATGTAATTTTTTTTAGTCGAAAGGGACATTGAGCATATGCCAGTGGAAGCTGTCCAGACTGGCATGAAGTCTAATAAAATTTTTATATTAGAGAACATTCTAATTAAACCAAGTAATTTTCTTTGTAAATGTAAAGCACATTTAAACATATCTGTAAGTTACATATTAATAAATTGAATAATGAATTACTACACTGTTTACAACGTTATTTATCGAACTTTAGACCAAAGAAAGAAATCATTTTTTTTATTTTCAGGTAATAGTGCTTTGACTGACGAAATTGACCCTATTATTTCACCTGTTGAGAAATTACTTACAAAGTCGGCTTCCTCAAGTATTCGCACTCAGACACCAGAGATACTTTCGTCTCCCAGTCCAAGAAAGGATCGTTTGAGAACTTAAGTTAAAACATTGCAAAATAAAAATTATCGCTTGTTAACAAGAATTGAAGAATTGGAGGATTCATTAAATATGCAGAGGAAGGATATAGTTATTTCTATGTCTGTTCAATATAAGGAACTCACTTATAAATTATGTGAGAGTAATCGAGGTGATTTTATTAATGTTCAAATAAGTGAGAAACCAAAAGGTAGACGTTATTTGTCCGAATTCAAAAATGAGTGCATTAAAATGTATTTTGCAGGACCGAAATTAAACAAAAATAAGTTGGTAAACCTGTGTTGCCTACCAACTGCACAACCTTATTAAGGTACATTCAGGGTATTAAGATTAAACCATCCTTAAATGAGATTGTTTTGAATATGATTCGCATTAAATCCAGTAATTTAGTCAACAAGACAAGCTTTGTGTAATTTGTTTTGATAAAATGGCAATTAAAGCAAATTTATTATACAATAGGGGATCAGATGAGTTGTTGGGATTTGAAGAGTTTGGGTATGGGAAAAGTCAATTTTTCCTGCCATTAGTGCAACGGTTTTAATAGTTTGGGGCCTCTTTAAAAACTGGAAACAACCATTGTGTTATTATTTGCATCATCTATCCTGTCCTGCTACTAAATAAAAGAACATTTTGGCAAAAGCTATTAAGGCCATTACTAATTGTGGGTTAATTGTTTGTGCTCTTGTGAGTGATTTGGGATCAAATAATTGGAAATTTGCTAAAAGTCTAAATATAACACCAGAATCTCCTTTTTTAACTTGGATGACATTAGTGTGATTTATATGTTCGACACACCTCATCTGATAAAATTGGCTAGAAATAATTTGTTAAAACACCATTTCGTTTATGATGATAAAGGAAATTCATGGGAAAATGTAAAAATATATTTTCAACATGATTGTCAATACAGTATTCGAGCAGCACCCAAATTGACTCAGATGCACATTAACCCGAATCCTTCTCAAAAGATGAAAATGAAACTAGCTACGCAAGTGTTAAGCAGTACACTCTCTGCCAGCATGAATTTGTACATTCGGTTTAATGTACTCCCACCTTCGGCTACTGGTACTTCAGAAGTCATTCAAATGTTTGACAATTTATTTGACATTTTCAATTTGTTCACAACTACCAATGCCAAATATTTCAATAGGGCCTTTAAAAATTTGGAGTACCAGAGGGAGTACATTAATAAGTGTGATACATTTTTCAAAATGTAAAAATTGTAAATTACAAAAATTAGGATGTGACTTGCAAAAATTAAATGTTTGTTAGGTTGGAAAATATCAATTAGAGGCCTGAAGTTGCTTAGGAAAAAAGTACATATTGAAGGGTTTGAATACCTTCTAACAAGGCGAGTCAATCAAGACTTTTTTTTGGTTCTATTAGATAACAGAGTGGTAACAATATTAACACAACCACCTTTCCAATTTCAGATGGCATTTAGAAAATTATTATGTGAGGATTTATTAAATTCGGGAGCTGAAAACTGCCAAGGTGATTTTGTTATTGCGGTTAACTGATTTTAAAAATTTAAATAGATTACGAACAAATTGATATTCTTAAACAAAACACAACTAGATATGTATGTGGCTATTTGTTTGCAGCAATATGCATGTCAAGTTTGCACAACATTTGCTAGTAATATTGATTCATTAGACGATTCGTCAATGTACTGTTCTTTGTTGAGTTTATAAAGGTGCATCAATGAGTCAATTTGGTAATATGTAAATGCCGGATACTAGTTTTTTAATATTCATTATAAACCTAGAGAATATGTCTAATGATAATTTCGAATGTATAGCCTTAGGTAAGGACGTAGTGACAAATTTTATTAATTTGTATAAAACGATACCTCTTTAACATTAATATAACAATTTTCCTTACGAATATCTCTTATTTTTGTATATTAGAGTTAGATTGTATTTTACTATAAAATTTACCAATAATAATTTTAGCATAAAAAAAAAAATAATAACAAATCAAGAAAAAACAAACTAATTATATGGCGAAACGAATAAATGTTTCATCAATATTTGTCTTTTAAGCTGTATTTTGATAATTACTAATTTCAGGCATTTTAGGGTAAAAAATAGCCCAAAAGAAATTTTTGGAGGGAGGCATTAAACCTTTTATCTAAGACTATAAATATTCCATAATCAAATTTAATGTGTGAAATTGTGAATAATAATAAACGTCTTTATTTTAATAATCCTTAGCAGAGTTTAACATAGCTGCTCCACTTAACCGAGTACCAAATACAAACACTTTAAATAATAAAAAAATAGACATTGTTATTTAGATTTAAATTGATTATTAATATAAATTTTATATAAAAATATGCAATAAGAAAATTAACAATATAACACAAACAATCTATATTTTTTAAAGAGTAATTAACATTTTTGAACAGTGAAACTAACTTATTCTTTAACTCTCAAGCGTAGAAGAGGAGCCACATCGTGATCCACCAGAACGGTAGAACCGTTATCTGCGATATAGGGGTCAACTGGGAGGGGTCTCAAAATCTTGGGACCTCCCACGCAGCCAAACGAGTCGTCTACAATCATGAAAAATTCTTACAATATAACATATTATCATTTTAAATCTAATACCCACCGTTTCTAATTCAAACTAACTAAATACAACAACAAATTATACACCCCGTATGATTTTCTCTTATTTATTCTTATTATTTAAACATTTTATTTTAAAAACATCAATATACACCGCTATTATATCGACATCGTAATCTTAGACATGGCGTATCAGTTTTAAATGTGCATGTGTTTTCATCTATTGGTTGTTAAAACATCTCCTTTTCAATAAAACCATTAAATATATTAAGTACGGTCCATTTTTAGTTATCCTCCATATGATCAGCTTCAATTTGCATTATAACAATTAGTACCTATGTAGGTATCTATCTTAATTTATCCATATTAATATCTATTTTTCAACAATATAATGAATATAATGTATATAATTCATAATTAAAAACAACAAATTATGTACATTCTCTATTTAATTATTAAAATATCAGAAATATCAATATATATCGCTATTTTACCGATATCGGAACATTAGCCATTGCCTGTTATTGCGTCACAAGATTCGGCGCATCGCGCATCGTTAAGAAATTTTTCAAATCTGACGTAAGTTGCCGTGTGTGTCCATTTCATTGTTTCAAACGGGTAATTTTCGTTAAAATATTGACTGAAATGTGTTATTATTATTAAAATTGTGTGTTTCATCCAGACTACCATAAATTTGCAAGGTAAGTGAACTATTTTCTTCGTAAATTCTAGAACAAAACTGTCAAGTGTAGGTTTGATTGACATCTAGTTGTACCTACTCAGTTTGAGCTGCTTTGAAAGAAATCTATTTGATATATACTTGTATATATATTGAAATTAATACGTTTATTACCTATTTCAAAAATGCTAGTACCTAAGTACATTATTCTTTTCATTTATATCATTAAAGTAATAAGTTTTCAAATTTCCCATTGGCATCTAGTGTTCTCTGTACTTATCTGTCATTTTATGTTACAAGGGTAGAGTCAGCTTTTGTTTGTATATGGTTTATTGTGTAACAAAAAATAAGTGTGGTTATAATTTTTATGTAATAGTGTTTTATCCATATTAAATGAAGTGTTTAAACATCTAGAATATTTAAAGGAATAATTAATATATTTTGTAAAAGGTAAAATATACTAACACGTTTATTTTTGCATGTTTATCACTTATAGGTATTTATTTTTCTATAATATCTAACAAAAACACTATCTAGATATGTACCTACAATTTTTATTCTCTGTTTATTACAATATTTGAATTCAAAGTTTTTATGGATATTTTGGCTTTTATATTTAGTATTTACATAAATATATTATAGAAATGCATAGGTAGATGATATAAAAACTATCAAGTATCAATATCTCTTTTCTCAATATAAATTTATCAGTCAAAATCAATGTTTTTGATAGAATAATTATTTTAAATTTGATTTCTTTAGTAGAATAATAGTTAGACATATCCAGCTTGTAATACCACGTGTTATCGTATACAGGGTGGCTCAAAAACATTGCACAATGTGTATGACTTATTTTTGATTTATTAGACAAATGTTTTTCTAGATAAAAGTTTGATTTGGACTGGATTTCGATATTAATTTAATTAATTAAAAATTTTTTACCGTATACGAGGGTAGTCAAATATATTATATACCGATTGTCTCATATCTATTTTTAATTTCTTTAATAAAATACGTATCTAATAGTTAGTCATACACAGATTGTAACAACAGGGGTTATCATATACAGTGTGGCTCAAAAACAATGCAGCATATAACAAACTTTTTTTAGAAAAAGTTATTTTTGATAAAATTTCTAATAAAAACTCGGTAAATTTTAAATTTTTAGAAGTTTTCATGAAAAATAACTCTAGTAGAAAAGTTTTCTATATTCAGCTTACTTGAGTAGACAGTGCAGGTATATACAGGGTGTCTAAATAAATACTTGATTTTATATTAATATTAATGGCAACATTCTTATACTTATTTAAGTTATGTTTTATTAAATTATGTTTTGTTATGTTGTGCATTTAATTACTAATAAAATTAGTTTGAAGTGTTACACTTTATAATAAGTTACAGCAGTGGCGTAGATAGTTTTTTGTGAGGGGGATATTATTTCATTTATAACTAGACTGAAGTCGGATATGTCCTCATTTTGTAGAGCCGTCTGAGAGGGTGCAATTGGGGGTGAAATTAAACAAAAAATCACAGAAGCCACAAATGGCTTTGTACACATTTCTACTTGAGTTATGTTATGTAGTTTGCTCTTTTCTTTATCCCTGATACCATGCTGGAGTTTGTAGAGCCATTTGAGGGAGTGAAATTAAACACAGATGGCCATGTAAAGAGTTTGAGGTTGAGCCGATAGTGATCGGCGCACGGGGCATATGGTTCCGATGTAATGACAAAATTGCCACAACACTTCCATTCCGCACAGCCTGAAGGCCAGTTGCGTTTATTCGGTCCTCAAATAGGGATCGTCCATTCACGTGGTACTTGGGCGTTCCATGTAGAGAAGACATTGAATCGAAATGCTTACCTATGATCCACCTTCATAGCGGTCAGCTACGAATGCCTTTTTAACGTGTATGTAAATGTTTGGGTGCGCGTGTATTGTGATTTTTTTCTAGCTTCATGTAATTTTATTTATACAAATTGTAATTTCCAGCCTGCGTTCCGAAGAGACAGTCCTCAATCCAGGGGCACATGTATTTTTACATAATAAATATTTACAATAGCCTCCCTGACCTAAGCACAATCCATCTACCCTCTCGTCTCAGCTAGTTCCTTACCCCTCCGATCCCACCATGATAACGTTACAGCAACCGCCATTAACATTAGTGCCATAAGTGACGCCAGTTTCGTGGAATACGTAACGCCACAATCCAGTCCCAGAGTTTCCACGACTGCGAAATCTCCCCCCTTGCGCTTGCCCCCGGTCGTTCCGATCGTGAACTCACCACTCGTCGCAAATCTTCAGAACATATTCTTCAGCCCGACACGTCGTATGAATTCACTTCGTCTCCGGCGACGAGAGACCCCATTGCACCCCCATTGAGACTGCAGAGCTCCCTCTATCCAAATCTTCACAGCGGTCACTCAAGATGAACCATGTGGATGTCTCCAAGACACCCACCGTAAGTCCCCTAGGGATTCCTCTCCATCGTTAAGAGATTACCTTAGCCAATGGCTGGCCACAGAAGGTAGAGACAGACCTCCACGGGCAGGAACTGTCCCGGTACAGCCACTATTGGATGTTGGAGTGGCTCCCAGTGAGGAAAGGACGGAGCAAAAGAGTAGTTGGTAGGAACAACAATGATAATAAACTCTGATCAAAACATCATTATAATACCACTAACACAGGCTCAGGTCTTAGAGTATCTAACTTTAAAAAGGCTCAGGACCTGTTTAATAAAAATCGGTGCGGGTTTGTCCGGGACATCCTGGTAGGCCAACCCCTCGCAGACATAGGAACAGAACTACCACTGCTCAACGAGGCGATATTTAAGTCCCCCTCTCCGCCTGACGACGAACTCATATCTGACCAGCACCCGTTAGTCGATACCTTGGCCCCATTCAGGCCTGAGGAGATCAAAGCCGCGAAATGCAAGAGCAGGAGACGCGGCGGTTGAGCATGGGAACCAAATTTTCCTTTGACAAAAGCCGCCTAACTACCACGCCCTAATTCAGTTCTTATCTAACAGCAATCTACTAATCGATTTTTATTTGTTTTTTAATTATCTTTTCCCGGCCACCTGTCATGTCAGGTGTCGTGTCATGCTGTCATCCATTTGTCACTCGCCTTGACGTCACGTGTCATGACGTCACTAGCCAACTGGTGCTAACCTAACCTTACTCGACCTTGTTGCCAGCCTGCTATATCTGCCCCTAGATGGAGTCACTTATTAATTAATTTATTAATCTGCAACTTACTATACATCATTATACAATATCACAGCAACTCAACATACACCATTATTAATTTTATTAATTAAATAAAAAAATCTGACTACGCGGGGATCGATCCACCGACCCAGAGAAGTTTGCCGATTACCAGTCGGCGTCTTAGACCGCTCGGCCACGAGGACATTTAATAATCATTTACAAGATGATGTAAATAATCAACGTTATTCTACGTGAGACGTTGGATAGTTGCCATTCGCAACTTCACATGCGCAATGGCAAGTCCAAAAGGACCTAAGCGTGTATGACGTGGTCCAAATCAAACGGGACAAACGGCATTCAGCGTGAACTGTCATCTAGCTGTCATTTCCAACCAAAGAATTACCATTAAAGTCAAAAGGGCATTAACGTATATCTTCGCACGGCATTACGTAGAGAACTCGAAAACGTCGAACAAAAAAAAGCATGCGTAGAACGAAAAGCCAGAAGGGCCTTAGCGTATATCTCAGCTATCGTTGGTCCGATTTAAACGGGCAAAACGGCATTATGAAGAGAACGATTAACGTCGAACAAAAAAATCATGCACAGGTGTATACAGATGTGAAAAATGTCACCTGTAGAGATGAGGCTGAAGAGTACTGACGAGCCTCGCCTAGCCTAGCCCGTATTATAGGATTTAAAAAAAAATGTCCCCAAAGAACAATGTAATACATCCTTAACGAACCAACACCGATTGGCAATGATTAGGATAAATGTAAATGTAAACAAATGTCTGAATACGATAAAACATATTTATTAATTAGTATTGTAGTAATTAAAATTTGATATCTTAATAAAAGGTTATAGGTCAAATAAAAGATACCACAATCATTTCAAAAAAAAAAAAAAAAAAAATTGGTTTTGAGTAAGGATTATTTAAGAATAAAAAAATGTGTTTGGTGCTGTTTTTTAATTTATTAAAAAATAAAATAATTTTGTGACCGTTCAAAGGGATTTTTTAAAAAAATTACTAAAGGAGGTACACATATAATGGATTAATATGTATAACACAAATAAGTGGGTAAGTCAAATATATATTAAATAAAAAGCATTTTTTTTTTCATATATTTGTTTATTTTATTTATCAATTGTATACTAAAAAAACAATTACAGTAACTATTTATTATTATTTTAACAATCAAACTTTTAACTACATAATAAGGATTATTTTTGTCGTTTTGTATACTTAATAACACTTGAAAGTCCTTCTTGCAATTTTGGAGAATTGAGGGTTAATTTACAATGTTTTCTTTTTTTCTTACATTTAATACAAATAATGTTTACACAGCATCTGTTGTAGTTAATGATGTGTATTGGTGAATGACATTCAATACAGGTATATTCACTGTCACTCATAATGATAACAACAGACAAATAGGATTTTATAGTTTATTTAATATTAAAAATTTAAACATAAACAAAGCATTGTACTTCTTGGTTTCCAAGTTCCACAAAATTATCTCTGAAATTATCTAGACTAAAAGTGAAACCATAAATAACTATAGATTTATTTCCAATCAGTTTTTCCAAACCATATTTTCCACAGTACAATCGGTGCTATGGGATAGTAATTTTTATGGTTACCAATTACATAAGCTATAGTTTGATTTAGTGAATTTTTAATTTCAGTTCCTAAAGGTAAATTCTTCTCGTGAAAATAGAAAGCTGGATATGTGTTTAAAACTATATTGTCTTTGTTTAATTCATATAGATAGAATGTTCCATTCTCAATTGGAAATGTATAGTTTTTTACCTGGACTGTATCTAATTGACTCGTGTGAGCTAAATTTATGTAACTAAAAGTACAAACTACAGTAACTGTTGGAAAATAACTAACGTTATTCTCCGCCAGAAGATATCAATTATTTTACCCCTCTTTCCCCTACGCCGCTAGTCAGCGAATTTAAATATATTTGTTCCTCTCGCCCCTTATTACATAATTAAATGCTAAACCGAATCTAACATCATGCAACCAACATTACATTTGCGTCTGATAGGTACCAATGGTAGTTCATGACATAATTCCAACCAACCCTGGCACTTCGCGCTCATTTTCTATCTCCTCTCACATACGGTGCAATCTCGGGCATTCTAAAGACAGAAGCAGACTGAATTCAAGGTGAGAAGGGTGTGCAAGTCAATATATATGTGAGTTTTCCCGCACCTTGTGGGCGTTAGCCGGCCGGCATTCTTATTTTATCGTAAAAGTTAATAAAAACTCATTAGCTCGGGGTGTTATCACAAAAGACATTTTATAAAAGCAAGTAGCCTCACACTAAACATACTCTAGTGTTGTTTTGTGCCTGTGTCGTATCTACTACTTGTTAATTTGTTGTATAGTATTGTAATAAACTCGTATCAAAAGTGGTGTCGCAGTTTGAATACCCGAAAGCAGTAAGATCTTCATACAGTCCATTAAAAACACACCCAAATATAGGGAGAAATCAGAAAATTACCCCATATTTGCGCAGTAACAATTAAAAGTACTTTTGTCTGAAACATTTTTGTTTTAGTATTATTTTTCTTGAGTGTCTTGTAATAGTAAAGGAGAATTACTTTAATGACTTAAATAGTAACAAACAACATATTTATACTTTTTCCATTTGTTTTATGCGCATGTCTAGATTATAAATAAAAACAGAAAAATGTTTTTTTTTTTATTAAATAATTATAAATTCCAAGCAATAACCTTGTTTTTTATACAAGGTCTTGCTTGGAAACATACAGGACAAGTTGTAATGGTAGTTTTGGATTTCCAATTATTGTCAATTTTTGTTTGTTTGTTTGTTTGTTTGTCGACTAATGGTGTGTCTACAAACACCACATACTACTTCTTCTACTACACCGGCAGTGTATGTTCTGAATTTTATTCCAGACATCTAATTTTTAGGATTTGGTGGTATTGCTGTTCTTGTTGTGGTTATTGTATATTTCTTCTTATTTAAGATTCTTGCTTACGTAATATTCTTCTTTAGCAATTTTTTGTAATTCATATACAAACCAATCCAAACAATCATGACCTGTGTAAAGTCTAAATTTAGATTGATATTTATTTTCAAAATGTCATTTTAAATAATATGCAACACTAAATGCTTCATGTTTTTGATATATTTGTGTATTACTTGTTTGTACATCATCAACATAATCATTCAGTATACTTTCAATATCTGCATAAATTACAAAAGGAACAGGTTCTTTGTTTTTAAAGTTTTTAAATTTCATAATTTTGTGTGTTTCTTTAGGCATGACAACTTTAGTTTTATTAACAGTTTTACAATCTTCTAAATGTTGTTCTAAATTAAATCTACTCATGAAATGATTTAAACATATGTCACATATCCATTTTTTATGTTTAATATTACCCAATTGTCTATTAACTAAACGTGATAAATCTTTTATAAAAGCAAAATGAAAAATATTTTTATTAGTTGTATCATCATTATTTCTATCACTATCCCAATTATTTTCACAGGCGTTCATAAGCAAATTAATTCGAGGAGAGAATTCATTCTTACTAAGTGTTAATGGTAAAATTTCATATTTTCCTTTAATAATAAACACATTTATTGAAAGTTTATTAATGCTTCGAATTTTGGTATATCTTTCAAGTTTATATTGTATATTGTCATATTTTAATACTCTACTAAAATGAGGGTATGATAATGGCCTATTAGTATTAGTGTTAGCTAGATAAAGAGCACACACAACAGCCCACAAAAAACAATACGGATCATTGTTTTTAATATTGATTACACTTTTTGTATTCATAATAAAATCTGGTAACTTAACATAAGTTGATATACCAATATTAATAGGACAGTAGCTATTCATGTTAACTTTTAAATGTAAAATTTCCAATAATGCCCACCCTGAGTCCCGTTCTTAAAAGGATTCTAATTTAAATAAAACTTTGTCAATCATATACAGCTCATACCACTCTTTTAAATTAGTATTTACATCTATAATTTTATTTTTTGTAGAAAAATTTTTAATAGATCTTTCACCATTTTGAGGTTTGATGAATAATGCGAAAAAGATACAATTTGCTTTTAGTATACAAGATTTAAGTTTTTTTATTTGAAATGAAAAACTTTTAAAAGCTTTTTGTAAAAATAATTTTGAATCTTTAAATTTAAAATTTATTATTATACCTGTTTTAATTATTCTATTAAAACATGATTCTAAGTCCTGCCAAATAAGTTGTCGTTTTGAAAGTTTCTTGTTTAATTTAGATTTAAAATTTTGAAGGTACATTTTTAGTATTGATAGCTTGGATTCTATTTTTGAAAAGTTTTTTACACAGTTATTCTTTATACATTTATTTAATAAAAAAAATATGTTTTTTCAAATACCCTATGTATTTTTTAAGTTCGTTTTTTGACTTAATTATTCTACTCACCACTTCAATTTTTCGAACAAATTCTTCGGACATACAATCAATTACTTTCTGAGAACTCATCATTAATAGTGACAACTTGTTGCTTTGGTAGATTGAAAAGAATCAAACTCGTTTCCGTCAAATATTTATATACTAAAAATTGATGATTAAACACATTTTTACAACGAATGTTTCTCGAATGTTACTGTTGCCATATGCATTGTCAGCAGTTTTTACAACATTACGTAAACCCACACGCAAAATATATTGTTTGCTTTATTCTCATTAATTGGATATATAAAAACTGCTGACAATGCTTATGGCAACAGTAAAATTCGAAAAAACATTTAATGTGAATTGTGATGTTTTTTTTCAACAATTTGTGTATAAATAATCATTTCTCATACTAATCAGTATCAGCTGAATTTTGATGAAGAAGACTACTACTCTGCAATGGCTACTACACCATCCTCATTAGTGATTTTCACAGAAGATAAAATCAATTTCCCCATCAAGGTGGCGATGGTGATAATGAAGCAATTATTTCAGTGAGTATATATATTTTTTTTGTTTGATATTTATTTTCTCTTAATAATAATTTTTTTAAATATATACTTATCCTTGTTGATAATTTGTTTAAATTGAATATAATCTATTATTTTTTAATGATTTCGTTTTAATTTATTTCAGATATGGTGTACGGGATATAAGTACGAAACAAGGAAATTTTTTTATAAATTTAACATATTCTCCAAGAACTGGCACTTTAAAACGTAAATTTGGAAATTTACCAGTTCGTTATATGAGAGTTAAAATTCAAACTGATGAAGAATTTAAAATGTTGGAGAAAGTGGTTAAGAGATATAAATTTAATCTACTTGATGAACAACCAGAGGATTTGGACCGGAAGAGAATAGAAGTCTCACCTGGTCCTAGTGATGCTGGTAATAGAAAATATTATTTGGAACCACCACAGTTGTTGTGGTCTGATGGTGATGATGATTCTGAAGAGGATGTAGTGTCTCCCAAGAATAAAAAACTTAAGACGGGAGAACAAAATCAACAACAACAAGAACAAAGTTTAGAAGAAATTAATATTGAAGATGATGAGCTTACTAGTGTCACTGTTAATGACACTAGTAACATAAATCAGTATTTATCACAAAAAAATTTTTTTTTAAATAAATAAATTAATAAATAATTAACTCATCAACTCTTTTTCATCTTAATCATTTACAAATAATTGTTGTAATAATATATTATTATTTTTAATAAAAATTATTTTTTTATTAACAATAAACATCTTTATAATTTAACCATAATACTATCTCCTATATAATCCTAAACCATTAATATATTACGTTAGTATATATTCAAAAGCTGATCGAAAGAAGATTAAAACATATCAAGGCGGATCAAAGCTGATTAGGACCTGATTAAAAGCTGATCAAAACCTGATTAAAAGCTGTTCAATACCTGATTAAAAGCTGTTTAATACCTGATTAAAAGCTGATCAATAAACAGATCATTGAGATTTAAATCATGGATAAAAATTTAAAAAAGAGACTTATAATAAAACGACAAAGTGTAAAAAATAAATTAAGGTTACTTAAACGAGGTGAAGTCTTACAAGAAGATCTATTTAATCCTATAACAAAACACTTAAAAAATATTGAACATAAATTGAACAGTTCTCAAAATAATATCAAAAATGAGTTTAAAGATGACGAGGAACAATATTCAAGAGAAACTGATCAGTTTGCCAATGTTTTGTCTTTAAAGAAAAATGAAAATGATATTAAAAGCAATGATGATTTTCTATCTCCTCTCACATACGGTGCAATCTCGGGCATTCTAAAGACAGAAGCAGACTGAATTCAAGGTGAGAAGGGTGTGCAAGTCAATATATATGTGAGTTTTCCCGCACCTTGTGGGCGTTAGCCGGCCGGCATTCTTATTTTATCGTAAAAGTTAATAAAAACTCATTAGCTCGGGGTGTTATCACAAAAGACATTTTATAAAAGCAAGTAGCCTCACACTAAACATACTCTAGTGTTGTTTTGTGCCTGTGTCGTATCTACTACTTGTTAATTTGTTGTATAGTATTGTAATAAACTCGTATCAAAAGTGGTGTCGCAGTTTGAATACCCGAAAGCAGTAAGATCTTCATAGAGTCCATTAAAAACACACCCAAATATAGGGAGAAATCAGAAAATTACCCCATATTTGCGCAGTAACAATTAAAAGTACTTTTGTCTGAAACATTTTTGTTTTAGTATTATTTTTCTTGAGTGTCTTGTAATAGTAAAGGTGAATTACTTTAATGACTTAAATAGTAACAAACAACATATTTATACTTTTTCCATTTGTTTTATGCGCATGTCTAGATTATAAATAAAAACAGAAAAATGTTTTTTTTTTTATTAAATAATTATAAATTCCAAGCAATAACCTTGTTTTTTATACAAGGTCTTGCTTGGAAACATACAGGACAAGTTGTAATGGTAGTTTTGGATTTCCAATTATTGTCAATTTTTGTTTGTTTGTTTGTTTGTTTGTTTGTCGACTAATGGTGTGTCTACAAACACCACATACTACTTCTTCTACTACACCGGCAGTGTATGTTCTGAATTTTATTCCAGACATCTAATTTTTAGGATTTGGTGGTATTGCTGTTCTTGTTGTGGTTATTGTATATTTCTTCTTATTTAAGATTCTTGCTTACGTAATATTCTTCTTTAGCAATTTTTTGTAATTCATATACAAACCAATCCAAACAATCATGACCTGTGTAAAGTCTAAATTTAGATTGATATTTATTTTCAAAATGTCATTTTAAATAATATGCAACACTAAATGCTTCATGTTTTTGATATATTTGTGTATTACTTGTTTGTACATCATCAACATAATCATTCAGTATACTTTCAATATCTGCATAAATTACAAAAGGAACAGGTTCTTTGTTTTTAAAGTTTTTAAATTTCATAATTTTGTGTGTTTCTTTAGGCATGACAACTTTAGTTTTATTAACAGTTTTACAATCTTCTAAATGTTGTTCTAAATTAAATCTACTCATGAAATGATTTAAACATATGTCACATATCCATTTTTTATGTTTAATATTACCCAATTGTCTATTAACTAAACGTGATAAATCTTTTATAAAAGCAAAATGAAAAATATTTTTATTAGTTGTATCATCATTATTTCTATCACTATCCCAATTATTTTCACAAGCGTTCATAAGCAAATTAATTCGAGGAGAGAATTCATTCTTACTAAGTGTTAATGGTAAAATTTCATATTTTCCTTTAATAATAAACACATTTATTGAAAGTTTATTAATGCTTCGAATTTTGGTATATCTTTCAAGTTTATATTGTATATTGTCATATTTTAATACTCTACTAAAATGAGGGTATGATAATGGCCTATTAGTATTAGTGTTAGCTAGATAAAGAGCACACACAACAGCCCACAAAAAACAATACGGATCATTGTTTTTAATATTGATTACACTTTTTGTATTCATAATAAAATCTGGTAACTTAACATAAGTTGATATACCAATATTAATAGGACAGTAGCTATTCATGTTAACTTTTAAATGTAAAATTTCCAATAATGCCCACCCTGAGTCCCGTTCTTAAAAGGATTCTAATTTAAATAAAACTTTGTCAATCATATACAGCTCATACCACTCTTTTAAATTAGTATTTACATCTATAATTTTATTTTTTGTAGAAAAATTTTTAATAGATCTTTCACCATTTTGAGGTTTGATGAATAATGCGAAAAAGATACAATTTGCTTTTAGTATACAAGATTTAAGTTTTTTTATTTGAAATGAAAAACTTTTAAAAGCTTTTTGTAAAAATAATTTTGAATCTTTAAATTTAAAATTTATTATTATACCTGTTTTAATTATTCTATTAAAACATGATTCTAAGTCCTGCCAAATAAGTTGTCGTTTTGAAAGTTTCTTGTTTAATTTAGATTTAAAATTTTGAAGGTACATTTTTAGTATTGATAGCTTGGATTCTATTTTTGAAAAGTTTTTTACACAGTTATTCTTTATACATTTATTTAATAAAAAAAATATGTTTTTTCAAATACCCTATGTATTTTTTAAGTTCGTTTTTTGACTTAATTATTCTACTCACCACTTCAATTTTTCGAACAAATTCTTCGGACATACAATCAATTACTTTCTGAGAACTCATCATTAATAGTGACAACTTGTTGCTTTGGTAGATTGAAAAGAATCAAACTCGTTTCCGTCAAATATTTATATACTAAAAATTGATGATTAAACACATTTTTACAACGAATGTTTCTCGAATGTTACTGTTGCCATATGCATTGTCAGCAGTTTTTACAACATTACGTAAACCCACACGCAAAATATATTGTTTGCTTTATTCTCATTAATTGGATATATAAAAACTGCTGACAATGCTTATGGCAACAGTAAAATTCGAAAAAACATTTAATGTGAATTGTGATGTTTTTTTTCAACAATTTGTGTATAAATAATCATTTCTCATACTAATCAGTATCAGCTGAATTTTGATGAAGAAGACTACTACTCTGCAATGGCTACTACACCATCCTCATTAGTGATTTTCACAGAAGATAAAATCAATTTCCCCATCAAGGTGGCGATGGTGATAATGAAGCAATTATTTCAGTGAGTATATATATTTTTTTTGTTTGATATTTATTTTCTCTTAATAATAATTTTTTTAAATATATACTTATCCTTGTTGATAATTTGTTTAAATTGAATATAATCTATTATTTTTTAATGATTTCGTTTTAATTTATTTCAGATATGGTGTACGGGATATAAGTACGAAACAAGGAAATTTTTTTATAAATTTAACATATTCTCCAAGAACTGGCACTTTAAAACGTAAATTTGGAAATTTACCAGTTCGTTATATGAGAGTTAAAATTCAAACTGATGAAGAATTTAAAATGTTGGAGAAAGTGGTTAAGAGATATAAATTTAATCTACTTGATGAACAACCAGAGGATTTGGACCGGAAGAGAATAGAAGTCTCACCTGGTCCTAGTGATGCTGGTAATAGAAAATATTATTTGGAACCACCACAGTTGTTGTGGTCTGATGGTGATGATGATTCTGAAGAGGATGTAGTGTCTCCCAAGAATAAAAAACTTAAGACGGGAGAACAAAATCAACAACAACAAGAACAAAGTTTAGAAGAAATTAATATTGAAGATGATGAGCTTACTAGTGTCACTGTTAATGACACTAGTAACATAAATCAGTATTTATCACAAAAAAATTTTTTTTTAAATAAATAAATTAATAAATAATTAACTCATCAACTCTTTTTCATCTTAATCATTTACAAATCATTGTTGTAATAATATATTATTATTTTTAATAAAAATTATTTTTTTATTAACAATAAACATCTTTATAATTTAACCATAATACTATCTCCTATATAATCCTAAACCATTAATATATTACGTTAGTATATATTCAAAAGCTGATCGAAAGAAGATTAAAACATATCAAGGCGGATCAAAGCTGATTAGGACCTGATTAAAAGCTGATCAAAACCTGATTAAAAGCTGTTCAATACCTGATTAAAAGCTGTTTAATACCTGATTAAAAGCTGATCAATAAACAGATCATTGAGATTTAAATCATGGATAAAAATTTAAAAAAGAGACTTATAATAAAACGACAAAGTGTAAAAAATAAATTAAGGTTACTTAAACGAGGTGAAGTCTTACAAGAAGATCTATTTAATCCTATAACAAAACACTTAAAAAATATTGAACATAAATTGAACAGTTCTCAAAATAATATCAAAAATGAGTTTAAAGATGACGAGGAACAATATTCAAGAGAAACTGATCAGTTTGCCAATGTTTTGTCTTTAAAGAAAAATGAAAATGATATTAAAAGCAATGATGATGATGATGATTATTATTATGATGATGATGATCTAAATGGTGAATTACATAAATCAAATTTGGAAAATATAATGTCTGAAACAGTTTCTAATAATGATCCTCAAACTTCAGAGGACTTACGATTTGAAGATGCCTCTCAACATTTTATTGAAGATTATCATCTAGAACAATATGATCCATTACCTAGAAAATATATTGATGAAATGTATCGTGATATAGATAACAAAGAATTTGATTATAAATACGGAATTCGATTTGATAGTTCTACTAAAAAATTAATGATTGGTGATTCACAAGTATTCATCAATGATTCTAACGTAATTGTAAAAAATAAAAAATACAAGGGAACTCAAGGTTTATACGAGTTGTTATTTAAAAAACATCCTAAGAACCAAACAAGATGAAGAAAATTATTTAAAAATTGTCCATTTTATAATGAACAGTTACAAAAAGTTAAATATCCAGATGTATATCTTGTGGAAAGGATTTTAAAAAGAAAAGGAAATAAAGTTTTTGTAAAATGGCTTGGTTTTGATAACACCCACAATAGTTGGATTGATAAAAAAAATGTATTGTAATGGAGGGGGGAAGGCTTTAAATATAAAAGAAGAACAGATAATTTGTATTTAATTGTATAAAAGTATTTAAACAATTTTAAATATGTTTATCATTGATGTACAAGGGTTTTCATTTCCTGAAGAAAATGTATTTTTATGTAGAGAAATTACAATTTTTAATATTGAAAATAAGGATTATGTACATAAATTTGTGAAGCTACCGTTTACAAGAAAAATGATGTGTTCAACAGTATTGAATCATATTAATTTCACTACTAACAATATACATGGTTTGGAATGGGATTCTTGGAACCAAGAGGATGAACTCAATTACGAAGAAATATCCAAATTTATCCAAAGTTATGTGTTAGATGAAAGTATTTTCGTGGCAAATGCAAATATAGAAAAATATTTAGGAAACTTTATTTTTAATAAAATAATTGTATTGGAAAATTATCTAGAAATGTTATCGTATGACGATTGTAAAGTCATATTTAAATCTCGTCAATGTAACAACCACATTCCAAGTAGAAATATTATATGTGCGTTAGAAAATATTTATTTTCTCTATTATTGGTATGAATATTGTAACAATAGAAAAATAAATAAAGACTAAATATGTTTATGTACGTGTTTTATTAAATATACAATATCCTAATATATATATATATATATATATACAGTATGGTTCAAATGAAAGGAATAAATTCATTATAATGGAAGTAGCTGGTTTTTAGAAAAAATGCTCGGACAGGTCAATTTTGTTTACTTAAAGCGCAATTTTTTAAATAAAATTCAATTTTCCCCCACTTCCCATTTTTGGGCAGTGACGTCATTGACAATTTTTTTAAATAGCAACCCCAATTTTTTTTCTTGATTTTTGGTAGATCTTGGAATTTCCTACTCGGAAACATAATATTTGAAATATCTGACATAACAATTTTTTTTGAAAAAAAGTCATTTCAAGATCAGATACATAAATTTTATGTTATTTTGAGAAACAATAAATTAATAACAGATAATTATTTGTAATTAAATGCTTAATCTAACAAAATAATAATAATAAAAAGAATTTGTGAAATTGTCATTAAATTCGTTTTATTATTATTATTTTTTTAAATTAAGCACTTAATTACAAATAATTATCTTTTATTAATTTATTGTGTTTCAAAATAACATAAAATTTATGTATCTGATCTTGAAATGACTTTTTTTCAAAAAAAATTGTTGTCAGATATTTCAAATATTAAGTTTCCAAGTAGGAAATTGCAAGATCTATCAAAATCAAGAAAAAAAAATTGGGGTTGCTATTTAAAAAAATTGTCAATGACGTCACTGCCCAAAAATAGGAAGTGGGGGAAAATTGAATTTTATTTAAAAAATTGCGCTTTAAGTAAACAAAATTGACCTGTTCGAGCATTTTTTCGAAAAACCAACTACTTCCATTATAATGAATTTATTCCTTTCATTTAAACCATACTGTATATATATATATATATATATATATATATATATATATATATATATATATATATTGATATGGATTTAATCCCGACTAGCCAGAGCACCTGGAAAAATTTCTCCAGAAGGTGTGTTTCTTTTATCTAAAAAAAATTGTCCAATCAATTAATAAATTTTATACACAATTAATTTTTCCGAACAGCTATTGACGAATTGCAACTCTTCACAACCCCCTTCTTTCTGAAATAGTAATATTCGTCAGCTTCTCTGCTTTCTCCCCTTTACCTCTGGTTTGTGTCACGCTACTGTCTGTTAATTTCAATAAACTTATAGTGTCAAAATATTGTCTTAATGTCACTTAGACTTTCCAAAATACCTCTATTTAATCAATGAATAAATTACTTATCTTTTCTTTTCTTCCTCTTTGGATATCACCAACCGCTGTGCTCGTATCTTGGAACTACCTCTGTATCCCAACGAAATGATACTCCATTTACAAATATGTGTGTTTATTTCCAGAATGAATACATCAGATTCTGGACTTTGTAATTTTTTTCTTTTTAAATTCAGTGGTTCCTCTTTATATAAAGAGAAAAACCAATTTTCAAAAAAAATAATCAATCCAAGAGGATCAACTCTCAATACCTCACCCTTCGGTCGTTCCCCTCTGACAATCAATAAAAAAAAATCACAATTCCATAACAACATAACAAAAAAAAAACATTTTTTTTTTATTTTCTAATCAATACGTCATAACTACACCTTGACATACACTGGGCGATATCTTTCCTGATCCCCATGACCAATCAGGAAACCACATCAAATCCCCCAAATTATTATATGCACAGATGTAAATCCAACATCCTGTACATATAAAAATTTTAACTTTTAAACAAATTCATTACCTCCAAACCTAATGTTTATCACATATTGGCCATTTGGTTAACATATTTCCTACATCAAATATCTACCTATGAACTATTAAACTACTAACTCATATAAATACAAATCCTGTATATTAAAAATACCACGAATTTTTTTACTATCTCTATACTTCAGAATATAGCTATTCTCCCCCTTTTCGTTATCTACAATATACGGGCCCTCATACGGCAACTGAAGTTTCGCACATGTCTTTTGCTTTTTACTCGACACCCTTAACGCCTTAACTACCACTAAATCCCCATTAGCCTTTTTTACAACTACTAACGCACTTATAAACCTTGAATCACATTTCTCTATTATGCCTTCTTTTAACAACTTCTCTAATTCCTTATTCACATCTTTCCGATACTGATATGGAATCGGATATGTCTTCACTTTAAAATTTTCAATCCCTTTTACCTTAAACCTATGAACATAATTATGAGCTACCCTCATTTCCTTCATCACTAAACCCTTGTATTTGTTTATTAATTCCTTAACATTTTCCTGATATTTCTCCTCACAGACAAACGATGTATCAACTACCTCCTCGTTTCTTATCTCTTGTACATTGACCTGTGTAACAAATCCTATCTTCCTCTCTGCCTTCTCTTCTAAATCAAAAGATATCCTATCGTTTTGAATCCCTAATTCCCTGTTTTCATAATCCACCACTACTTCATATTTATGTAAAATATCCGCTCCTATCACCAGCTCATATTTCAGGTTTTCTACAACTAATAATTGACTTTCTAATTTTGTTCTTTGCCCTAACTCAATATTTGCAATGATCGTTCTCCCTACTTTATACAATTTTTTTCCATTTGCCCCTACTAACTGGATTTTTGGTATCTTTATCAGAGATTTATCATCATTCCCCATTAACTTTTTATTCAGTAATGACGCTTCTGATCCTGTATCAATTAAGATCTTTACATTTCTTTCATTTAATCTACCTTTCACAAATATTAACCCCGTTGACTCCTCTATAATACTTTCACAATTTTCCCCCACTTTTATGAACTCTCTTGGATGTTCATATCTACAAATGTTTACTTTTAATTTTGCTCCCCGTTCCCTAAAAAATATTCTTCCCCCCTTTGATCTTGAAGATCATTGTCCTCTATTTCTTTCCTCTACACCTGTCACTTGTATACTATTCATTCTTACATTCTTTTCTCTAGGATTATTTCTCCATTGACTTCCAGAGGTCCTATCCCTATCTCCTCTTTCTTGATAATTCGTTGACCTACCCATTTCATTTCTATAATCCCCCCTATTTCTGTAATTTCGATTATAATAGCCCTGACCAGGTGTAAACCTATTCTGATTCTCTACTAACTCATTATATTCTATTCCACGCCTCTCTACACGTCCACTATACCAATTTCTTTCCCATAAATTATTTCCTAAACCTTGTTCTATTCGCGACAAATATTTATTCAACATATTCATGTCCTTAATATTCTGTAAAATAATTGTTTCTGTGATCTCAAATTTAAAATGTCTCGCAATATATCGGATAATTTCTTCCTCTCTCATGGGAGGATCTAAATACTGTGCAATGTTAAATAATTGCAAAGCATACTGACTATACTTCATATTTTTTTTATCATCAAACTTTCCAAAATATAAATTCTCCCTAACATTTGATTGAACCACTTCCCCCCAATAACACTCTAAGAAACTCTTTTCAAAATCCTCATATGTTCTAAATTCTCTCTCCCTACTAGAAAACCATACTACTACATCTTTATCTATTGCTTCCCTGATGTATTCCTTTATGTCATCGATACTCTTCAGATTTCGTATTTTATTTTTAACTATCTTGACAAAAACCTTAGGATGAATTTTAAATATATTTCCGTCAAACCTATTTTCCATTTTTCCCACTTGAACACAACCTATACTCCTATCACCTATATCTTTTATTACTTGTACCCTGTCTTCTATTCCCTTAACTATTTCATCCACTCTCTTATTATTCAGATCTACCATTTCCTGTACCTCTACTAACTTCCCATTAACCTCTATTCCCACAAATTTTTTTATCTTATCATCCTGCACAGTTTCTATCTCATCTATCCTACTTATTACTTCTTCTCTAATATCTTTCTTATTCTGTTCCAACTTCCTATCTGTTTCTACTTTTATCGATTCTATCTCTTGTCTTAGTTCAGTCTTAGTATCATCTAATCTTTTACCAATGTCCTCAACCTTATTACTAACCTTACTAACCTCTACTACTAACATATCCATCTTTATCCCTAACTCTTCCCTATCTTTTTTATACTTTTCCTCCTTTTCCTCAAACTTATGCATGATCTTTTCCATATCTTCCCTAGCCTTTTCCTCCTTTTCCTCAAACCTACTCATCATCATAGCAAACATACTCATAATTGTATCCTCTTTCTCAATTGACTCCTCTCTCTGCGCTTTTCCCACTATTACCTCTTCAACAATTTCAATATCCTCTCCAGCACCTACTTTTTTCCCATCTCTAAGATCCATGATATTCTATATACCCCCTGGAACTATAAAGATGACATATAGTCACAAAGTCACAATTTCTAAATTATACCCCTTTGATCCTGATGCTAACTACCAACTGTCTAAATACCCAAATGGCAAATATGTTTCAACAAAAAGGTCAAAAAAAAAAAATCTTACCAAATAATATAACACTCTATGCTCTATGTACAGAATGTTGCCTCTACACCTTTGCACTCGGATGTGCCCTCCACGTTGGGCGCAACTGATATGGATTTAATCCCCGACTAGCCAGAGCACCTGGAAAAATTTCTCCAGAAGGTGTGTTTTTTTTATCTAAAAAAAAATTGTCCAATCAATTAATAAATTTTATACACAATTAATTTTTCCGAACAGCTATTGACGAATTGCAACTCTTCACAACCCCCTTCTTTCTGAAATAGTAATATTCGTCAGCTTCTCTGCTTTCTCCCCTTTACCTCTGGTTTGTGTCACGCTACTGTCTGTTAATTTCAATAAACTTATAGTGTCAAAATATTGTCTTAATGTCACTTAGACTTTCCAAAATACCTCTATTTAATCAATGAATAAATTACTTATCTTTTCTTTTCTTCCTCTTTGGATATCACCAACCGCTGTGCTCGTATCTTGGAACTACCTCTGTATCCCAACGAAATGATACTCCATTTACAAATATGTGTGTTTATTTCCAGAATGAATACATCAGATTATGGACTTTGTGATTTTTTTCTTTTTAAATTCAGTGGTTCCTCTTTATATAAAGAGAAAAACCAATTTTCAAAAAAAATAATCAATCCAAGAGGATCAACTCTCAATACCTCACCCTTCGGTCGTTCCCCTCTGACAATCAATAAAAAAAAATCACAATTCCATAACAACATAACAAAAAAAAAACATTTTTTTTTTATTTTCTAATCAATACGTCATAACTACACCTTGACATACACTGGGCGATATCTTTCCTGATCCCCATGACCAATCAGGAAACCACATCAATATATATATATATATATATATATATATATATATATATATATATATATATATATATATATATATATTTACATCTCTGTATCATTGAAGCGTCCCGATAAAGATGCGCTTTAAAGCGCCCATGTCTGTTTACCCTTGATCTACTTATTTTAGACATATATACTCGTTGCTGTGGGAAGAAGCAGCTTAAATTAGGCGGATAACATTAAATTGAAAGGAAAACACAAATCGTTACTTTTACTTTATCGACACCTGGGCGTCATTTCAATTGATACACATTGCAGCGTCACCAATATTCAAATTTACGTATATTTGATCGCTTTTGTGGCGTCAATTAGCGTTTTGCGGTGTTGTCATATATTTAAATGATAGGCAGTTTAAGTTTTTGTTTAACTGTGTTAAAGATATATTTTGATACATAACGATAGACCTGCAGAGCGTTAATTTATCATTTCGGTAGCGCAGAGAGTGCGGCAGAAAGTGAATAATTTAGTTATGCAATATTGATTGTAATTTAATTCTGATTGTTTTTAATTATTATTATTATTATTATTATTGTTTTTTTCTAAGAATAATATTTCATTAAAAGTTATTGACGTTTCAAAATTTTGCCAGCCTTTTCATGCAGAATTCTGTGGTGTAGAATTGATAAATAAAAATTATGCCTTAGTAACAGTGTACAGATCCTCCTCCCATGGGGACATATCAATATTCAAAACGTATTTTCTAAATTTAATTATTTATATAAAAAATTTAAAAACCTAATTTTTATCGGTGATTTTAATGTTGATTCTAATAGTTTAAATTAGCATTCGTTTGATTTAATTATTATATTAAATATGTATAGTATGAAACATTACATCACAGTTCCAACTAGAATAACTCCCACTTCTAAATCATGTTTGGACAATATTATTTCCAATATAAATCCGGAAGTTATAATATCAAAAGTCATTGATGCCGACATAGCCGACCATTTGACTTTATTTTTGGAGATAAAAGACTTTAATATTTTAAGTGATACCAGTTATGTCAACAAAAGATTTATTAATGAACGTACAATTTTACAGTTCGCAGAAAAGTTATCTGAAATTAGTTGGCATGGACTAGAAATGGGAAATTACTGCTCCCAGGAGATTTGTAATATAATATTTACTATTCTATGTCCTATTGTAGATCTATGCTTTTCCATAAAAAAAATTCGCAGTGGTGACAAAAAGATTTTGTGGTTTAATGAGGAACTGCGGGTACAGCGAAATCAAGTATTTCAAAACAAATCTAGATTCAAAAAAACCAATTCGTTAGAAGATTGAAGACTATATTCTGAATCGCGCAAAAACTATAGGAGGTCAATTAGATTAGAGAAACGTAACGCTTACAATAAAAGAATAGCTGCATCAGAAAATAAAAATAAAACAATCTGGAATATTGTAAACGCAGAAAGAAAATCCAACAACAAATCATCCAGTACATCGAATCTAACATCTGAAGACTTCAATGTAGCAGAGAAGGTTATTCAAACAATCGAAAACGATAATAATATTTCCTCTAATGATTTTATTAAAATGACACCGAAGCCCCCGTATTCGTTTTTTATGGGTCCAGTCTCTGAATCTGACGTAAGAGAGGCTATACTTCATATTAAAAATACGCCATGCACGGATTACTATGGCCTCAGTAGTCCCATGATTAAGGCCTCTATAGAATCCCTCATTAAACCACTTAATATTTTATATAACCAATGCATAATCGAAGGAAATTGGCCTAACCAACTTAAAATTAGTAAGGTATTGCCACTTTTTAAAAAAGGTGATTCTAATGATGCTGATAATTATAGGCCAATTGCCATTACACCTGTTATCGGTAAGATATTTATTTTGAAGTAAAGCTAAAAGAGAAATTAGTTAACTATTTTGAAAATAAAAATTTATTCTCGCCAGCCCAATTTGGGTTTAGAAGGCATAGATCTACAATAGGAGCAGTCGCAAAAGTAATTGATTACATAGTCGGTGGCTTTGACGAGGGCTCGAGTACTACTGCGGTATTATGTGACCTCACTAAGGCCTTCGACTGTGTAAGCATTGATATTATTTTGGAAAAAATGGAGTACTATGGCATAAGGGGAAAGGAACTTGCCTTATTTTTTTCATATCTGACGAACAGATTACAGTGCGTGTTTCTCGATAATGTGGAGTCACAATTGGCTCCCATTTTAAGAGGGGTTCCACAGGGATTTGTATTGGGCCCTGTTCTATTTCTAATATATATTAATGACTTACCGCGTATCATGAAACACTGTACTAGTGTTATGTTCGCAGATGATACGACTATCCTATCCAAAGATGACACGATCTCGAGCAGAACTTGTTTACCGTCATCTAATGAATGGTTTGCTGCAAACGATTTAAAGTTAAATAATGTCAAAACTCAAAACGTTACTTTTTCATCTAGTAAAGTCAAAGTAGCTGGGTTAGTAAACCTGCTAGGAGTAATGCTCGATGCCGGTTTAAATTGGTCGCACCATGTAGACAATGTCTGTTCGAAATTGGCGTCCCAAATTTTTGCACTCAGGCAAATATCGAGTTTTTCAGAACAGTCTATTATGCAATCATACATAGCCATCTGAATTATGGTGTCATGTTCTGGGGCGGCAGTTATCACTCTCAGAAGGCTTTTATTCTCCAAAAAGCTGCCTTGAGGATCATTGACGGTGCAGAACTCGACATGCTATTTAAAAGGTACGTGATTCTTCCATTGCCTTGTCTGTATATACTGGAATCATTAAAAGAAATTTTTAAAAAACGTAATTCATTGGATTCGAATAATAATTATCATAGCTACAATACAAGGAATGCAGAGAGTCTAGTTCCTTTTAAATCAAGAATTTGCCTGACGCATAATAATAAGTTGGATTTGGCCCTTTATAATCAATTCGTTAAATGTCATAGGGATATCAATACCATTCAGTGGTAGAGTCCCTGCCTGTGGACATAATGGTTCCAGGTTCGAATTCCACCGTTGGCCGGGATTTTTTTATTTAATTAATTTATTTAAAATTAATTCTGATGCCTTGGTAGGATTTCCTACTCGACCACTCATTGTCGGGTTCTAATTAACAGTGCTGTTCCTAAAGTGGCGCTGGGAAACAATAACAAAGCTTGCACAGAAACGAGGCGATATAACCATTAGTAGTTGAAGCCGATGACATCATATAATAATAATAATAATAATAATTTGATTTTTTCCTAATCAATCCCCCTTACTCCTCCTATTTGCAATCAGATTTCTTTTAAATCAATAATCTTTGTCCCCTTACAGAGCAATTTCATGATGATATCGTTTTTGACTTATGATTTTTTTTAACTTCCCTTCAACCCCCCATTTTTTATTAGATTTTTTTATAATCGATAGGCTTTGTCCTCTTATAAATCTTGATTTTTATTAAAAATGTTAAGTTGATATTTTTTTTCTTTTTTATTTTTTTAAGTTTCCCCCCTGAACCTCCCATTTTAAATCGGATTTTTTTTAATCAATGGTCTTTGTCCCCTTATAGAGCTTGATTTTCCTAAAAATTTCATTTCGATATCATGTTTCGTTTTTGATTTATGATTTTTTTAACCCCCCCTTAAATCCCACACTTTTTTCAATGGGCTTTGTCCGCTTATAGAGTTTCATTTTTTTTAAAACGTTCAAGTTAATATTGTTTTTCAATTTTGATATGATTTATTTTTAGGTTTCAACCCCTTCCCCTTCCTTAATTCACACATTTTTAATTGTATTTTTTTTAATTAATAGTCTTTGTCCCCTTATAGAGCTTGATTTTTCTGAAAATTTCATGTTGATATCATGCTTCGTTTTTGATTTATGATTTTTAAGTTTCAACCCCTCACAAACCACCCATTTTTTATCAAAATTTATTTCTTAATCATTAGACATCGCCAACTTATAAACTTTGATTTTTCTTAAAAATTTCAAGTTGTTATTGTTTTTCAATTTTGATTTATGATTTTTTTTTAAATTTCACCCCCCTTCCCCTTAAATCCCTAATTTTTATTCGTTTTTTTTTTTAATCAATAGCCTTTGTCTTCTTATAGAGCTTGATTTTTCTTAAAAACTTCATGTTGTTATCATGTTTCTGTTTTAACTTATGATTTTTTATATTTTAACCCCCCTTAAACCCTCATTGTTTTTTAGATTTTTTCATAATCAACAGACTTTGTTTACTTATAGAGTTTGATTTTTCTTAAAAATATCAAGTTGTTTTTCGTTTCTGATTTATGATTTTTTTTTAACACTTTTAACCAGATTGTTTCAAAATCAATATGCTTCGTCCCCTTATAGAGCTTGATTTTTTCTTAAAATTGATTTTTTCTAAAAATTTCAAGTTGATATTGTTTTTCGATTTTGATTTATAATGTTTTTTTAAGTTTCCACCCCCACCCTTATATCCCCCATTTTTAATCAGATTTTTTTTCATAATCAATATTCGGTGTCCCCTCATAGAGCTTGATTTATAGACTTTGATTTTTCCTAAAAAAGTTGATATTGTTTTTCAATTTTGATTTATATTTTTTCAAATCCACCCCCCCCCCTCCCTTTAAAGTTCCAATTTTTATTCGTTTTATTTTAATTAATAGCCTTTGTCTTCTTATAGAGCTTGATTTTTCTAAAAAACTTCATGTTGATATGTTTCGGTTTTGACTTATGATTTTTTAAAGTTTTAACTCCCCTTATACCCCCCATTGTTTATTAGATTTTTTTCATAATCAACACATTTTGTCCACTTATAGAGTTTGATTTTTCTTAAAAATTTCAAGTTGATATTGTTTTTCGTTTTTGATTTACGATTTTTTGAATTTTCAATCCCCTTTAAACGCTCACAAAAAATGACGGACGGACGGACGGCTTCTTGAGAGAAATTTTATAATATACTAAGACTTCTACCAGGCCAACTAAGATTATTAAATCAACTTTAATTTATTTTACAACATTAGCTTCCAAAGCAACGATGCCAAGTCAGTGGACGCTCTAGAATCGAATGGGTATCAAGGAAATCGTATACTTTCTATATACATCAGCGCTGCAAGTGCCTCTGGTAGCAATAGTATTGAACTAAAGTATACGCGAGCCGTATTATTTTCATGCATTTTTTCATCATTTTGGCGTCTCTCAAAAATTTTGCCATCACGTTTCTGACGTCATTATAGACCTCTGGAAAAATTTTTAATGGGCACCGTCTTAGAGCGTCTATATACGGACGCTCTAAATACCTGGACGCTCCAATGAATGCGATTTAAGAATGTACGGACGCTCTATCTATAGTAAGATATATATATATATATATATATATATATATATATATATATATATATATATATATATATATATATATATATATAATATTCAAACTAATTTATTGGGGGCAGCAGCAATATATAATAAAGAAAACTCTTTAAAGATGATCCAAGCTTTCGGAAATTTTAATAACTTATTTCCATCTTCAGGGAATCTACAAAAGGTGTGGTGTGTCTTCATAGGAACATAATATTATTAAGAGAGTGAGTTACTTACATCTTTGTGAGGATGAATTATTAATGATGTTAAATGTTATGATTTTGATGCACATATAGAATTAAAATTAAAATTAAAATTACACAGTTTTACAATATAACTTAAAATTATTGTGGTTTAAATTCAGTTTGAAATTTAACTGTTATGTCAATTTTTGTGTCATTCGTTGTTTATGTATACAAGTGTGTTAGATTAAATATAGAAATTACTAACACACTTGTATACATAAACAACGAATGACACAAAAATTGACATAACAGTTAAATTTCAAACTGAATTTAAACCACAATAATTTTAAGTTATA
Organism: Psylliodes chrysocephalus; assembly: GCA_927349885.1. Taxonomy (NCBI): domain Eukaryota; kingdom Metazoa; phylum Arthropoda; class Insecta; order Coleoptera; family Chrysomelidae; genus Psylliodes; species Psylliodes chrysocephalus. The sequence continues at coordinate 90,112,104 of OV651814.1, forward strand.
TTGTAAAACTGTGTAATTTTAATTTTAATTCTATATGTGCATCAAAATCATAACATTTAACATCATTAATAATTCATCCTCACAAAGATGTAAGTAACTCACTCTCTTAATAATATTATGTTCCTATGAAGACACACCACACCTTTTGTAGATTCCCTGAAGATGGAAATAAGTTATTAAAATTTCCGAAAGCTTGGATCATCTTTAAAGAGTTTTCTTTATTATATATTGCTGCTGCCCCCAATAAATTAGTTTGAATTTTACAATACTATTCAACAAAGACTACCCTTCCACTCTATATATATATATATATATATATATATATATATATATATATATATATATATATATATATATATATATATATATATATATATGTATAAAGTATACTTTGCCACCTCAAAACCAGATATATAACTAGCGGTCTCACCTCATATATAACGTTGGCACCTCAGAACAGCGAGGTGACATCGTTTAACCCTTTTCCTATCGCTGGCGGTTACCAGGCTACCTCTACAGTCTGTTCGCGAAAATTCGTCTGGAGGTGGCACCGAATTCCATATAACTATATGTAACCGTTGCTAGTTCGAGCATCTATTACTGGCGCTAGTGTCGCTTTTTGTTGTTTTATACGGACCACACAATGTCACCTCAGCTTCATAAATGCCATTTTTATATAACATTCGCGCGATGTCACCTCAAACAGCCAAGGAATCGTGGCAACATCGCACTAACATGGTATTTGAAGAGGTGATACGTTCATAAATTAATTAGTGAAGTGAAATATGTAAAGTTTATAAGTGTATTACCTAATTGGTAACAAAAACGATTTTAAACATGTTAAGTTGAAACACATTTATTTATATTCTGTTTGCTTATGTATATTAAACAACGAATATAAGATATCATCGCAGATATCGCTTTGCCTGCCATGGTAACCAATATGTAACGTCAACAACAATGTATGATAAAAATTTGTCGTGGTGGTCTAGAAGGAAGGACACTTGCCTAGCATGTCCGGGTTCGATTCCCGACGGCGACAGGCTTTTTAAATCTTGTTTCACCTTTGTGGATCGGAGATGGTCTCAATAATTAGTAGGGGGTTTTTGTTTCCGAATTTTTAAAGTATTCAGCCACTTATTTCAGATATTTATCTGAATTTTAGGATTTTAATTTGCGGTTTAGGATTTACATAAATTTACGATTTAAAAATTTAAAGTCTAAAATAAAGTTTTTATTCGTGACAATTAGCGGCATGTAGACAAATATTAATTTAAATAAATTAAATTAGGTAAAAATTCCCACTCGGTGAGAAATTTTTTCCGTAACTGAATTTACTAAAATTTAAATTTATAGGCATGCTGCTATTTTTCACGATTTAAATTATGTTTCTGGGTTTCTTAGAACGTTGTTATACATATTTTTAGACGTTTATTGTTCTGCCTGCTTACTAAAAATAAGGTATACTGTTCACGGGTGTTCTGTAGAAAATCAACTAAAAACATATTTTTTTTAGTTTCTAAAATAAAAAACTTGTGCTCTGGTAGTTACTATTAATGTGAATTACGCTAAACTCTGTTTGACATATTTTTGTAACAATCGAATTTGAACGAAATTCTAAGTATCTTATTGAGTTACTCAGAAATTTCAATTAACTGAAAAAATATTAATATTTGTTGTATGAAATTTTTATGTCATTTTAGTTATTCCGTTAATTATAATTAATAATATCATAGGAGAAAATGTTGCGTTGCTCTGAAATTATCGAAAATGTAATTTTACAATGTTGAACTAATAACTGCATTCATATTTAATTTAATACGAATTTTCAATTTTTTAATGATATATCAACCTTGTTTCAGTCAAAAAAACAGGAGTTTGCAAAAAATTTATAACTATTAATTTATTATTACAAAAACTCATTTATGTTGCGGGACTTCGCTTTGCTAGTCGCGCAAATATTTACTCGTTACATAAAATAAGACATTTTATTACGTGTTACATACAATATTTTTTTTAATTTCAACTAGATTATTTATAAATATCTAGGTGACCAATATTACTACTTTCTTATATTGTTAGTTTCGTATGATTAATTTATTCTTTTATTAAAAAATAGAAAATAATATTCATTTATTCTTAACGACTTATTGTAGTTTGTTTATATCGCTTGTTATATATTTAGATTTCAAGAAAGTTGGGTATTTTATGCTGATTTATAATGGAAAATAAGGACTAAAACAACATTATTACTAGGTTGTAAGTTTAATCAAATTCTGTTTTTATAAGTCAACTTGCCCTTCTTTGATATAAAATTCAAATAATAATAATATATATTACTGACTAGCTGACCCAATTCCGCTTCGCGGGAATTTGTCAAACCTCAATTATTAAAAGTGAATAACAGTTTTCGTTATGCGAGAGAAATTTTTTCATGCGATATCTGACAAATTTTTTTAATTATTTTTATTAATTTCGATTAATTTTTATTGATTTTTTATTAATTTTTATTAATTTTTATTAATTTTTATTAATTTTTATTAATTTTTATTAATTTTTATTAATTTTTATTAATTTTTATTAATTTTTATTAATTAATTTTTATTAATTTTTATTAATTTTTATTAATTTTTATTAATTTTTATTAATTTTTATTAATTTTTATTAATTTTTATTAATTTTTATTAATTTTTATTAATTTTTATTAATTTTTATTAATTTTTATTAATTTTTATTAATTTTTATTAATTTTTATTAATTTTTATTAATTTTTATTAATTTTTATTAATTTTTATTAATTTTTATTAATTTTTATTAATTTTTATTAATTTTTATTAATTTTTATTAATTTTTATTAATTTTTATTAATTTTTATTAATTTTTATTAATTTTTATTAATTTTTATTAATTTTTATTAATTTTTATTAATTTTTATTAATTTTTATTAATTTTTATTAATTTTTATTAATTTTTATTAATTTTTATTAATTTTTATTAATTTTTATTAATTTTTATTAATTTTTATTAATTTTTATTAATTTTTATTAATTTTTATTAATTTTTATTAATTTTTATTAATTTTTATTAATTTTTATTAATTTTTATTAATTTTTATTAATTTTTATTAATTTTTATTAATTTTTATTAATAGTTTTTAATTATTCATCGGGTGTAGAAAAAAGAGCGTATGAAACTCTTAAATAATGGTAATTAATACACTCGCATATAACTATCCAGGTTAAATACTCGTGTATTAATAACCATAATTACATGATCGTTGCATAATATACTATTATCGACATGAATGTTTTTATTACACTAAGCAGTTGTCATTTTATTAATTGTTTTACAAAATGTAAAAAAAACATTTATGCTTTCAGTTATATTATATTGTTATTCTAATATAATGTGTATTTTACAGTGCCTGTTAATATGAATGTACACCAAACATTTAATCTGTAGGCACAAAATAATAAAATGTTACATATAAAATAATACAATAAATATTAATATAGCATAGGTACTCTCCTGCGCTGCTAATGCGAACAAACAATTTCTGCTTCTCGTAAATCAGAAATACTCGTATACACCTATGCACAATATTGTTTGACAACCATTACCTAAGCACCTCTAAAATATGGCAACAGTGGCTGAGGTGGTTTGTGGCTAGATATCGTTCAGGCAGTGTATATATGTAAGAGGTGACTTCGGTATTAATTTTTCTGTGAATATACATATAAAAAAAATGAGATAAATCATTACCCCTCTTTTGAAATTCCGATTCTGGAGGTTCCCCTTAGGGTATCTAAATATCAAAATTTAAAAAAAAGCGTGCGGAAATAGGTGAGGTGAGGTCGCCATATGCACTACACTGAGGTGACAACTTATGGCCTATACATATATATATATATTGTTATGATTTGTATTTGTATGTTATAATTTATGTGTTTAAATTATAACAATAATTGTTATATTTATTTTTTTTTTTTATTCACCCTATATGTTCACAAAACTAACATTAATTATAAATAAATTCCCGGTTGCTGATTTAATGAGAATATTTCTGTTTTTGTTAAATTCAATTAAATTTTGGTGCACGCTGTATATTTGTTTTATCAAAAAAAAATCTGAAATAATTTATTTTGTTATTTAATTCAATTTTAAGATCTTTACTTGCCCTTTAATCAAATTATTTATTTTTAATGTTATAAAATTACTATTGACTCTTTATTTCAGGGTTCGTGGTCCGCAATTAAGGTTGTTTAATATTATAAATGATGACGCCAAATTCATTATAATAAGCTTCAAAACTAAATTTCTTTATTACTTTTAATTTCTAAAATTTTTTAATTTTCAAATACCAAATATCAATTTGTTTAAGACAGACCTGGAAATTGGGTCAATGTTCGCCAGTTGTTCCAGTGTTACCACCTTATAGAAATTAAAGTGAAATAAATATTCAAAATTTTCAATGGAGGAACGTAATAGTTTAATAATAAAACATGTCAAATTCAATACCAAAAACATTAATCATTACAAAATGATCAATCTAATATTAGTGAAGATTTCATTCATTCAAAACATGTATTCTAATGAGGAAAAACTATGAAAATATTTTTTTTACCAAGTCTAAACTAGTACATTTTGTTTGTAGATTCATAATATTAGATCTTGTCATTGACCAAACGAAATGTAGGGTTAGAATCAGTAGATTAAAAAAATATATACTTAACTAGATACAAAATTGAAACACAGGTAAATATGTTTTATTGTAAATGAATTTATAGGAATACCTTTACTGTCCGTAAACCGTAAATATCGAAAAACCAATCCAAATATTATTTTCAGATCGTCGGTCGGCGAAATTCCTTATACAAGGACATGTACACAGTTCCGCCTTCGATGGGTCTGCATCAAATTGAGATCGTCGCTTGGAAACAGCCAAATTCCCAACATACAAACAATGTAGGATTTTGAAAAACTTAATTTCACCAGTCTTCCAAATTCTGGAGGCATCCAAATGTTATGTTTTTATTCAAAAACATATTGCTAGGTTTGTACACACTTTTAAAAATACTATATACAAATTTCTTAATAATTTAAACCAATTTTTGTTAAAAATCAGTCACTGTCTCCTATCAGTCTTTTCAATCTTTCGTTACTAAGGATCTACCACTTTTTGTTATTTTTTTAACAAAGCTTTAGTATCAATTAATAAATCCAATCCTTGGTTTTACAATGACCAATGAAATGGATTCCTTCTAATTTCCATGAAAATTCTGAATATTTCTTTAAATAATTTCAAAGGAATATTATTAAACTTTAATTATACATTCTGTCATTCAGTTAAGAAATTTCCAAATATAATTTTGTTATAGATTTTCCTTTTCTAAATTACAATTCTTAGTTCTGAGTCATGTTGGCATTTCTAATTTCTAGTTAGTTTAAATATGTCAAAATAAATGTTCGTTCACCTGCTTTGCATTTTAGAAATGTTGTTTACAGAGTGTTACAAACTTAATAACCATATTAATATATTTTTCCAATTTCAGGTTCTACGTTTGAATGAAAACTAATCCAAGATGTTGAGCTTTTCAAGAAAATTGTATTTTAAAGAAATTTAGTGGATTATGAGATGCCATCGTATTACTATGAAATTGTTATTTTTCGTTGTTTTTCTTTAAAAATAAATCAATTGGGATTGAGGATTAAATTGTTTCATTTCTTTCAATCTTAATAAGGTAAGTGTTAATTATAAAATATATACAGAGTGTATTGTGAAAGTCTAAATTGATTTCTTATACAAATTGATTACTCGCTTTATTTAGAATCTTTATTAAAATTCTTAATTTAAATATTCTCAATACACTGATCAATATTGGTTTCCTATTAGGTTATTTGGGCAAATATACTTTCCAAATTCAATCAATTATTTCAATTATGAATTTATCAATATAATTCTTATTTTACAACATGATAAGTACAATATTTTTAAGTAAGATATTCATCAATATAGTTTATTTATTCAACTATATATATACAGGGTGATCCTTTATTTTCTATATCAAATTCCCCTAAATTTTGTATTTATCAAATTTTTCCACTAGAAAAATTTATAAATACAAATTTATATTAATCTTTTTTATCATGTTTTGCAGTATTTTACTAAATTATTATTTAAATTATTTACAATGTTAATATGTTTCTATGTATAGTGTCTACTGTGTTCATACTGTTCATCCAATGGAATAAGCCAAAAGCTGTGCTTCAAATCTATTTTTGAAAATATTTTTGTATCGGTTATGCGTCCAAATATCGCCTCTACATTCATTGGAGCCTCGTATTGTGGTACTGAGTATTGGTTTATATTTCTTGCGTCTAAGCATAATCGTAGCTCTCCATTTGCTTTCTTTACTACCACAATAGGATTCACATATCTTGTGTTAGATCTTTCTATAATACCGTCCTTTAACATTTTTTTAATCTCCAATTCTACATCTTTTCTATATTTATAAGGTATGGGATATGTTCTTATTCTGAAATTCTCTATGCCTTTTACTTCTATCTTGTGTACATAATTATTTGCCATTCTCATTTCCTTCCTAATTAAACCTTCATATTTCATTATTAAATTCTTCACCTTCTTCCCATATTCTTTATTTCCACACACTAATTCCAATTCTTCTATAGCGCCACTCCTTTCTACATGCCATAACTTCTTTACATCCTCTTCAACTTCCAATTCTTCCTTATTTGCTTCTTCAAATTCAATTCTATTTCCAGCTAATTCTATTTTCATCTCTTCAAAATCAATTCTCGCCTTATACTTCGTTAGCTCATCAATTCCTATAACTATGTCTGCTTCTAAATTGTTTACTAATAATAACTGCATTTCTAATTCTTTCCCATCCTTTAATTCAATCTTCTGTATTATAGATCTACTAACTTCACATAACTTTCTTCCATTTGCTCCTATTAATGTAGTTTTAGGTATTTTAATTAATTTATTTTCATAATTCTCTAAATCTTCTATTAATTTGGTTTTTATAATGGACGCCTCTGAATCAGTGTCAATTAATATTTTTGCTTGTTTTCCATTTAATTTTCCTTTAATATAAATTAACCCCATAATTTTTTCTAAATCTAATTCTTCCCCAAATTTAATGTACTCCCTTGGATGTTCGTATGTGCAGATTGTATTTTTTACATTTGGTATGTGCCTGAACCAAAATTTTGCTCGGGCATTTCTTCAGTAACTATCTCTGGTTCCATAGATACTATTCTTTCCTCTTGTCTCTGTCTTTGCATATTATTGATTCTTCTCTGTTCACCATTTGTGTTTCGTATTTCTTCTATATTTCTGTCTCCTCTTCCAGCACTATAATCTCTTCTTTCTTCTCTGTTATTTTCTCTGTGTCTATTTTCATGATTTGCATTCCTATTATTGTTTTCGATTGTTCTATTTCGATAGTTGTTATTATCGTATTGATAATTTCTATTAAAATTCCTTGAGTTGTATTGAGTGTTATTGTTCCTGTTATAATTATTGCTATTGTTAGAGTTATTTAAATAATTATTGTTTCTATTATAATTATTATTTCTGTTACTATTATAGTTGTTCCTATTGTAATAGCTATCATAATTGTTTCTTCTATTGTTTTGATTATTTATTGTATGTTCAAAATTGTTATTGTTGTTTTGTTGATATGTGTCAAAATTATTATTATATTTGTTGTTATTTCTATTTTCCATTAAGTTTCTATTTCTATTATAATTATTGTTATCAGTCCTGTTTCTTTCTACCCTCTGTAGATAATTGCTTAGTTGTTCAATGTTTTGGATATTCTGAATAGCAATGGTTTCCATTATTTCAAATTTAAAATGCCTAGAAATAAACATTATGATTTCCTCCTCTGGTATGGGTGGATCTAAGAATTTGGCATTCATATAAATTTTCATTGCATAATCATTCATGCTATTTCCTCTGCCTGTTTCAAATTTTCCAGAATAGAGTTTCTCTCTTACCCTGGTTTGGGCATTGTTTCCCCAGAAGTACCTCATGAAGTGAGTCTCAAAATCTGCGAAACTTTGAAATTCCTCTTCTTTGCTGGTATACCAAACCAAAGCATGACTGTCGAGGTTTTCTCTAATAATTTCCCTCATGTCCTCGTTAGTCCTGATACTCTTCATTTTGTTTTTTAAAATCTTGATAAAAACTTTGGGATGTACCTTTCGGTTGTCCCCTTCAAATTTATGTTCCCCTCTACTTCCTATGTAATTGTTTATAATTCTGGTTTCCATCAAGCCATTATTTAATTCTTGGAGATTTCTCCCCTCAAGTTGGTTATACTCCTCCTGTAAATATGCTAGCCTTCTTTCCATATTTTCTAGTTTTTTAATAATTTCATTTGTTTCTCCAGTTTGTCCTTGGCTATTTATCTTTATTCCTGTTTGTTCTATTTTTCTTTTTATTATATCAATCTCTTTTTGTATTCCTTGTATTCTTCTTTCTGTCCTCTCCTCATCTTGTTTTTGTTTTTCCATTAATTTTGTTTGTTTTTCGTTCACGCTTCCTTCCACATCCTGGTGAAACTCAGTCAAAGTTCTATTCCATTTTCCTTCCAGACTTCCCATTCGTTCTTGAGTGTCCTGCACTGCCAGTTTGACTTCCTTCACTTCCTCTTGGAATGTCTCAAATTTTTGATCTTGTAGTTTTTCCACTTCTTCCATAATTTCTTTTTGGAAATTCGTTCCTTTTTCTTCTATTTCCTTAATTCTATTCATGTGTAGATTTTCTATCTCCGTGATTCTTCCAATCACTTCCTCCCTTATCTCTTGTTTTGTGGCTTCTATTTTATTCTCCATGTATAGTTTTGATTCGTCCAATTTCTTTTCAACATTTCCTAGTTTTTCTTCCATTTTCTCTATTATTGCTTTATTACTTTGCTTCATTTCTACTTTCATATCTTTATTATTTTGTTTCATTTCCTTCATCATAATTTCGAACATGCTCCTTATGTTCATTTCTTCATTCTTTTCAGGAATCTCTTTTTCTAGAGTTTGTTTTACTCTTTTCTCTTTCTCTTCATCATTATTCTCATCTTTATTTTGCTGTATATTTTCTTCTGTCATTTGTGTCTCTACTTCTTGTATATCCCCTTGTCCTTGCTCTTCTGACAATGGTACATCTTCCACTTCCTGTTCTTGTAATATTTCGAAAACATATTGCTCTGGATCTTCTCCATTTGCTTCTAATATTTTTTTAAGTCTATTCCTCAATTCTGGTTTTAGTCCTGTTGTGATTTCTCCTCTCTTCTCTAATTCCTCCTTCAATTCCATAACTTTAAGATCCATCAACCTCTTTCCTTCCTTTTCTTGGGATTTTCCTTCTATTCCTTCCATATTTTCCAATTTTATTACTTAAATAATAGCACTATAAATTATTACACTATTTTGTAATACTACACTTACTATAATATTCAAAAAAATAATTCATTTTGATTAGCACTATCTATTTATTTTACACTTTTGCACCACTGTTTTTTAGTTTTAACACTACGTCACTGTCTTACACTAGCGTCACGTTTATCAAAGCCCCACGGTGGCTAGCGACATTTGTTATGATTTGTATTTGTATGTTATAATTTATGTGTTTAAATTATAACAATAATTGTTATATTTATTTTTTTTTTTTATTCACCCTATATGTTCACAAAACTAACATTAATTATAAATAAATTCCCGGTTGCTGATTTAATGAGAATATTTCTGTTTTTGTTAAATTCAATTAAATTTTGGTGCACGCTGTATATTTGTTTTATCAAAAAAAAATCTGAAATAATTTATTTTGTTATTTAATTCAATTTTAAGATCTTTACTTGCCCTTTAATCAAATTATTTATTTTTAATGTTATAAAATTACTATTGACTCTTTATTTCAGGGTTCGTGGTCCGCAATTAAGGTTGTTTAATATTATAAATGATGACGCCAAATTCATTATAATAAGCTTCAAAACTAAATTTCTTTATTACTTTTAATTTCTAAAATTTTTTAATTTTCAAATACCAAATATCAATTTGTTTAAGACAGACCTGGAAATTGGGTCAATGTTCGCCAGTTGTTCCAGTGTTACCACCTTATAGAAATTAAAGTGAAATAAATATTCAAAATTTTCAATGGAGGAACGTAATAGTTTAATAATAAAACATGTCAAATTCAATACCAAAAACATTAATCATTACAAAATGATCAATCTAATATTAGTGAAGATTTCATTCATTCAAAACATGTATTCTAATGAGGAAAAACTATGAAAATATTTTTTTTACCAAGTCTAAACTAGTACATTTTGTTTGTAGATTCATAATATTAGATCTTGTCATTGACCAAACGAAATGTAGGGTTAGAATCAGTAGATTAAAAAAATATATACTTAACTAGATACAAAATTGAAACACAGGTAAATATGTTTTATTGTAAATGAATTTATAGGAATACCTTTACTGTCCGTAAACCGTAAATATCGAAAAACCAATCCAAATATTATTTTCAGATCGTCGGTCGGCGAAATTCCTTATACAAGGACATGTACACAGTTCCGCCTTCGATGGGTCTGCATCAAATTGAGATCGTCGCTTGGAAACAGCCAAATTCCCAACATACAAACAATGTAGGATTTTGAAAAACTTAATTTCACCAGTCTTCCAAATTCTGGAGGCATCCAAATGTTATGTTTTTATTCAAAAACATATTGCTAGGTTTGTACACACTTTTAAAAATACTATATACAAATTTCTTAATAATTTAAACCAATTTTTGTTAAAAATCAGTCACTGTCTCCTATCAGTCTTTTCAATCTTTCGTTACTAAGGATCTACCACTTTTTGTTATTTTTTTAACAAAGCTTTAGTATCAATTAATAAATCCAATCCTTGGTTTTACAATGACCAATGAAATGGATTCCTTCTAATTTCCATGAAAATTCTGAATATTTCTTTAAATAATTTCAAAGGAATATTATTAAACTTTAATTATACATTCTGTCATTCAGTTAAGAAATTTCCAAATATAATTTTGTTATAGATTTTCCTTTTCTAAATTACAATTCTTAGTTCTGAGTCATGTTGGCATTTCTAATTTCTAGTTAGTTTAAATATGTCAAAATAAATGTTCGTTCACCTGCTTTGCATTTTAGAAATGTTGTTTACAGAGTGTTACAAACTTAATAACCATATTAATATATTTTTCCAATTTCAGGTTCTACGTTTGAATGAAAACTAATCCAAGATGTTGAGCTTTTCAAGAAAATTGTATTTTAAAGAAATTTAGTGGATTATGAGATGCCATCGTATTACTATGAAATTGTTATTTTTCGTTGTTTTTCTTTAAAAATAAATCAATTGGGATTGAGGATTAAATTGTTTCATTTCTTTCAATCTTAATAAGGTAAGTGTTAATTATAAAATATATACAGAGTGTATTGTGAAAGTCTAAATTGATTTCTTATACAAATTGATTACTCGCTTTATTTAGAATCTTTATTAAAATTCTTAATTTAAATATTCTCAATACACTGATCAATATTGGTTTCCTATTAGGTTATTTGGGCAAATATACTTTCCAAATTCAATCAATTATTTCAATTATGAATTTATCAATATAATTCTTATTTTACAACATGATAAGTACAATATTTTTAAGTAAGATATTCATCAATATAGTTTATTTATTCAACTATATATATACAGGGTGATCCTTTATTTTCTATATCAATATATATATATATATATATATATATATATATATATATATATATATATATATATATACATTTATTCATTGTGGCACCAATTTATAGACTTGCCGTACGTTAAGGCACCAAAAATTTCGTTGTGGCACCACATATTGGTGCCAGAACGTTATGAGGGCCAGACCCTATTAAATGCTATTAGAATATTATCTGGGGTCTGTACGCGAATTTTCGTATTGGTGCTTCAAAGTCGCTGAACATATACTTATATAGGATTTAGTTCTCACTGTTTATAACTGGAGCGCGCTCCTTGTTATACACCAACTTGTATTTTATACTTATTCGCTTTTGAGGCACCACTCTAACTACCACGGTTAAACACCTACAAAGGCATATACTTATTCGCTGTTGAGGCACCATATTACTACTACTGTTGAACAACCTATGTGGCAACAACGCTTTGTCTAATATCGCATTTTTTTGTCACTGTTTTCTCGTGAATTCTATCTTCAGTGGCAAATATTTCAAGCGTAAAACAATAAACAATACAAACGTAAATAGGAATCTGCTCGATATGTGATCGCGGGGTGATGAGTGATATTGTGATGACTTATAATAAATACTCAATTCGCATGTGCAATTCTGAACTTTTAATTTCAGTTTTGTTACACGATGGTTTCTCGTTCGAGGTGATTAGTAGAATTAGCCGCTTTGGTACATCATTATGATTTTGAACAGGAAGAATGACGATGTGACGTATAAACCATCCTGCTACTGCTGCTCAAATATAGATTTTGACGTACTTGATGGGAGGTCATTTCCTACTTTTTGGAATATATCTGTTATTTACGCTTGGAATAGAAATTTCTACAATTAAAAGTTGCTTCTAATATTATTCTCTATAATTTTTGTCCCACACATGATTTTTCTAAAATGGTTCGTATTCCAGAAATTTGACAAAAAGTTCAAAATTCGAATTTTTAAAAAAATTGTTTTTATAAAAACTGTTATCCTCTATAATGCTTATTCCGTACATATTTTTTCTAAAATGTACCGTGTTCGAGATATTTGAGAAAAAGTGCAAATTTCGAATTTTGAACACTTAAAAACGAATGAAGAAAAAAACACCAAATTTTAAATTTAAGCCTTAATACATCCTGTGGTGAATAGATATAAGGCATAGTTGGAATATCTGGGCTACTTTATAGAGGGCCGTTTTTCTACTTTATAAAATATATCTGTTATTTACGATAAGAGAAGAAATAAAATAAAAGTTGTTTGTAATGTTTATCGCTATAATTTTTGTAATATACATATTTTTTCTAATATGGTCCATATTCGAGAAATTTGACAAAAAAATGCAAAATTCAAATTTATAAGAAAATTGTTCAAATAAAAGTTGTTTGCGATATTATAGTCATAATTTTTGTTTTTTACATGATTGATCCAAAATGGACCGTAATGTAAAAATTTAGATGAAAAGTATAAACATTTTTTTTTTGTATTTTCTGTGTGTATATGTATTTCTGTTTGGCAGTGGTTTGTATTTTCGTTGGTAATATATATTTAAAAATATTTCGAGTAAGATGTGTGCAAAAAGTATGTATTTAGTTCATACTTTAAACATGAATGTGTTGGACACATTAATAATTGTTGATAGGGATTAAACATTTAAAAACATTTTAAATAACTAAAAGCAGCAACGATTTACAATACTATTAACAATTGCATAATTTAGTAACAACAGCTATAAAAAAAGAGGCCTATGTGGTGAAATTAAGTTTAAGAAATAAGTCATCCAAGGGTGTGTCGTCTAGTATAAATTAAATTAAAGAAGCCGCATATAATGCCTACGTATCGAATAAATGGAATGTAAAAGAAATCAGTATTTCTTGAATGATATTTCTAAATTAACCCCTAATTATGTATAAAGCATTTTTAATAATATAATAGTCAAAATCATGTTAATACAACCAAGTTTTGGCCTATGTGTCAGAAATAAATATTCTTGATACAATAAAAAGTATTAGAAGTAAAGCTATTGAACACGAAAGTATGCACATTTTGACTTTAAACTTATGTTTTTTTATTTCCTTATGTTATACATATATTTAACTTCTGTTTGATGCATTCTGTATTTCCCAAGACCTCTTCCCAAGACCATTAATCCATCAGGAATATTGCAATAATTAAGACCATTATATAGTTGTGGCACCAGTTTATAGACTTTACGTATGATGTTGCCAGAACGTTATACAGGGTGTCCGCAAAACAGTTTCAAATAAAAGGTATATGGATCTGAAACATACATATCTTAAAAATATTTTTGTATATACAGGGTGTTGCGTATTCGCCTGGCAAATAAAAATGTATATAATTTAAATAGAACACCCTGTATTTTATTTTATTGTTAGAATGTTTTTTTAATATTATATTCAACCCGGGAATGTTTGCCAAGCAATTAATTTTTTTTTTAATAAGAGAATAATGCAGACTTCAAATTAAATTATCATAATTTAGGTAAATTTAGATTGATTTCAAAATTGTTTAATATACAGGCTTATAAGATACTAAGCTAACGAATAGCGGTGATAGAACTGGTTTATTCTCTACAAAGTGTTTTGAAACATGTCTCAATAATGGCTAATTTTAAGTTCAATTTACTCAATTTTTCAAATGCAACACCCTGTATATTATTTAAGCATAAAATTTGTTATACATTTAACTATCCAACGATACCAACCTATTAGCCAATAAATTATATCAGGGCGTAATTGATGGACAGTTTTATTATTGGAAATACGAAAAAAAAAATTTAATATAAATGTTGTATGACCATATTTAACAATTGTTCTTATATATACAGGGTGGTTCATAAACAAGGTGCTGACCGAATCTATATTTTTTTAAAGCTTAACACTTTACAGGTAGTTAAACATATTTGATTGTTATTACATCGTCAAACAATTTTAAATGATTTCCCTCATTTGCTATGTTGTATATAGGGTGTTTAAAAACGTGAGGTTATGAGTTTTTAAATGGATTACCCTTTATTAATTAATTGGTAGTATAAGATATATGGTATTTCATTTAAAAAATTGAGAAAACCGTTACCTCGCATTTTGTCACACCCTATATACAAAATAGCAAATAAATGAAGTCTAATAAAATGGTTTGACGATGTGAAAACAATCAAATATCTATAACTACCTGTAGGGTGTTTTCCTTTAAAAATGTATGTTTGGTCAACCTCTCGATTATGGAATACCCTGTATATTAGGTAATATTTAATAAATATGGTCATGTAACTTTTTTTTTCGTATTTTTAATAATACAACGGCTATCCATCAATTACGCTCTCATGGGACACCCTGTATATGTGTTATTGTCTAATATTTTGAAATCTTTGGATAGGTATATGTATAAAGAATTTTATACTAAAATAATATACAGGATGTTGCATTTGAAAAAATAAAGTAAATTTAACTTAAAACTAACCAAATTTAAGACATGTTTTAAAACACTCTGTATAAAATCAACCAGTTCTATCACCACTATTCTTTAGCTTAGTATCTTATAAGTCTGTATATTTAACAATTTTAAAATTAAGGTAAATCTACCTAAGCTATGATTATTTAATTTGTGGTCTGCATCATTCTCTATTAAAAAAAAATTGCTTGGCAACACTAATGTTGTTTAAAAACATTCTAGAGTTGAATACAGTATTAATAAACCATTCTAAAAATAAAATACAAGTTGTTCTACTTAAAAAACATAAATTTTTATTTGCCAGGCAAAAATGCAATATCCTGTATATCCAACAATATTTTTAAAATATGTACTTTTTAAATCCATAAAACTGTTTTGCTTGTCTATAACACAAATTGAAATATTGAACAATTACGCACTAATGGAACACCCTGTATATTTACATTTTTTTTACTTGTTGAGTTTTAAAAACAAATAATATGCAAAAATTATAGATTTACTCGAGGTTTTTTACATGAATACACTCATTTCAAATAGGGCTACTGAAATAGTTTATGCTATATTTCATTGGGAAAGGCGCGGGATCATATTATAAAAATATTTCATGCCTGAGATCTACAGTAAACATTATTTTGTTTTTAAAAATCAACTGAAAATTAAAAATCGTGGATTATATTTCAAAACATGATGAATTTACCAACAATGATTATGTTCAAATAAAGACATTAATTGTAAACGAGTACACATTTGTATAACATTCGTTTCTTCCGTCATTTGTAACTTGATGCTTTGTTATAAAAACAATGTATGAACACAATAATAAAATTTATTTTCTTATTAACCTAATTTACTAGTTAAAATCTCAAAGTGTAAAATTCTCTGGATTACAATACTTTCTTATATTATTACCGCTGGTATACATCCCATATACAGTATGTTCCATAAAGTTGGATCCATAGGGTATTTTCTTAACATTACGATTAGAAAAAAACGTCATGACATTCAACTCTGCTTTTTTAAAAACTTAATATAACCCATATTAAAGTTGGCAGTGTTTTTTTAACAAATTGTTCATAAAAACAATTTATTAATGCGAACTTGACAAAAACTAATATCAGTAGCCAACTTTGATATAGACAATTTTAAGTTTTTAAATAGGCAGAGGCGATTGCCCTACAACGTATTTTTCCGGTCATAATATTAAACAAATTCCCATATGGGTCCAACTTTATGGAACACACCGTACATGTTAGTATAAGAAAGTAAAAATACCAATGACATCTTCAGTCGAAGATGGCGCACCCTGTATAATTGTTACGTGTATAAAACAGCAAATTAAAATCAAAAATATATCTGCCTCGGGATTATTTATCAAAATTGTTTATTTAGCTAAAATTAATTTATACGTCTGTGCTCAAATAATTACTGACTTCTTAACGTATTAATTACTGTATAAGTTATTATATACACAGCCACGTTTAAGCACCACGTAAACTTGACAACAGCGCATGGTGCCATAATACCACTTGAAATATATATACTGGTGCCACAGCCTACTTCAATTAGATGGTGCCTTAATGACGTTAATTATAACACTGGTGCCACAACTACATTAGACTTAACAGGTGCCACAATGCATTTAAAGTAGATATATATATATATATATATATATATATATATCTTACTATAGATAGGGCGTCCGTACATTCTTAAATCGCATTCATTGGAGCGTCCAGGTATTTAGAGCGTCCGTATATAGACGCTCTAAGACGGTGCCCATTAAAAATTTTTCCAGAGGTCTATAATGACGTCAGAAACGTGATGGCAAAATTTTTGAGAGACGCCAAAATGATGAAAAAATGCATGAAAATAATACGGCTCGCGTATACTTTAGTTCAATACTATTGCTACCAGAGGCACTTGCAGCGCTGATGTATATAGAAAGTATACGATTTCCTTGATACCCATTCGATTCTAGAGCGTCCACTGACTTGGCATCGTTGCTTTGGAAGCTAATGTTGTAAAATAAATTAAAGTTGATTTAATAATCTTAGTTGGCCTGGTAGAAGTCTTAGTATATTATAAAATTTCTCTCAAGAAGCCGTCCGTCCGTCATTTTTTGTGAGCGTTTAAAGGGGATTGAAAATTCAAAAAATCGTAAATCAAAAACGAAAAACAATATCAACTTGAAATTTTTAAGAAAAATCAAACTCTATAAGTGGACAAAATGTGTTGATTATGAAAAAAATCTAATAAACAATGGGGGGTTTAAGGGGAGTTAAAACTTTAAAAAATCATAAGTCAAAACCGAAACATATCAACATGAAGTTTTTTAGAAAAATCAAGCTCTATAAGAAGACAAAGGCTATTAATTAAAATAAAACGAATAAAAATTGGAACTTTAAAGGGAGGGGGGTGGATTTGAAAAAAATATAAATCAAAATTGAAAAACAATATCAACTTTTTTAGGAAAAATCAAAGTCTATAAATCAAGCTCTATGAGGGGACACCGAATATTGATTATGAAAAAAAATCTGATTAAAAATGGGGGATATAAGGGTGGGGGTGGAAACTTAAAAAAACATTATAAATCAAAATCGAAAAACAGTATCAACTTGAAATTTTTAGGAAAAATCAATTTTAAGAAAAAATCAAGCTCTATAAGGGGACGAAGCATATTGATTTTGAAACAATCTGGTTAAAAGTGTTAAAAAAAAAATCATAAATCAGAAACGAAAAACAACTTGATATTTTTAAGAAAAATCAAACTCTATAAGTAAACAAAGTCTGTTGATTATGAAAAAATCTAAAAAACAATGAGGGTTTAAGGGGGGTTAAAATATAAAAAATCATAAGTTAAAACAGAAACATGATAACAACATGAAGTTTTTAAGAAAAATCAAGCTCTATAAGAAGACAAAGGGTATTGATTAAAAAAAAAAAAAACGAATAAAAATTAGGGATTTAAGGGGAAGGGGGGTGAAATTTAAAAAAAAATCATAAATCAAAATTGAAAAACAATAACAACTTGAAATTTTTAAGAAAAATCAAAGTTTATAAGTTGGCGATGTCTAATGATTAAGAAATAAATTTTGATAAAAAATGGGTGGTTTATGAGGGGTTGAAACTTAAAAATCATAAATCAAAAACGAAGCATGATATCAACATGAAATTTTCAGAAAAATCAAGCTCTATAAGGGGACAAAGACTATTAATTAAAAAAAATACAATTAAAAATGTGTGAATTAAGGAAGGGGGAGGGGTTGAAACCTAAAAATAAATCATATCAAAATTGAAAAACAATATTAACTTGAACGTTTTAAAAAAAATGAAACTCTATAAGTGGACAAAGCCTATTGAAAAAAGTGTGGGATTTAAGGGGGGGTTAAAAAATCATAAATCAAAAACGAAACATGATATCGAAATGAAATTTTTAGGAAAATCAAGCTCTATAAGGGGACAAAGACCATTGATTAAAAAAAATCCGATTTAAAATGGGAGGTTCAGGGGGGAAACTTAAAAAAATATAAGAGGACAAAGCTTATCAATTATAAAAAAATCTAATAAAAAATGGGGGGTTGAAGGGAAGTTAAAAAAAATCATAAGTCAAAAACGAAACATGATATCATCATGAAATTGCTCTGTAAGGGGACAAAGATTATTGATTTAAAAGAAATCTGATTGCAAATAGGAGGAGTAAGGGGGATTGATTAGGAAAAAATCAAATTATTATTATTATTATTATTATTATATGATGTCATCGGCTTCAACTACTAATCGTTATATCGCCTCGTTTCTGTGCAGGCTTTGTTATTGTTTCCCAGCGCCACTTTAGGAACAGCACTGTTAATTAGAACCCAACAATGAGTGGTCGAGTAGGAAATCCTACCAAGGCATCAGAATTAATTTGAAATAAATTAATTAAATAAAAAAATCCCGGCCAACGGTGGAATTCGAACCTGGAACCATTATGTCCACAGGCAGGGACTCTACCACTGAATGGTATTGATATCCCTATGACATTTAACGAATTGACTATAAAGGGCCAAATCCAACTTATTATTATGCGTCAGGCAAATTCTTGATTTAAAAGGAACTAGACTCTCTGCATTCCTTGTATTGTAGCTATGATAATTATTATTCGAATCCAATGAATTACGTTTTTTAAAAATTTCTTTTAATGATTCCAGTATATACAGACAAGGCAATGGAAGAATCACGTACCTTTTAAATAGCATGTCGAGTTCTGCACCGTCAATGATCCTCAAGGCAGCTTTTTGGAGAATAAAAGCCTTCTGAGAGTGATAACTGCCGCCCCAGAACATGACACCATAATTCAGATGGCTATGTATGATTGCATAATAGACTGTTCTTAGTACTGATTTTTCTGAAAAACTCGATATTTGCCTGAGTGCAAAAATTTGGGACGCCAATTTCGAACAGACATTGTCTACATGGTGCGACCAATTTAAACTGGCATCGAGCATTACTCCTAGCAGGTTTACTGACCCAGCTACTTTGACTTTACTAGATGAAAAAGTAACGTTTTGAGTTTTGACATTATTTAACTTTAAATCGTTTGCAGCAAACCATTCATTAGAGGACGGTAAACAAGTTCTGCTCGAGATCGTGTCATCTTTGGATAGGATAGTCGTATCATCTGCGAACATAACACTAGTACAGTGTTTCATGATACGCGGTAAGTCATTAATATATATTAGAAATAGAACAGGGCCCAATACAAATCCCTGTGGAACCCCTCTTGAAATGGGAGCCAATTGTGACTCCACCTTATCGAGAAACACGCACTGTAATCTGTTCGTCAGATATGAAAAAAATAAGGCAAGTTCCTTTCCCCTTATGCCATAGTACTTAATTTTTTCCAAAATAATATCAATGCTTACACAGTCGAAGGCCTTAGTGAGGTCACATAATACCGCAGTAGTACTCGAGCCCTCGTCAAAGCCACCGACTATGTAATCAATTACTTTTGCGACTGCTCCTATTGTAGATCTATGCCTTCTAAACCCAAATTGGGCTGGCGAGAATAAATTTTTATTTTCAAAATAGTTAACTAATTTCTCTTTTAGCTTTACTTCAAATATCTTACCGATAACAGGTGTAATGGCAATTGGCCTATAATTATCAGCATCATTAGAATCACCTTTTTTAAAAAGTGGCAATACCTTACTAATTTTAAGTTGGTTAGGCCAATTTCCTTCGATTATGCATTGGTTATATAAAATATTAAGTGGTTTAATGAGGGATTCTATAGAAGCCTTAATCATGGGACTACTGAGGCCATAGTAATCCGTGCATGGCGTATTTTTAATATAAAGTATAGCCTCTCTTACGTCAGATTCAGAGACTGGACCCATAAAAAACGAATACGGGGGCTTCGGTGTCATTTTAATAAAATCATTAGAGGAAATATTATCATCGTTTTCGATTGTTTGAATAACCTTCTCTGCTACATTGAAGTCTTCAGATGTTAGATTCGATGTACTGGATGATTTGTTGTTGGATTTTCTTTCTGCGTTTACAATATTCCAGATTGTTTTATTTTTATTTTCTGATGCAGCTATTATTTTATTGTAAGCGTTACGTTTCTCTAATCTAATTGACCTCCTATAGTTTTTGCGCGATTCAGAATATAGTCTTCAATCTTCTAACGAATTGGTTTTTTTGAATCTAGATTTGTTTTGAAATACTTGATTTCGCTGTACCCGCAGTTCCTCATTAAACCACAAAATCTTTTTGTCACCACTGCGAATTTTTTTTATGGAAAAGCATAGATCTACAATAGGACATAGAATAGTAAATATTATATTACAAATCTCCTGGGAGCAGTAATTTCCCATTTCTAGTCCATGCCAACTAATTTCAGATAACTTTCTGCGAACTGTAAAATTGTACGTTCATTAATAAATCTTTTGTTGACATAACTGGTATCACTTAAAATATTAAAGTCTTTTATCTCCAAAAATAAAGTCAAATGGTCGGCTATGTCGGCATCAATGACTTTTGATATTATAACTTCCGGATTTATATTGGAAATAATATTGTCCAAACATGATTTAGAAGTGGGAGTTATTCTAGTTGGAACTGTGATGTAATGTTTCATACCATACATATTTAATATAATAATTAAATCAAGCGAATGCTAATTTAAACTATTAGAATCAACATTAAAATCACCGATAAAAATTAGGTTTTTAAATTTTTTATATAAATAATTAAATTTAGAAAATACGTTTTGAATATTGATATGTCCCCATGGGAGGAGGATCTGTACACTGTTACTAAGGCATAATTTTTATTTATCAATTCTACACCACAGAATTCTGCATGAAAAGGCTGGCAAAATTTTGAAACGTCAATAACTTTTAATGAAATATTATTCTTAGAAAAAAACAATAATAATAATAATAATAATAATAATTAAAAACAATCAGAATTAAATTACAATCAATATTGCATAACTAAATTATTCACTTTCTGCCGCACTCTCTGCGCTACCGAAATGATAAATTAACGCTCTGCAGGTCTATCGTTATGTATCAAAATATATCTTTAACACAGTTAAACAAAAACTTAAACTGCCTATCATTTAAATATATGACAACACCGCAAAACGCTAATTGACGCCACAAAAGCGGTCAAATATACGTAAATTTGAATATTGGTGACGCTGCAATGTGTATCAATTGAAATGACGCCCAGGTGTCGATAAAGTAAAAGTAACGATTTGTATTTTCCTTTCAATTTAATGTTATCCGCCTAATTTAAGCTGCTTCTTCCAACAGCAACGAGTATATATGTCTAAAATAAGTAGATCAAGGGTAAACAGACATGGGCGCTTTAAAGCGCATCTTTATCGGGACGCTTCAATGATACAGAGATGTAAATATATATATATATATATATATATATATATATATATATATATATATATAAAAAAATCAAATATTAAAAATATACAATTTATTTATAACTAACATAATAAGAGAAGCAATAATTGAATTTTAAAAATTTGAAACAACGTTGGTTAGAGGATTATATTTAATACTTTTATCATGTATAATTAAACAAAAAGTTGTAGTATTTGCTGATATGTTTTTACTTGTTTCAAATTCTAATCGTACACTACCTGATTTTAATTAATCATTTTGATTACTGCAATCGATGACTGTTATTGTAGCTAAATCACGAAATTTTAAATTGGAGAGACATGGTTTTCCAATATCTTTATAATAATAGTTTTCTTGAAAATTAGCATACATTTCATAGAGAATAGCATATATATTTTTTCAAAATTTAAATTTAAATTTGTATACGGATACATTTGTGAATTTAAATATAATTTCATATTCGTTAAATTACAGTGATCAAATCGACTCATGTTTTTTGATGCATCGTTTTTCTTATTAGTTTGAAAACCTTCAATAACATAACGAGGTTTTTCAACTGAATTGGTTGTTTTTATATTCCATGTATTTCTCGTGTAAAATATATAGTCAAAATCATGCTATATCATTTGTAGAGGACGATAGTCTTGGTAGGATTTTAGGATTTTCCAAGACAACTCTTGCTCCAGGCCGAAAGTATGCATCAGATCTACCTGTAAACATTATAAAAGTATCTAGCATACACTTTGATTGTAACATTACTGAAGGAGTTTTCTACGGAGATAGACCTACACATTCAATATATGAGTTCCCAATAATCGAAAATCCTGGATATCAGATTATAGAACGTCCTCATAACCCAATATACTTACCTGTAAGCAGAAGTAGAGAAATAACAAACATAACAGTTGTGGCGCTTGATCAAGAGCAAAGGCCCGTAAATTTTTGTGGTGAACTAAGTACTCTTCATTTAGAATTACAAGAACGTTAAATGGGTTTAGTTATAAACATTTCTGCATACGTGACATCGTCAGTTCCAATCAGATTTCCTCAGCGACAAGTCGTTGAACGTATCTCTACACAAAACATATTATTTCTTAAATCGATTGGATTAAAACCTAAACGAAATGGTAAACCGCAGGACCGATAATGATATTGATTATGATGATGAACCATCCTATAGTATTCAAAAAAAGTCCGCGATTTGATGATACAATTAGAAAAGAAGAATATCGAACCTACACTCCATACGTTAAATCGTTCAACAATAGCGACGTCATTGAATTTATCATAAATCAATCCGACGCATTTTTTGCGATGCATGATTCTCTATTGGAAATTAAAGGAAAATTGGAAATTACTGGTGCCGGAAAAGTTGAATTAGCAACCAACTTTGGAGCATTCCTCTTCGATAGCTGTTCCTACAGCGAATGCTCTCGAGAAATAGAAGTCGTCAGAGATCCTGGAATCGTAAGCACCGTACGAGCCTTAACATGCTATGGACCGGAAGACAGTCGTTTCATGAGTATTGCGGGGTGGAATTATCCCGATAACCCGCTTCTTAATGGTTCAAAACATTTCAATTTGCTTATGCCTCTTAAACACATTTTCAACGTTTTCAATGATTATCCTATGGTAGACAAATATTTCGTTTAGTTCGATCACGTAACGATAATGATTATGTCATTGTGACGGAGCAGCCTATAACCGGAGGTAGTGGTGTGACCTCTACAACTGTTAAATTGATTATTGAAAGTATGGAAGTAAAAATTAAACATATCTTTCCTAATGATGAAATTAAAATAAGGCTAATGGAACCCATCAAAAATGATCAACCTATATTGATTCCGTTTAGAAACTGGGAATTAAATGAACTACCATCAATAACAAGAGATTCTAAACGAGAAATTTGGGCCGTAAAGACTGGTGCTGCCGTAGAGCGTCCACGATATATAATAGTTTGCTTCCAAACTGACAAGCGGAATAAACTAACTAGCAACCCCACTAAATTTGATAATGTTGACCTAACTAGCATTAGAGTATCTCTGAACGGTGAATATTAGCCTAACGAACGAATGCTTTTAGATTTTAAAGAAGACGACTATGCCATTGCTCACTACAACTACACAGAATTTAATCCGAACTATAGAACCGGTACACCGAAAACTGCTCTTCTACACTATGAAGCGTTCAAACGCTACGCATTATTTGTGATTGATTGTTCAAAGCAGGAAGAGACCATGAAATCTTCTACGGTTGACGTAAAATTGGAAATAGAAGCAGATACAGGATTCCCCGCTAATACCAAAGCATATTGCATCATAATTCATGATCGTTTAATGGAATATCATCCTCTTACAAGAGTATTATATAATGATAATAAGTTCAGTCTCATTTCTGTCATCATAAGGATCGCATTCGTTGACATCCAAGGCTTCTGCATCAACGGTATTTTTCATCCGAAGGAGTTGAGTATTGCAATTGGTTAGAAATATTACCACGTTTTGTTTACACCGCCTATACCTTATTCTAACCTAAATGCGTCTGATAGAATTAGCGCTAGATATGTTGAGAAACATATTCATGGAGTCAACTATCCCTCTGGAGACGTGGATTATTCCAAGTTAAAATCGATTTTGGAAACGTATTTACTAAACCATGCTGATTGTATCTACGTACGGGGAAGTGAAAAAGCTGATTTTTTACTAAAAAAGTGTCGTGTGTTTGGAATATTTCCTGTAATAGTAGATGTATGCAAGTTCGATGGAACACCGTGTGCAACAGAAAAATTCAGTAGTGACTCCAAAACCTGTATGTACCACGCCAATGGATAATTTAAATGTACACAGAAGAACATCGAATGTCTACGTCAATGGTTCCTTAATACTATATTACCTTTGTAATTTTTTGTTATTAATAAATGATTATATAAAAGGAAAAATGGTTTTTAATTGAAACACCTTATTAATTTCATGCATTTATTTTCGTTTTACAAGAAGAATAAAATTTTTTATTTACAATTTTTACAATAATTTTCAATATTATAAACAAAGTAGATGATAGTATTATACAACTAACTACATATAATTTAGAATATTTAGACTCTGACATGTCACTCAAATCGATGGGTGGTGGTGGTGGTGGAGTCGTAACAGCATGCCAATCTTTGAATTCTCCTTCAGTGCCATCATTAAAAATCAATTTTAATTTGTATCTCTTTGCTTCATCGATTGCTATGAAAAACGTATTTAGCTTCATATTATTTACCACCGAGAAATTCATCTTTCGCCATTCCGTTTGATTATCAAAACGTATCGCCATCTGTTGTACGCCCAACGGTACATTGGTATACAGTACGTTATTTAATATAGCCGTAAGTATAATGAAATTAGCCTTTAGGATGGCCATATTTGCGTCGGTTGGATTCTGTGGATACTGATTAGGATGATATGTCTCAAAGACTTTATCCCAAAGACTTAAATTTGTCAAATCTCTTAAAACTTGTTTTTTATCTTCATATAATTTTATGTCTCTTCTAAGTTTTTGAACTTTTATACCAAACTCTTCAATTCTACGTCTATTCTCTTTGCTAGACATCTCAATACTGAATATAGAAGCACCTATTTACTTTATTCAACTAAATAATAACTTATGCCCCAACCACAAAATATGCCCCCATATTTGATGTATCACACATAGTTCTAGCTCGTCATCAATTTTAAAATGCCGTTTAAATGACATATTCATTATAAGCATGTTGCATTACATTACATACTCAAAAATTAAAGAAATCGTAGACATTAATTCAAAAAGTGTCAATAAGACAACGATTAGCAAATTCATTATTAGTATGACACGTGTCATTTCCCTTTCAAAAATCATGAGAATCGGAAATATAAAAGATGGTGGGATACCGGTAGTAATGATATGATAATTTCAGCTAGATAACAGTTCAAGGTAAACATCAACAACAACGATCCGTTAATGTGTTTTTTTACCGGTAGTAATGATATGATAATTTCAGCTAGATAACAGTTCAAGGTAAACATCAACAACAACGATCCATTAATGCCCCTGTGTCTTTGATGGCAATTCTTTCGTTGGAACTGACAGCTGGATGACAGTTCACGCCGAATGCCGTTTGCCCCATTCGAATCGGACCAATAGAAATAAAGATATAAGTTTTAGGCCCTTCTGGCATGTTTTTTCTCTTCAACGTTAATCGTTCTATACATAATGCCGTTTTTCCCATTTGAATCGGACCACGTGATACATGCTAAGGCCATTCTGACTTTTTCGTTCTGCGCATGATTTTTCTGTTTGACGTTAATTGTTCTCTTCATAATACCGTTTCTCTCGTTTGAATCTGACCAATAATAACAAAGATATTAGTTTTAGGCCCTTTTGATCTGTCACTGCGAATAAGTTTTCTGTTCGACGTTAATCTATACCACGTTCTCTACATAATACCGTTTTTCCCGTTTGAATTGGACCAGTAATGTCCGAGAAACACGCTAAGGCCCTTGTGGCTTTTCATTCTACGCATGATTTTTCTGTTCGACGTTAATCGTTCTCTACATACCTCCGTTTTCCCCGTTTAAATCGGACCAACGATAGCTGAGATATACGCTAAGGCCCTTCTGGCTTTTCGTTCTACGTATGCTTTTTTTGTTCGACGTTTTCGAGTTCTCTACGTAATGCCGTGCGAAGATATACGTTAATGCCCTTTTGACTTTAATGGTAATTCTTTCTTTGGAAATGATAGCTAGATGACAGTTCACGCTGAATGCCGTTTGTCCCGTTTGATTTGGACCACGTTATACACGCTTAGGTCCTTTTGGCATTGCCATTGCGCATGTGAAGTTGCGAATGGCAACTATCCAACGTCTCACGTAGAATAACGTTGATTATATACATCATCTTGTAAATGATTATTAAATGTCCTCGTGGCCGAGCGGTCTAAGACGCCGACTGGTAATCGGCAAACCTCTCTGGGTCGGTGGATCGATCCCCGCGTAGTCAGATTTTTTTATTTAATTAATAAAATTAATAATGGTGTATGTTGAGTTGCTGTGATATTGTATAATGATGTATAGTAAGTTGCGGATTAATAAATTAATTAATAAGTGACTCCATCTAGGGGCAGATATAGCAGGCTGGTAACAAGGTCGAGTAAGGTCAGGTTAGCAACAGTTGGCTAGTGACGTCATGACACGTGACGTCAAGGCGAGTGACAAATGGATGACAGCATGACACGACACCTGACATGACAGGTGGCCGGGAAAAGACAAAAACAAATAAAAATAGATTAGTAGATTGCTGTTAGATAAGAACTGAATTAGGGCGTGGCAGTTAGGCGGCTTTGCCAAAGGAAAATTTGGTTCCCACGCTCAACCGCCGCGTCTCCTGCTTGCAAGCTTTCCTCCTCCCCCGGCATGTATGGTGTTGAAATCTAGAAATTGAAATTTAGGGATAATACGACGCTGGAGGTGCTATTATCTATTATATTTTTGCGACAAGTTCACCTCGAGGAGTTCGCGACCACAAGATCAACTATGATCTACTAGTCCGGGGACAAGCAGCAGGCAACAAGTTACCGCACTATCGGGGTGGGTTTCGCGATTTAGAGGCTACTGCACATAACGCTCTCAAAGCGTCTTAAAGATGCGACCCATCTGTATCCAAGCCAAATGGGCTTTACTGACACCGAAACGCTTATTCCTGACTATTATATCCGATCACAACATAATCGTGGCCTTCGACACAATAGGATACGCCCAGATGGTGTTATCCTCCTCCAATATTTTTAAGGCCAATGCCGTCTTCAGCAGCCCCGTCCGCGTGAGCAGAGGAGTCACACAAGGGGGCCTTTTGAGCCCTCTACTCTTCAACTTTAGGGGCTTTAATTCCAGAATAACCCCCTATATAGTTAAGGACTACGAAGTTAAGTTCAAGGCAATAGAATTCTTATTTTATTTAGGCGCAGAGTGATATATGTTCCTTCTTCAAAAGGAAAGACTTGTATTTCGTGCAAAACTTTTTAATTAATAAAAGTAAAGCGCTTTCGGCATTGTGCCATCAGTGCTTATCTACAAAAATTGTGGATGTAAACTTAAAATTTATAAATATGTGTAAAAATAAAATCTGAGTAAGACTTTTAAGTCAAAAGTTAAAATTATTTATATAAGGTAATTTTGAACAAATTAACAATTAAAAGATAATAAACAGAGTGGCATAACCCAGTGTTGGGAATAGTGAGTGTGGGATAAGCCCCTAAAAAATCATATCTGATTTACAGAAGCAAGTTAGCTTGTGTGGAACTAAGGAATTATACCACCAACGATTCGCATTGATTACAGTTGAAAACAAGTTAACAAATTAAAATTTAAAAAAATTTACAAAAATTTACAAATAGAGGGTGACTGTGGAAAATTATTGATATATTTTGTTTTTTATCCCCCGGGACATACATAGTCTTATTTTTATTAAAGAACACGTAAAACGTGACAATATGAAAATTATTGTCTGCTGCATACGGCGTTTCCAGCTGGTGCATTTGAAATTTAGTCTAGCCGTAATTTTACATCAACCTTATAAAACCGAAATAATTTCTTTTGATCATGACGAATAGATGAATCTCCTGAAGTTGCTTGAACTACGTAATGATGATTTTTCAACGAACCTCTCGACGCCGATACTGATGCCGACGATTATGAGTCCGTATCGTATTCGTAGTACGTTTTTAAAAGTAACCCAATTGATCTTTGACGATTCAAAATTCATCGAAATTTGGTTTCGTCTAACCCTAGATTATATTGTGAATATACTAAAAGTGACAAACTTAGTGACCCTTTGGATAGCCATGTTGGAGCAACTAGATTTTGTGCATTATTATGTTAGAGTGTTAGATATAATAAGACCCTTTTTCATAAATAATGATTTATGGTGTGTTAAGTTACAATATTTACTTGAATTATCTAATAATGTAATGTTAAGTAACGACTTTACAAGGATTTGCAATATAAATTTTTGTTGTACTTGTTACTATTATCTCTCCTCCTACCCCTCCTCCTAACTTTCTATTAATTTCATAAAAATTATCAAAAAGAGTTAATAAAAAAGTTCCAGGGATAATGAAAAACAAAAATAATGGGAAAATTATGACTCATTTTGTAGGACTTCGCTCCAAAATACAGTTACAAAGTGCAGGGTGGTAAAATAGATAAGAAATCAAAGGGCGTTAAATATATAGTAGTCAAAAATAAAATTACCTTCGAAGATTACGTTAAATATTTGAAAGAAAGTCGGGAAAAAGCTACACAACGTTGTATTAAATCATTTGCACATAATGTGTATAGTGACGATAAACGCTATTTAATTCCAAATAGTTTTGACACACTTCCCTGGGGGAATTATAATATCCCTAACGAATGAAACATTTTTTTGTTTCAGATATGAAGCAGCCCCAACAATTAGAAAAATTATGTATAAAGACAATTTGTGAAAACATTAATAACCTAGCTATATTTATAGACCAGTCTCCGCTACCATGGCCAGTGACATGTGATATTGTCAACGAATTTTTGGATTGGATTGGAAATAGAAAGCACTAAATGTTCAAGCACAAATTGGACTTGATGAATATTGTATATGGGTTTCATATTAAAAAATTTACAACTATAACATTAACATGTTTTGAGATTTTACTAAAAGCTCATAAGCATAACGATAAGTCAATATTTGTCGTTTTTGATTTTCTTCACGAAAAACAAGCTACATATTCTCTTTTATAAGATATATTTCAAGTACCATTTTACTGGTGTCAAAGTTGTTTTAATTATGTACTTTTTAAGTCAGATGTAATGAATCATGTATAAACGCACTAATACGTCTCAAATACGTCAAATAACCGATTTATAGATTTCGATGAAAGTGAAACTGAAATTGATGAGTTTCCTGGATGTTATTTGTCAAAAAAACACAAGCAAACAAAGATATCTGAAAAAATATCGCTTCAAATCTTTTCTTCTGTAATTTATATATTATTGATTTTTATAAAAAATGCTTTAAATATTTACAAACATATTTTACTTGTTTTCCTTAATAATGTCTTAACTTTCTTGTAACATACATGTAACATATACATAAATAATTTTTTAATATTTTTTTGTAGATTTTGATATATTTATTGCATATTTACGTTGTAATCTCAAAATCTACATAAAATATTTAAAATTATTTATGTTTTTTTTTATTTGTAACTAGATTTTTAAGTAATAAAAATATGTAAAATATGTAAAATGGGTAAAAAAAGAAGCAGAAGTCTTTAGTATTATTTTATTCATAAAACGAAATTATTTTTGTTAACATAGTTTTTAATTGATTCAATATGAAGGGACATGGTACGCCAAACAGATTCCAGCTGAGGGTTCCTGTTTCTACAATTTTTTGTATATTCACTGTATTTATAGTAGGTATTTCGATAGAAAAAGTATATATGTCCATCTATATATCTAAATGCAGAAGTTAGATGTTCAGGAATTCCAGGAAACAGATCTCTTGTTCTTTCACGATTAAGTATTTCTCCAGGTTCATTAAATTCAATGTATATATTATGGTTGTACAACAGGTATATCTGTCCGCTGTTTGTTTGAAATAGAGCATTAATAACTTTAACATTTTTGATTGGCAGATTAAAACTATGTTGAATGTTTAAATTAGGAAACGTCACTACATACACTATTTGTTTACTGATTGTGTCCTGATGTGGGTGGAATATGCATATCATTTAACTTCAATTTCCACAAAAAGTTTTTGTGACCTATATACATTCGATAACTAGAAAGCTTTCTGCCGTTGCTAAAAACGTGAAGTTTGGCATTTTAATATTAATATATTTTAATTCATTTGGTAATCTAAAGCCACCGAAAGAACTTGTCCGTTATTTAGGTAGAGCAAAATTATTTTACAACGACGATCAGTATCAAACTCATAACTAAATTAATTGTGGACATTTATGTTTAAAGTTTCTGTACAATGGATGCCATTTGCACAGTAGTGCAAATGATTCTGTCAATAAAAACTTAACATAAAAATTATGTTTACCCAATGTTTTGATATTGTTTTCATATGAAATCTAATAACTAATTTTGTGAATATAAATGAGTAAAATAAGTGGCATAGTTGTAATTGGAAAACCAGGATAAGACCTGTGCTGTTATATTAAGGATAAACCTTTAAAATCTTACATTAAGGTGAGTTTATTTAAATTAAATTGTGACATGATTATAATAGAATGTTACAATGAAAAAATTATTAGTAAATAATAAATAAAAATAGTTAATGCCAGTAACAAGGAAGAAATCGAAAAAGCTTCTGGTAGAACTTAAAGTAGAGAAAAATTTTAAACCACAGCTCAACACTACAGAGCTTCCTGGAACAGGATTTCAAAGTTTGAAAAAATCCAAGGTTAGCTTTGTCACAGAATTACACTGTGTGAGAGAAAAAAATCGTCGGTAAAGAATATGGTGGATAATAAGCCACCTACGGTCCCGGACGAAACTGGCAATACTGGTCCCCAAATTGAGATACAATTGGGTAAAAAAACCAAAATCTCAGCTACTGAAAACAATAGACAAAATATGGCTAATACAACTCTTGTAGAGGTTTTCATCATAAACCAGCTACTCCACAATTTATATTTCCAGCCATTTTTAACCCCTGGGTTGGTAATTTCACTTTATTTATATCAAGTTACGAAAGAACTGCTATTGCAAATGGCTGGGACAACAATTTAAAAATTAGTTACCTAGAGAAGGGACAGCAAATATGTGGTTTACTTTATATAAAGACAAATTAGAAAATGAGTCAAAAAAGTGGTCAGAGGTCAAAAATAGACGAGAGAGCCTCTCGCCGAAACATAGAAACGCGTCTACTTAGCAGAAAGCAAAAGAAGGGAGAATCAGTAAAATCTAATTTATACGATTTGAATAGCCTTTATTATGAATTTGACACAAATATGAATCTCGATTGGTTCAGAAAATATTTTCAAAATCTTGTTTGATTGAAAATAAAAGCGAGCACTGAAAATAACTAAAAATATTAAAAACTCTTATAGAATCACAATGGTGTAAGGAAGTTTGTCCACAAGCATGTACCAATTTAAATCAAAATAAATGGAACAAACTGAAAACAAATGAGTATGATTTCAAGGCCTTTACTAGTTATTTAAAAGACATAAGCAAGAAGGCGAGTATCTATTAATTTAGAAGTGGTCAACGGAAATAAATTTGAAAAATGTTTAATTAAGGCTGATTTTATTTTTTATTAAAACCTACAATCATTTAGTTATAAGCGTGGAAGAGGTGTACCCACATTGTTATCGCCAATGATGAAAATACATTTTAATAATGTTTTACAATGTAGAGATAACTTTGCAATTGAAAGCGATTTTTTATTTCATACAACTAGTAAAGGATTTGATGATGGTACAAAAATTTGATGATAAAAAAATGTTTCATAAATATGCCAATAAATTTCAGCTAGAGAGACCTTCGAGTATACCATCAACAAAACTTCGAAAGCATTAGGCCACCATTACTCAACCTCTTCAATTTTCAAATAATGATATGAAGCAATTAATCAAATTTATGGGCCACACATTAAAAGACTCATTGCAGTTATTATCGTTTGTCTGACAAAGTGTATCAGACGGCTAAAATTTTAAATCTTTTACATTTGATGATGGAAGGTGGAGCTGAAAAATTCAAAGATAGAACATTGGACAAAATTGATATTAACTTAGTCCCTCTTTCTGAAGATGAAGGAGAAGAAATGGAAAATATTTTGAGTACTTATGAGTAGATAGACAACCTATGTTCTGTGACACATAGGGAATTCAATGTGTAAGAGTGAGAGGTACATATTCAATGGATAAGAGTGAGACAGACGGTCTGAGGGAAAATCGGGGTAGTGGGGGGAGTGGGGGATTAAATTTCGTTTACCGTCGAATAGAAAAATCATGCGTAGTGGTGAAGCCAGAAGGGCCTTAGCGTATATCTCAGCTATCGTTGGTCCGATTTAAACGGGGAAAAGGGGGTTATGTAGAGAGCGTGATATAGATTAACATACAAGAGAAAAATCATGCGCAGTGGCAGGACAAAAGGACCTTAGCGTGTATCTCAGCTATCGTTGGTCCGATTTAAATGGGGAAAAGGGGGTTATGTAGAGAGCGTGATATAGATTAACATACAAGAGAAAAAGCATGCGCAGTGACAGGACAAAAGGGCCTTAGCGTATATCTCAGCTATCGTTGGTCCGATTTAAACGAGGAAAACGGCATTATGAAGATAACTCGCTATTGATTGACGTCAAAAAGAATTTTTTCGTAGAACGAAAAGCCAGAAAGGCCTTAGCGTATATCTCAGCTATCGTTGGTCTGATTTAAACGAGAAAAACGGCATTATGAAGATAACTCACTATTGATTGACGTCGAAAAGAATTTTTGCGTAGAACGAAAAGCCAGAAGGGCCTTAGCGTAAATCTCAGCTATCGTTGGTCCGATTTAAACGAGGAAAACGGCATTATGAAGATAACTCAGTATTGATTGACGTCGAATAGAAAAAACATGCGCAGTGACAGGACAAAAGGACCTTATCGTGTATCACGTGGTCCGATTTAAACGAGAAAAACGAGGTTTGACGAAAAGTTTGACGTTTGACGACCGACGTTTGCCGTTTGAAGTTTAACGTTTGAAGTTTAACGTTTAGCGTTTGACGTTTAGTTTCTGCTAGTATCGAGCGAACGAAAAGCCAGAAGGGCCTTAGCGTATATCTCAGCTATCGTTGGTCCGATTTAAACAAGAAAAACGGCATTATGAAGATAACTCACTATTGATTGACGTCGAAAAGAATTTTTGCGTAGAACGAAAAGCCAGAAGGGCCTTAGCGTATATCTCAGCTATCGTTGGTCCGATTTAAACGAGGAAAACGGCATTATGAAGATAACTCAGTATTGATTGACGTCGAATAGAAAAAACATGCGCAGTGACAGGACAAAAGGACCTTATCGTGTATCACGTGGTCCGATTTAAACGAGAAAAACGAGGTTTGACGAAAAGTTTGACGTTTGACGACCGACGTTTGACGTTTGACGTTTAGCGTTTAGTTTCTGCTAGTATCGAGCGTCAAGGTTAACAACCCAGATCTCCGAGAGGAGGCGTATCCTACATCCGACAATATTTTTTTAAAGTAAAATAAGTATAGTCTTTGGGATAAAGGCTTTGAGAGATATCATCCTAGACCACTTAGAAGAATCCAACCGACGCAAATATGGCCATCCTAAAGGCTAATTTCATTATACTTACGGCTATATTAAACAACGTACTGTATACCAATGTACCGTTGGGCGTACAACAGATGGCGATACGTTTTGATAATCAAACGGAATGGCGAAAGATGAATTTCTCGGTGGTAAATAATATGAAGCTAAATACATTTTCCATAGCAATCGATGAAGCAAAGAGATACAAATTAAAATTGATTTTTAATTATGGCACTGAAGGAGAATTCAAATATTGGCATGCTGTTACGACTCCACCACCACCACCACCCATCGATTTGAGTGACATGTCAGAGCCTAAATATTCTAAATTATATGTAGTTAGTTGTATAACACTATCATCTACTTTGTTTATAATATTGAAAATTATTGTAAAAATTGTAAATAAAAAATTTTATTCTTCTTGTAAAACGAAAATAAATGCATGAAATTAATAAGGGGTTTCAATTAAAAAACATTTTTTCATTTATAATCATTTATTAATAACAAAAAAATTACAAAGGTATGCAATTAAGGAACCATTGGCGTAGACTTTCGACGTTCTTCTGGGTACATTTAAATGATCCATTGGCGTAGTACATGCAGGTTTTGGAGTCACTACTGAATTTTTCTGTTGCACACGAGGTTCCATCGAACTTGCATACATCTACTATTATAGGACGTGACACTTTTTTAGTAAAAATTCGGCTTTTTCACTTCCTTGCACGTAAAAACAATCAGCATGGTTTAGTAAATATGTTTCCAGAATCGAGTTTAACTTGGAATAATCCACGTCTCCAGAGGAATAGTTGACCCCATGAATATGTTTCTCAACATATCTAGCGCTAATTCTATCAGGCGTATTTAGGTTAGAATAAGGTGTAGGCGGTGTGAACAAAGCGTGGTATTGTTTACAACCAATTGCGATACTCAAT
Organism: Psylliodes chrysocephalus; assembly: GCA_927349885.1. Classification (NCBI taxonomy): domain Eukaryota; kingdom Metazoa; phylum Arthropoda; class Insecta; order Coleoptera; family Chrysomelidae; genus Psylliodes; species Psylliodes chrysocephalus. Next base: position 90,147,504 of record OV651814.1, read on the forward strand.
TCCTTCGGATGAAAAATACCGTATTAACCTTGGATGTCAACGAATGCGATCCTCATGGTAACAGAAACAAGACTGAATTAGAACTACTTTTTGACACACCGTATAGGAATATTATTTGTTAAAAAGTGTTTCATGTGGGAGAGCGATTGTATAAATTGAAGAAAATCAAGTTTAACCTCCTCAGTTGTTTATAGTCAATCTGAAAAAATGTATTCTCAAGATTCTGGTTACGGTTCAAGTAGTGAGTTTGATTTTTCGTTACAACCACCATCATCACCAACACCATCATCGGTGGCGTCTGAAAAATACGGCAGTGAACTAGATTCTCTATTAGAGAAGTATGAAGAAGCAGCCAAGAACGAAGTTCATTACCTACTCTACACGCAATTCCTACAAGGTTCCCATCAAATTGGGTGTGGTCTTAGTCCAGCGAGATCGTTTACTCCCGCTGTTGTTATACAAAAAGGACAGTCGGAAAAAATATCGTTTAGTTCCTATGAGTGGGAACAATTGATAACCCTACTTCAAGACAACAATGTTTTTAACGAGATTGTGGATCTTCCTGATGAGTACGCCGGTATTGAGTTTCAGTGTGGTGATTACTGCAAAGTTCGACAAGTGATCTTCGAAGATACAAAGTTTATTATCGTAAGCAAACACAATATAGACTTTTGGTTAACAGAACAAGATGTTATGGAACTTGTTGATTTAAATAGGCAACTGTTGGCATCATATGTGTTAATGCTAGAGACTGTTCAATTTCCACAATATTACTATAAAATTCTAAATATAATTTGAAGTAGTTTTAATGATAAGAATTATACATTTTCAGGTGCTTTTCATAAAATGCATGTATTTAAAAATTTAGATTCTAACTTGAAAAATGTTGCATTAGGACAATTCATGTATTTTTATAAACAAAAAATTGTAAACGATTTTGAAAGAATTTAATAAATATGTTTTTGTAAAAAAATTATTTTGTTTTATTTAAAAGAAGAAAAAGGTGAAATAGTCGAGACGGTATAATAGCGCTTTTCGATTTTATTTTAAATCTTGTAGTTTATTTACCACAATATTTGTCAGCGCCTTACACCGTTCGGCTATTTCCACTTCTGTCTGAAGCGTTCAAAAACATCGTTTTTACCATTTTTTTTTTCTACATTTACATCGTGTTCACCCCGCTATCAAAGCTGAACTGATAAATTTACTTACTTTAAAATTTAAAGAATTATTCTATATCTAAAAAGCTTACATCTAAAAGGCAAGATATTAGTTGGGTTATTTTTCAATAAAATTTTCAGACAAAGCATCTGTTACCTCATTTAAGTCATTTAAAATAACAGCATCCAATAAAATAGTTTTTAAAAAGTTAATCGTTCTTATTGACAATAAGTCGAAACGTCCGGATTATAACAAGTTTAAACTCTTAACAGTTTGTAACAAAAGACAACTGTCAAAATGGTAATTATGGCATAATCATTTAACGTATACGATTTAACAAAAGCCTCCCTCTGTAGAATTTTGTGGATCTTATAATTAACAGGCAACATAAAACATTTATAGAGGTAAAAGATAAAAAAAAAAGTATTTTTATATTGTACCATTGTAATTGTAATAAATACTTAAAATAATTATACAATAAAAAATAAAAGTGGACTTATTTTACTTTAAAAAAATATTGTGGACTAATAATAAGCTTAAAAGGAGTAATCATAAAATTAGGGATATCTAAACACGATTGAACCATGCATTTCACCAAGGCACCAGTTTTTGTAAATAGTTATTTTATTGGAACAGAAGACATCTGAATACCTCTGAAGACCGTTTCAGAAGATATCTGAAGACATCTGAAGTCATCTGAAGACATCTGAAGACATCTGAAGACATCTGAAGACATCTGAAGACATCTGAAGACATCTGAAGACCTCTGAAGACATCTGAAGACATCTGAACACCTCTGAAGACATCTGAAGACATCTGAACACCTCTGAAGACATTTGAACACCTCTGAAGGTCTCTGAAGACATCTGAAGATCTCTGAAGAGGAGTCGAAGACTGTAAAAGGCCACAGTATAAATTAGTGTGTGTTACCACAAAAATACATAAGATTTTATAAAGATGTCGGTGGATGTAGCACGTAAACGAAAAATTGTAGAACTTAGACGTGTTATTCGAAAAAAGTATAACTCCCTGAAGAAAATGGAAGTTGTTAGAAAAGAATTGAACTTTTTAAACTCTGTAATAGAACCATTGAAACAAACAGCTGAAGTAAACGAAAAAAACGAATATCTAGATAAATACAATGAAAAATGTACCAATTATGATAACTGTTATGGACCTGTTTATATAAATAATAAATGGCTAATGGGTATTAAGGAACTAGAATTTAATAAACATAATATAGTTCTAGGTGATACCAAGTTTAATGCTACTCCTGGTTTATATCAATTATTATTTTCTAAGAAACCAACAAATTTTACTCCTAAGGACCATCAACTTTACAAACAAATTTTGGATATAACTTGCACTCACCTTGATTCGAGGGGACATTTAAGGCATCAAGCTGACAAATTAAAGTTTAGTTCCATCATTAGACCTCTATTTAAAAATAAGACAAAATCTAAAAGTTTTAAAAAACATTAAGCAAATACCTGGGAATACTAGACGTGTAAAACCCATGGAAAGATTGTATGAAGAATACAATGAATATATTTACCGGGATGATCCTAAAGAACTTTGCGATCGATTGAAGCTATTGGTGGCTTCGAAGAATGCAGGAAATACTTCGGTAAACAACGAAATCGCTAGAATAATCGACGAACTTCGAGAAGCAGATATCATATATTAGACTACATTACATATTATAATCATTTTCATCATGAGTCTCGATAAGTTTGGATGTAGACGACAAAGTAATGGTGCTCCAACGAATAATATAACGCAGTTGGAAAGCAGATTCAAAAATGTTTTTGATATGAAAAATTCTACGCTAAATTTAAATATCAGCAAGTTAAATGATATTGTGAACGTTATCAACAGTAAAACAAAGGACCTTAAAACATTTACATCGAGAAATCCACCTACAGCAGGTAAACATATGGCAACCAAAAAATACGTAGATGATACAATTAAAACAAACAAAGGATTCCTTCGTAGTGATATAGCAAAAATTAAAACTGATACAGACAACGAATATAATACCAAAATACAATCACTTAATACAGTTTTGGAAGAGATTGAAAAAACGTTGACGCCTCTACGTTCTGATATAAATCAAATCCAAACTCAATTACACCACCTGTATAATAAAGATCTAAAAAAATTACGTGATGAGCTTTTGATTAAAATTACTGATATTACAAATTTAACGGCAAAAAATATTGAGCAGCTTAACAATCAAATTAATATAGTTCCAAATGACGTAATTGATGATGTAAAAAAAGAGGTGGGATTATTACAAAAAAATCTATATGGCATTAATCAAATTACAAAAACCAATGAAAATGAACTAAAAGTATTGCAAAACACTTTACAAAGCACCAATCAGATAACGAAAACCAATGAAAAGGACCTATTATTACTACGTGAAACTGCAAATGTTCAATTTTCAGAAATTGAATTGAATATCAACGATTTACAATCACGAATTACAAAACTAACTGCAACACCTTAATTTGTATCAGTCATCATGTCAAGGAAAAGATTGTTAGCGAGTTGCTTCGACCTGCACGCAAAAACTATTCTAGACGTCGTACAATTATTAAGGATTTGGATGATTTATGGCAAATGGATTTGGCTGAAATGCGTCCTTATGCGTACCAAAATAAAAAATTTAAAATGAAAACAACTGTAATTAATGATAATATTAAAATTAATTGAGTATACTCGTTTGTTTTAATTTTAATTCACAATTCTGGTTAGACTAATAATTTTTTAAAGCATATTTTCTTAACTTTCCTATAGTCCTTGTATATGTGATTATTTTGGTTCTATTGAATTTTGTAATATATTAATTAACATTCGTGCTACTCTGAAACATTATTTTTGCTACTTATTTATGAAAGCCTATTACGAAACATCGCAAATGCAGCATTTAAAATTTTATCTTTAACATTATCTTTAAACCACTCTGTTATTTCAGTCGATTTATCAATAACATTAAAATATTTTAAATCTAAAATCTTATTATCGTTAGATTTGTTGATGAATTCGCCACAAAATGTAGTATTAACTTTAAGTGCTTGATGTTGTTTCAAAAATTATTAATTTTATTTTTAAATGAATCTATTAATAGATTATTTAAACCAATTGCCGAACCTCTACGAAACATTCAAAAGTTTTCCCAAAATATTATTAAGAAGGAAGAACACATTGAACCGAAAACAGAACTAACAAATCAGGATTTCTCTGCATTCACTCTGAAAAGCGTCTCATCCCATCAAAAAAAATAAAAAAAAAAACAATCCCATAGAAAGCATAGCTGAACATGATGGAGGTAGTACCCGTAAAGAATTTAGCGAAGGTGATGAATCTGAACATTCTGAAAAACGGTTGGCTCCTGAATTTTAATATATTGAACAATATCCACCAATGAGTCAGACATGTGTTTTAGGACGTTTGAAATAGCTAAGAAGGCTTTTAATATATGGAAGAAGAATACGACTTTGAAAATGTTCACATACCTAATCCTAGCGCATATATTGCGATTTCCGGTACAATATCATTTTTTTTTTTCGTTTAATTGTCAAGGAAATCATGAATGTAAATTTAAGTCACTGAGAGACATACAGATGACGATTCACAGAATCGCTTATCCCACCTCCCACGTGACCTAGATTAGATTAGGAGTTGGACGTTATTTGTCCTTGTCCACCGCGACCTTTTCAGATCTATTGTGGGACTCCGTTTGTTTTAGAGTATATCGTCTAGCCTGGTCTTTTTTATTAGACTTAGTAGCTTTGACAGTGGCTCCCGCATGTAGTTGCATGCAATTGGCTTTTCTTCGCCCAATGTTAGAAACCTCATTCCAGCCAAGCCTTCACATTGGCACAGGACGTGGAATGATGTTTCCTCTTCTTCTTCACAGAATCTGCACAAAGTTGCTTCTTCTGCTGGATTTATGACACTTATGTGCCGTTTGAGGCGACAGTGTCCAGTAAGAAGGCCTACTGTTATCCTAACGATTTGACGTGACCTAACACCCATCCGACATTTTTAATTCAATTTAACTATTGGATCTCATCGAAATTAATTATATGTCAATAGGAAATTATATATAAAGTTATTTATTACCTTAAAAAGTTGACTTGGAATCGAACCGCGACATACAGCGACACATTTAATAATTTAAAAAATAATAGCGTTAGACTACAGTCTGCTTCGAGAGATCCCTTAGAGTGATAACGGCGCGCAAGAAAACAAAGCTCTAACGCATAAAATTACATTTTAAATTTTTCAAATAAAGTAATGGTAATCGTATTATCTTATCACTAAAAGCGAGTCTATTTTCCTCAAATCTGGGGGAACGATCCTACATCACTAAATTTGACAGATCCTTTAGCCCGGCAGTTTTAAAACAAGCCCCATGTTAAATCCCATAAGAAATCGTAAGGTTCATTCTGCTATTTTTTACGAGGGCGTCACGCGTCGAGAATCGAAGTCTGGCGTATCAGTAAATATGATAACGTTAGCTCGCGGTTGGATAACGTCGGTAATACCAGATGGCGGCAATCGTTGATGTAAACAATGAAAAATTATAGAAAATATCAAACTAGCATAATATTGACATCATCTTTTCTTTATCCTTAATAAAAAAAAAACAATGTACACATACCAGATAAAGTCCTGTTGTTATGTTATGTTGCTATAGAGAGGATGTCAAACAGCCGATTGTGTAGAGGAACTCTCCTAGGGCGTATCCTTCACACATCAAGAAATAGTATCTGTTGGTTGATAAAGCATTTATGAGTAAAAAACTCAGTATGTGTACAATTATCTAATCTTAACGTTTACGATGTCAAAAAAAAAGAGTGCAAATGTTAGTTTAATAAAACGCAAAATTTAAAATTACTAGACATATATTTAAAGTTCAATATTTTACACCCAAAATCGGAATTTTAGAAAAGAAAAAAAACAAAATTTAGCAAATTTTGTTATTTTAAAAATTACTTAACGGTATATTCAAATATAAAATTTTACAAAAAAAACGCAAACCTTGAAAACATGGTAAATAGTAATGACTTTTATACTTAAAACCAAAAACTTATAATTATTTTCAAAAATAAAATAATTATGACTGTTTTAGAGGAAAATTTAAAAACATTTTATCAAATCTTTGAGACTTATTTTACACAAGAAGAGTATTTTATTCCATTTAATTATTTAATCCTGTTAAGAACTGCAAGTGCATGTGTAAAATAAGCCTCAAAGATTTGATAAAAACAGATAATTAATAACCATTTCCGAATTTAAAATTTTCTTGTGAGAAGAAAAAGCTCGTCGGAATTTTATATCATCAGGATACACTTTTACCATAATCAACAGTGTTGTAATAGGTAAATATTTAGAAACTTCTAAGTAAACAGGGTATTATAGTTTTCTAACAAGACATAACGCTTAGATTTTAGAACTATCCAAACAATAGGATATAATTTCGCAGATTTTTCATACACACCATGTTACAATATGTCGCTGACGACAATGATAATTATTACAATAATTGTATACATACCCTCTAAATATCCCAGCAAATTTTCGTAGCCTCGTACAAGTTTAGCGGGAGGTTCCATTGTTTTCGCTTGTTAATTCTGTGACATATAACAATAATGATTTAAAGGTCCCACAAAGGTATCAAAAAGTTACCAAAACTTCTTGATGCTTGAAGAAAATTGAGAGTGCGGTCCTGTAAATTAATAGGATGTGAAAAACTAACAAAACATCTGTATGCGGTTAAAAAAGGGGTATCGCTTGTTGACGTAGAATGCATATAAAAAGGTAGACACAAAAAATTTAGCTTATTGAATTTAATAATATTAATAACTATATAGAATGGGTAAATATTACTATTATGATAGCTAGATTTTTTTTTTCTATTCAAATGCTATTTTTATTGGTTGTAGACACGCTAATTACCATAATAAAAGAGCGGTTGCCACCGTCCCTTCGAGTAAGTTAAAAGTATGCACATAATTATTATGAGTACTATATACAGCTTTTTACAGAACAAACCCATAATGATTTTGGCGGGGGGCACGTCAACCCCCGACGACCACCCCCCGGGCTTCATGAGCCTGGGGTCATACCAGGGGTATAGCCTCTGGTATGATCCCACCCCGGAAGTGGCGGTATTAGTGTGGGCGTTATATTTGTAAGTCTTATAGTTTGTAAAAATTCATTATCTAACTAATTTGTTTATTACAGAGCCTAAGCAAGTAGAGGTAAATATTTTGTAAGTATTTTATGTACAATAATTAAATGATTTTTTGTTTTTTCAGTATCAACCTCAGAATAAAAACATTAAGATTTTATTTTTTTTTTTATTTATTTATGTATACCCTATCTTTTTTTCTTCACACTTTCCTGATCCTAAACTTTCCTGGCAGAAAAGCTACTAGCTTTCTTGTCGCTCTGCTGTTATGGGCAAATATTGTTTATTTTCTATTATTTTAGTTAATAAACAATTTTTGTTTAATCAATAGTAGCAATTACATATTTTTGTAATTACTTAAAAAGCAACTGTTTTTATTATAAATTCACCAATCATAGTTTATCGAAACAGTCAGCAGCTGTAAAAAAAAACATGGAATATATCTAGGTATATTCGGTGATAGCGTGGTACGGTGATATATTCTATGCATTTTACTAGCTCTGATCGCCTATATCGTTTTCAAAAAGTTGTTTATAAAAACATCAAAGCCTCGACTTTTTCGAACGAATACAGTTTAAAACTTTTATCTCTCATAATAGAAAATTTAACATTTTTTAATTCTAGCTTTATTACATCGCTAGGATACACCAAAAAAAAAAACAAATTCTAGTTAAATAACGTATAAACTTTTGCTTATAAATTTATTATATTTATAATATACGTTCAAAATAAATGTGTACGTCAATGTAACGAAAACATGAGGTATCATCTGCTGACAGTCCTAGGAAAATGTCGTTTATTCAACCTCTTCTCACTATTTCATTAGTACTTCAACGAAGCTAAGCATAAAATATTGTCATGAAAAACATTAAGTTTTTCTAACATTTTGACTGAAAAATCGTGTTGATTTTAGTGATAGGCATTGTAAGAGTTTTTCACTATGAAATTGTAGCCCTGGCAAGAACACTATATATAATATTTAGGGTATTTATCATCGAGTGCAACTAAGTTGCCATACATTTCTAATTCTTCTAGGAAGATAGTTTTGTAATATTTTCAGGTTGTAACAGAATTATCATATTGCCTAAACCAAATGCCCACAAATGCGTGTTGTGTACCATATATTACAGTTACTTTACAAGGTTCTAGAAAATTCTACTTTCGATAGTCATTCTAGAAAAATATCTAATTATAAAATCTACGGATGTTATTTATTTACCAAAAATATCTAAAATAGGTTACTGTTTAAGAAAAAAATTAAATGAGTGACGTTATTTTTTAATTCATCTCCTAAATAAAAACATCTAATAAACAGAAAAAACGATCACAACTTACCTGGTGTACAGTCACATAAACTACGAAACAAAAATTTTATTGTTCACTTCCACTCACGAAAACTGTTAAACAAAAAAATATTTACAAAGGTCTTGGTATTTATTTATAGATTGTAATATCTAGATATTATTATAAAAACAATGTTCCACAAACGTTGCGGTTTACCGTGTTTTCAACAACAACGGGCATATATGCGATGATTTACTTATCTGCGGTTGTCAACTTCTTGAATTCTAACCATTATGAAAATATATTTTTTTTATGAAAACGTTTGAAAAATTACAAAAAATAGAATTTTATTTTCTTTACATGATTACTCCTTTTAAGCTTATTATTAGTCCACTTTTATTTTTTATTGTATAATTATTTTAAGTATTTTTATATTGTACCATTGTAATTGTAATAAATACTTTTTTTTTATCTTTTACCTCTATAAATGTTTTATGTTTCCTGTTAATTATAAGATCCACAAAATTCTACAGAGGGAGGCTTTTGTTAAATCGTATACGTTAAATGACTATGCCATAATTACCATTTTGACAGTTGTCTTTTGTTACAAACTGTTAGAGTTTAAACTTGTTATAATCCGGACATTTCGACTTATTGTCAATAAGAACGATTAACTTTTTAAAAACTATTTTATTGGATGCTGTTATTTTAAATGACTTAAATGAGGTAACAGATGCTTTGTCTGAAAATTTTATTGAAAAATAACCCAACTTATATCTTGCCCTTTAGATGTAAGCTTTTTAGATATAGAATAATTCTGTAATAACTTTTAAAGTAAGTAAATTTATCAGTTCAGCTTTGATAGCGGGGTGAACACGATGTAAATGTAGAAAAAAAAAATGGTAAAAACGATGTTTTTGAACGTTTCAGACAGAAGTGGAAATAGCCGAACGGTGTAAGGCGCTGACAAATATTGTGGTAAATAAACTACAAGATTTAAAATAAAATCGAAAAGCGCTATTATACCGTCTCGACTATTTCACCTGTTTCTTCTTTTAAATAAAACAAAATAATTTTTTTACAAAAACATATTTATTAAATTCTTTCAAAATCGTTTACAATTTTTTGTTTATAAAAATACATGAATTGTCCTAATGCAACATTTTTCAAGTTAGAATCTAAATTTTTAAATACATGCATTTTATGAAAAGCACCTGAAAATGTATAATTCTTATCATTAAAACTACTTCTAATTCTATTTAGAATTTTATAGTAATATTGTGGAAATTAAACAGTCTCTAGCATTAACACATATGATGCCAACAGTTGCCTATTTAAATCAACAAGTTCCATAACATCTTGTTCTGTTAACCAAAAGTCTATATTGTGTTTGCTTACGATAATAAACTTTGTATCTTCGAAGATCACTTGTCGAACTTTGCAGTAATCACCACACTGAAACTCAATACCGGCGTACTCATCAGGAAGATCCACAATCTCGTTAAAAACATTGTTGTCTTGAAGTAGGGTTATCAATTGTTCCCACTCATAGGAACTAAACGATATTTTTTCCGACTGTCCTTTTTGTATAACAACAGCGGGAGTAAACGATCTCGCTGGACTAAGACCACACCCAATTTGATGGGAACCTTGTAGGAATTGCGTGTAGAGTGGGTAATGAACTTCGTTCTTGGCTGCTTCTTCATACTTCTCTAATAGAGAATCTAGTTCACTGCCGTATTTTTCAGACGCCACCGATGATGGTGTTGGTGATGGTGGTGGTTGTAACGAAAAATCAAACTCACTACTTGAACCGTAACCAGAATCTTGAGAATACATTTTTACAGAATTACTACAAACAACTGAGGAGGTTAAACTTGATTTTCTTCAATTTATACAATCGCTCTCCCACTCTACATGAAACACTTTTTAACAAATAATATTCCTATACGGTGTGTCAAAAAGTAGTTCTAATTCAGTCTTGTTTCTGTTACCATGAGGATCGCATTCGTTGACATCCAAGGTTAATACGGTATTTTTCATCCGAAGGAATTGAGTATCGCAATTGGTTGTAAACAATACCACGCTTTGTTCACACCGCCTACATCTTATTCTAACCTAAATACGCCTGATAGAATTAGCGCTAGATATGTTGAGAAACATATTCATGGGGTCAACTATTCCTCTGGAGACGTGGATTATTCCAAGTTAAACTCGATTCTGGAAACATATTTACTAAACCATGCTGATTGTTTTTACGTGCGAGGAAGTGAAAAAGCCGAATTTTTACTAAAAAAGTGTCACGTCCTATAATAGTAGATGTATGCAAGTTCGATGGAACCTCGTGTGCAACAGAAAAATTCAGTAGTGACTCCAAAACCTGCATGTACCACGCCAATGGATCATTTAAATGTACCCAGAAGAACGTCGAAAGTCTACGCCAATGGTTCCTTAATTGCATACCTTTGTAATTTTTTTGTTATTAATAAATGATTATAAATGAAAAAATGTTTTTTAATTGAAACCCCTTATTAATTTCATGCATTTATTTTCGTTTTACAAGAAGAATAAAATTTTTTATTTACAATTTTTACAATAATTTTCAATATTATAAACAAAGTAGATGATAGTGTTATACAACTAACTACATATAATTTAGAATATTTAGGCTCTGACATGTCACTCAAATCGATGGGTGGTGGTGGTGGTGGTGGTGGTGGAGTCGTAACAGCATGCCAATCTTTGAATTCTCCTTTAGTGCCATCATTAAAAATCAATTTTAATTTGTATCTCTTTGCTTCATCGATTGCTATGGAAAACGTATTTAGCTTCATATTATTTACCACCGAGAAATTCATCTTTCGCCATTCCGTTTGATTATCAAAACGTATCGCCATCTGTTGTACGCCCAACGGTACATTGGTATACAGTACGTTATTTAATATAGCCGTAAGTATAATGAAATTAGCCTTTAGGATGGCCATATTTGCGTCGGTTGGATTCTTCTAAGTGGTCTAGGATGATATCTCTCAAAGCCTTTATCACAAAGACTTAAATTTGTCAAATCTCTTAAAACTTGTTTTTTATCTTCATATAATTTTATGTCTCTTCTTAGTTTTTGAACTTTTATACCAAACTTTTTGCGTCTATTCTCTTCGCTAGACATCTCAATACTGAATACTATACTTATTTTACTTTAAAAAAATATTGTCGGGTGTAGGATACGCCTCCTCTAAGAGATCTGGGTTGTTAACCTTGACGCTCGATACTAGCAGAAACTAAACGTCAAACGCTAAACGTCAAACGTCGGTCGTCAAACGTCAAACTTTTCGTCAAACCTCGTTTTTCTCGTTTAAATCAGACCACGTGATACACGCTAAGGTCCTTTTGTCCTGTGACTGCGCATGTTTTTTCTATTCGACGTCAATCAATACTGAGTTATCTTCATAATGCCGTTTTCCTCGTTTAAATCGGACCAACGATAGCTGAGATATACGCTAAGGCCCTTCTGGCTTTTCGTTCTACGCAAAAATTCTTTTCGATGTCAATCAATAGTGAGTTATCTTCATAATGCCGTTTTTCTCGTTTAAATCGGACCAACGATAGCTGAGATATACGCTAAGGCCCTTCTGGCTTTTCGTTCGCTCGATACTAGCAGAAACTAAACGTCAAACGTTAAACGTCAAACGTGAAACGTCGGTCGTCAAACGTCAAACTTTTCGTCAAACCTCGTTTTTTTCGTTTAAATCGGACCACGTGATACACGCTAAGGTCCTTTTGTCCTGTCACTGCGCGTGTTTTTTCTATTCGACGTCAATCAATACTGAGTTATCTTCATAATGCCGTTTTCCTCGTTTAAATCGGACCAACGATACCTGAGATATACGCTAAGGCCCTTCTGGCTTTTCGTTCTAAGCAAAAATTCTTTTCGACGTCAATCAATGGTGAGTTATCTTCATAATACCGTTTTTCTCGTTTAAATCGGACCAACGATAGCTGAGATATACGCTAAGGCCCTTCTGGCCTTTCGTTCTACGCAAAAATTCTTTTCGACGTCAATCAATAGTGAGTTATCTTCATAATGCCATTTTTCTCGTTTAAATCAGACCAACGATAGCTGAGATATACGCTAAGGCCCTTCTGGCTTTTCGTTCTACGCAAAAATTCTTTTCGATGTCAATCAATAGTGAGTTATCTTCATAATGCCGTTTTTCTCGTTTAAATCGGACCAACGATAGCTGAGATATACGCTAAGGCCCTTCTGGCTTTTCGTTCGCTCGATACTAGCAGAAACTAAACGTCAAACGTTAAACGTCAAACGTGAAACGTCGGTCGTCAAACGTCAAACTTTTCGTTAAACCTCGTTTTTTTCGTTTAAATCGGACCACGTGATACACGCTAAGGTCCTTTTGTCCTGTCACTGCGCGTGTTTTTTCTATTCGACGTCAATCAATACTGAGTTATCTTCATAATGCCGTTTTCCTCGTTTAAATCGGACCAACGATACCTGAGATATACGCTAAGGCCCTTCTGGCTTTTCGTTCTAAGCAAAAATTCTTTTCGACGTCAATCAATGGTGAGTTATCTTCATAATACCGTTTTTCTCGTTTAAATCGGACCAACGATAGCTGAGATATACGCTAAGGCCCTTCTGGCCTTTCGTTCTACGCAAACATTCTTTTCGACGTCAATCAATAGTGAGTTATCTTCATAATGCCATTTTTCTCGTTTAAATCAGACCAACGATAGCTGAGATATACGCTAAGGCCCTTCTGGCTTTTCGTTCTACGCAAAAATTCTTTTTGACGTCAACCAATAGTGAGTTATCTTCATAATGCCGTTTTCCTCGTTTAAATCGGACCAACGATAGCTGAGATATACGCTAAGGCCCTTTTGTCCTGTCACTGCGCATGCTTTTTCTCTTGTATGTTAATCTATATCACGCTCTCTACATAACCCTCTTTTCCCCATTTAAATCGGACCAACGATAGCTGAGATACACGCTAAGGTCCTTTTGTCCTGCCACTGCGCATGATTTTTCTCTTGTATGTTAATCTATATTACGCTCTCTACATAACCCCCTTTTCCCCGTTTAAATCGGACCAACGATAGCTGAGATATACGCTAAGGCCCTTCTGGCTTCACCACTACGCATGATTTTTCTGTTCGACGGTAAATGAAATTTAATCCCCCACTCCCCCCACTACCCCGTTTTTCCCTCAGACCGTCTGTCTCACTCTTATCCATTGAATTCCCTATGTGTCACAGAACATAGGTTGTCTATCTACTCTTATGGTAATCTAAACGTTGATAGTGTCACAAATCCCAAAAGCAATAAATAATAAAACTCTTAGTTCTTTAAAGAAATAAAATAAGATTAAATCAAACAAAATAAAATTATTTTCAATTAAATGTTTATTCAGTAATAATAACAATTTAAGAAGCTATTTCAAAATTCTGCTGACTCGCCAATAAACGTATAAAAATGATGTAAAGAATTAATGTTGCTTAATTTTAAATGACAAAAAAATGAGGTCAGGCCATTAATCACATAGATTTGGCAAACTACGAAAATTGAGCTAGTCGGCACTATTTTGAAACAGGTGAATAAACTAGTAATTTTCAAGGGGGAGTCAGTAAAGAAACAGCCAAGAGGGTGGACTTAAAAAAAGAGGTACCGTAAAATGGGGTGAATCGGATCACTGGGGTGAATAGGGTCGAAAGTGACTTGATTATTTAAAAAAATTACTGTCTAGGCTTATTTAGAAATTAAGGCGGTTTATGGTCACATACTTATACTCGTAGTTATAGATCAAATAGATCACTTTCATGAATATTTGAACTAACACATCTGACAACAGCGCATCACGTGTGCCATAACCAAACATACAGAAGTGACCGTTTTTTTGAAGCCGAAATAAGTTGAACGCTGCTGAAGGCAAGACTGCACGAAAAATGTAAGTAATTCTTTTTTGTGATTTGTTAGGCATCTGGTTAGTCCTATCTAAAAGGAAAATTTCAAACTGTTTACAGTTTTTTTTTAATCCTAGATTGAATCTGATAACCACCTGTTGCCGAAGGTTGTGGGGTGAATCGGATCGCCGAACGCCCGCCAAAAACAGCGATGCCACGAGTTTACAAACGTAATCCCCGTTCTAAACATTACGAAAAATATGACTCTAACTCTGGAGCCTTTTTAAAAGCTCAAAGATTGGCTTCAAGGATTGGCTTCTCGTGAGTTTTCCTACAGAAACAAGGAAGGCCAGTTCATCCTCTTCTGGTTTACGTTTTTATTTATGCCAAGTTGTACGGAAGACTGAAACAGAATTTTACGGAAATTTTCTTCGCGAAAAACACACGAGGGATTTTTTGGGAAACGTTTTTCAATTTCCTGATAAAAAAGAAATTTCAGAGTTTCCATTCGATCAAGTTGTGGGAAAAGTGGAGCTACCCGTAAAATATTTGCGGGGATATTTTAAATTTTCCGTAAACTTTCTCGAGTTTTAAAGCGTTTTTTATTTTTTCCTATTTTTACGATTTTTGAAGTTGGTTATTTTTATATATTTTTTTTGATACTTATATACGTTTATACCAAAGAAAAGTACTTTTTGTTTTTTATTATTTTGACAAAGAATTGTTTATTTTGTTTTTTTAATTAAGTTCCTGTTAGTTTTAGGTTTTTTAAGAATTAAAAAGTTTATTTTCTAATTTAATTTCTATTTGCCTCACGTAGGGTATTTAGTCCTTTAGTTAATAAAATATATTTTTTAAAACAATAAATATTGATTCTATTCACCCCAGTAGTCCGGCAAAAGCGATCAGAGTAAAAATAATATGACCGATTCTTTTCACCCCAGGTATGGGGTGAATAGGATCAGGGAACAAAAAAAAATATATCATCTAAGAGAATCAACCTGTATAAAGTTTGGCATAGTAAGATGATAGTACTAGTCTTAACTCATATTTATACGCAATCGGATAATTTTTAGCACTAAACCCTAGAGATTTATAGCTTCTCAAAATTCAAAATTGATCCGATTCACCCCATTCTACGGTAGAGAAAATAGGGTAACAATAAAATTAATAGAAGTAATAGCTATTTTCTTGTATAATTTAACATTCCGCAAAACGACAAAGTTTTCGTTGTGTCTTTTGGGAAGAGTGTGACGTGTGAGCCTACGAAATGTGGTAAGTGTACCAAAACATTTTTAAAAACATTGTAAAATTAATAAGGTGTGGTTGCCTTTAAATAAATTATATAGTTTTTATATGTTGTGTTATTTCCTCAAAGACGAACTGGGTATAAAAACTTCGTTCGTTACAATAGGGAAATGGCTAACTTAGATAATAATGAAGAACTACCAACAAAATGACAAAATTAAAAAATAAAATCTTTATTGATAGGAGAAAATCATGGACAAATCGACACAAAAGCATTATTGCAAAATATTTTTCTGACAACATTAAAAATGGAAAGCCTTCCATTGAGCGGGAAGTGAAGAAAATTATTGAGAAATATCCTTGTTTAAAGAAAGAAAATAAACAAGTATCAAAGCTGTGGTTTAGAATATGTATACCGAATACCTTAAATATCAGATACGTATTTTCAAATATTTTTATGTTATGTTTAATTCTTTTTTTTTCAATGGTTTTGGCTGATTGAACAAAAAATATTTTTATTATTTGTTTTAACAAATGTAACTTTAGAGCGTAAGCGATCTGGTCGAGATGGTCAGGTTGCCGGGACTACTACGATCATTCATGAGTTATGTAGTCCACATTCCTTACTAATGTATAGTAATTTAGACTAATGATGTATGTTTCCTTTATAGTAATAAAGATAAGACATATTACAAATAGAACCCTAGACTTCAAGAGAGTAGCATTGTGGTTACTGAAGTCTTGGTGTAAGCTCAGTATTTGTATACCATATGTTCATTAAGTATCAATAAACTTTTTAAGAAGGTAACTTTGTTATTAAAAAACAATTGGCGCAGTCAGTAGGATTCAGTGAGTGAAAAATCAAGAAAAGTAGTGCTTTTCAATCTTAGTTTCAACTATTTACCTGAAGCAGAACTTGTGGAAGAGAAACAACAAGTGTGTAGAGCTTTATTTTCTTCCCCTTTTTCCTGTTTAACAACCTTTTATTTTCCTAGTGAATTTTAAATAAAGTGACAAACAAATATATTTTATTAATTTCAAATCTTTAAATTAACGGTATAAAAAGAAAATCTTCGGACAATATAGTAGGAAGTGAATTTCTTTAAAAACCTATATTTTATTAATTGGAAAGTTATAAATTAACGGTATAAAAGGAAACTCTTTCTACAATAAAAAGAGTGTGAATTTCCTTAAAAACTGAATAAAACTGTATTAAACAGAATACTACACAATATAAAATACATGCCATAATTTTAGTAAAATTTATATGAGTGTGAATGAATTAGTAGATTATTTAAACAAATTAAAATTAACTTCAAATATGGCTACTATTCAAGCAGCAAAATAAATTTCGCACACCCTCCGACAATTCGCCGGACGAAGTAAACGTCTAGAATCATTTATAAATGCTGTAGATAAATTCTTGGATAGATACGGTAATACCACAGACAATAGTTTAAGCGAATTTGTATTTGCAGCTATTTGTTTGAAAATTATTGACAAAGCAGGTGATTTTCTATTATGTAGACCACATCTAGATTATTGGCCCCAAGTTAAGACCGCGCTACGTGAAAAATTCGGAGACAAAGTCGACCGACACATACTGCAATAACAATTTATATTTTTAAATAAATCTAAAAACAAAAGTATTAGCGACTTTTAGAGAGACTAAAACTAACGAAAATGCGATTAAATCTAAAAATAAATTCAGATAGAGAAATAGACCCAGCAATAAAAGAAGTCCTTATTAACCAGAACGAAATAACAGTCGTAACAGTGTTAATTTCTAATTCTAATTCAGAACTAAGAACATTATAGGAAAGGAGCCTTATTTCGGATGGTTTGCTAATTTCGGATACCAATGTATTTACAGAGCCATCTATACGTGAGTAGCACGACGTTCTAGTAGCTTAAAATACACAATAAAGGATGTCAACGGACAAATTTTACCTGTATGTAAACAATTTTTTCTTTCAACTTTTGCACTAAATTAATGGACTGTTTTTAATTGGGTATCTCATTCTCAATCCGGCATTCTTCCATTCCAAGAGAGTGTTAATGCTTCTAGAAGAAAGATAAGAGCGAAAGATACAGGTTTAGTCAAACTAGCTAAACAATACCTGTTAGAATTTTTAGATTTATTGCCAAAACTACCCTCTCACTATTGTAGACAATCAACTAGAAAAGTTTATATTGAGCCGATTTATGGCGAATCTATGACAGCGGTTTACCGAGAATACTCTAAGATGTGCAGTGAAAAAAATCCTACAGTAAAGCCAGACGGGATGCAGTCTGATTTAGAGCGCTTTCACACGAAGATACTGTATGCGAGATACGCGTATCCGAGATTCAGGCTGACCATACATTCAAATGGACCTATTCACACGGTACGGGCGACACATACAGTATCGCGATACGGAATTTCTGTATCCCGGCACTTTCAGCCGCGGACGCTGAATGCGTATGCAGCATACAGAATTACTATTACGATATATGGACCTTTTCAGACATGGATACTTTTGCAACGGAGATTATATTATCATAGGCGCAGGATTTTTCAATGGTAGGTAGGTATCCTGAGTGCATTTAGTTTGATAGTTTAATTTATTTGAGAAAGGATTAAATTAGATGCACGAAGAGTTTTTTTTTTAATTATTTCACGAATAAAAAATTAGCCTAAACTACGGAATTTTTATATTCCTAGTAGTAATGTACTCTACAGATACATTTGCGTGTCAAACTCGTACATTTTTCTTGATAAAACAACATGAATTGGTTCCAAATTGATTTATGAGTTTTGACTGTATTAATTGGAATATTATTTCATCACCTACTGTATCTATATTGAAAATATTACAGGTATTACTTTTTTTTAATATACAGTGTTACACATAAAGTGCGCATCGTATGGGATTTTTGTTTCTAAATGATGTAGATACATTTTGACTTGTTGCTTCAAAAATGATAACCAATAACATTCAAATGGAAAATCACGTGACTTTTGTAAATGTCAAAATTGACTTTTTTTGTAAAAAAAAACAAACCTATGCCTAAAAGTTACTTATTTTTTACCCATATACCAATTTTCAACTTTTTTTTATTTTTTTTACCAATTCATTTTAAGGTTACTAGAATTTACGATAACCTGCATACATTAATCTGTTTACGCGATATGCTTTTTTTAAATGTTTTGTTAAAAAATATTTTATACAACTAAACTCCAGTAACCCAAAACTGAATTGGTAGAAAATAAAAACTTGACACGGGCTATATATGGGTAAAAAAAAAAATAAAATAAGCAACTTTTTGTTAAACAATTTTTCGAAATTGTCATTTTTGCAATTTTTAGGAAAAAATGTCATTTTAGACATTCGAAAAAGTTCACATGTATGTTCATTTGTATGTCATTCGTTATCATTTTTAAGGCAATAGAAGAGGCAAAGTCAAAATTTATCTACAGCATTTACGATGTGCATTTTATGTGGGTCACTGTATTATATACCTCAGTATAATGCATTTTTCTATATCCTTAATTCAAACCTAGGCACGCCACTGTGACCATTTTAGTACTGATTGTAGAGATGCGTGAATTCGATACAGCAGCCCAACTTTTCGACCGCGATTCTGTATCTCGGATACGCGTATCTGGCATACAGTATCCCCATGTGAAAGAGCTCTTAGTCTGGTTCGACGATTAGAACGATATATTGGGCGAGTGATTTAATAATTTTTGGCGATCGGCGGTGTTGTACATTAAATTTAATAAAGATGAAATTATTCGGGATCAGAAGTGGTGATAGTGTTCCCCGTAATTATATGAACATATTAATGATTAGGCAAGTTCCAAGTCCATTAGCGATAATGACCGAAAATTATATAAATAGTACCGTATGTTCTCAAGACTTCACTTCTACACATATCTCCAAAGAGTCATCATAAATCTATTATTGTATTGTATTTGTAATATTATTAAATAAAAGTTTTTAAAAAGTTAAGTGGTGAAAAAAGAACTTATTTGTTGCAGTCAGTAGGATACAAGAAGGTTACGTAGTATGCAAAAAGGTTACAAGTTCCACATAACCGCTGGTTTCCACCATTTGTCTTGAAGAAGAATCTACAACCACGTAAGCATTGAGATTCCTATAATTTTCCCTAAAACCTGATTAGGTGATTATATTCTATAAAATTTTACACTTTATGTACTGTTAAATAACTATAGCAGAAGTAAAATTTAAGTAATAAAGTATATCGTCAGTAATTCTAAAATAAGAATTATATTCGAAACAAAGTTAATAAAAAAAAAAAAATATTAATAAATATTGGTACAAATTTAAATTCCTTTAAAGGAAATATGCTAGTGATTTTCCAAAAGAAGTTTTTTCTTATATTTACCGTCGACAAGTACTCTGGCCGCTTCCAGTCAGTGATACGATTGAAATATTAATGATTGGTATTGGCGATAAGATGCAGACTCAACAAGAGGTATGCCGATTATTCCATAAAATGCACCCAGATCGTGAACCTATTTTACAATCTACGATAAGCAGAATTCAGCGAAAATACAGAGAATTAGGACATGTGAGGGATGCAGCAAAGCTAGGTAGACCAAAAAATAATGAAAATAATCAACAAGACATAATTTTGTCGGCAGTAGAAAATCCACACTGTACAGTATCTAGGGATTTTGGTTCTGGAAAGTCTTCAGTAATAAACATTTTTAAAAAGGTAAAATACCATCCTTATAAAGTACGTCTTATCTATGAATTGACTGAAGACGACTTTGACCGAAGAACTGAATTCTGCGAGTATATGATGAACCAAAATAACAATTTCATTGATAACGTTTTATTTTTGGAAGAGGCAACGTTTTATTTGAACGGTCATGTTAACCGGCAAAACACCCGTTAATTGGTCTAATGAAAATCCACACTGGATGCAAGAGTACCATACGCAAAGACTACAAAAAACCAACGTATAGGCTGCTATTGTGAGAAATACAATTATTAGTCCATATTTTTTTGATGAAAATTTAACAGGAGCATTATATCTGGATTTCCTACAAAATATATTAATTCCTGATCTGATCCAGCTTTTTCCTGATATTCAAATATCCACTAGTTCAGACCGCAGAATCTGGTTTCAACAAAATGACGCACCGCCACATTTCGCAGTAACTGTGCGCGATTTTTCAAACAGAACTAGATTATAATTTGAAAAAAAAGTAAATTAAAATCGAAAATCGACCTGTTTCGGGAATTTTTAATATTATTGTTTATTTATCTAATAATGAATGTATGCGTTACTTTATGACGTATAAATTTTATCGTGTTATTTGACCTTCTAAGATTCCGCCCTAGCCTATCCTGTTTTGGTCTCTTCAACTTACTAAAGAATGACGACTATATGCATGATAATTTATTCATCCTTTCTTATATAAACACAGAATGATACGAGTTCACTTTTGAATTTACTTCGTTAGAGTGAGTTTATGTGATTGTTTGCAGTGCAATACAAGTAAGTTATTATTATATATATTATTATTAAAACTTTTTAAATCAAACCTAATTTACCTATAACACTGAATTGAACTAATCTTTTGCACATCATTGAGAAGGGGAGCGCTATAGAGGTGATTTTATCAACCAAATTAGTGTTAGATACATAAACCAGTGTTTCTATAACGCTTCGTCTAAACAAGTTAGAAAGTTCAGGTTAATTCAGTTTCCTATAGGTGGAAAATTAAAATTTCTAACTCGGTCAAATTTTTCACCTTTGAGGGTTTTCGTGGAATATATTTCGCATTCTATTAATTAAATATCATTTTACCGTTTGCTTTTTATTCTTTTATCATACAATAAGTTTTTCACTTTAATTGTAGATGGAATTTAAAATCATTAACTGTATAGGTTTATCAGAAGATGACAAGCCGGTCAGAAAATTGCATGACTTGCCGTTAGAAGAGCCACAACCTATAAAAAAGCAAAAATCGTTAAAACTAAAAATGGGGAAATCCTGCTTGTAGAGTTAGAAGATTGCAAGGTCTTCTTACCATCAAGAGTTACAAGTTTTACAAAGTCGACAATAAAAGAGCTTCAAACAAGGTAGTGTTCAACGGAACAAAAGGTATTGGAAAGGAACATCCGCTAACCAAATTTGAAATTGTTAAAAGTAAGGAGAATTTAATAGAGAGAAAGTAAGTACATATTTTTGTTAAATCACCCAATACACTAAAATGTATGATTTTAACTCACCTTAGGTTTGGAAATACGAAAAAAGTATAAATCAATTATATATTTAAATTAAATACTTTTTAAAAATGAGAAAACGAGTCTTTCATTAAATTTAGCATAAAACTTTTATTATTTGATATTTCTTTTCTGGATAATGAGGGGTTGCTAATATTAATTTATTACTTGTTACTGTTTCTGCCGTTACCCGCAATATTTAAAAAACTAAGTAGTCTGGGTATTATCAGATTAGATTTAGATGTACATTTATTTTGTTCTAGAACATTTTTGTTAGAATATTAATTGGGAACGTGATTGTAATTGTGAATTTTATCTTGAATCATTTATTGTTTTTTAAATAGTCAAAATTATGGAAGAAAATAGTATTAATGGTATTAATCAAATTATTAGCAAAAATGATGATGATTTAGTAAAATACAAGATATTAATTTAATAAAGTCAAATTTTCATTGCAAGAGAAGATCTTGCAGAGTTTGTAAGACCAGACAAAAAAGGAGCAAACAATTTGAATACAGTTTTTTATTGCCCAAAATGTAGAACTGACTATTCATTATTTAAAAATTCATTTTTTTGAGAAGATGAAAATTTTGGCGAGCGATACAATTTTATTGTTTTGGTGCTGGGCATGCCAACTAAGGATAGTTTCTACAGCAGAAATGTTGAAAAAAACTAGAGAAAGAGTGGTGCAACAATCTAGATAGATTCGGGATGTTATAAGCTGGAAACTGATCAATGAAAATGATCAGTTCATTTTAGGTAATTTTTATAAATTTATTAATAGACTCAACTTTCGTTTAGCCGAAATCTGTAATCTTATGATGTAAGTGGAAAAAAGGCGCGCTCGGCCGACCGACGTTTCGATGAAACCATGAATGAAGAAATATATGCTTATGCGCAAGTTTATACTGAATGCAGCAAGATAACTTCCTCTTTTGAAATGAATGATATAAAGGTTAGATGAGCTCCAGACAGGGTGGGTGTAGTCTCGTTCAAGAGAGAGGATCTTAAATAAGTGTGACCTTTTGGTGGAATAACGAGCAGCATACGTTTGGCGTAGAGGCTTACTTTTCCAACGGCCATTCGGTGGTTTCAACCCAGAGCGTCTTCCAAAATCGCTTCAATATTTCACCACTGGGTCTTGTCCCGGAGCGGAATTAAATTCTTTTGTGGGTCAGCGTTCAGGTAATCTGGTTCTGTGCAAAAAAGGTGGAGACGCCATTTAATAAGATCACCTGAGAACATCAAAGCAGTAAGATTGGCATTTTTGCGATTCACACGGTGTTTTTGATCGTTTCTTAAAGCGAATTCTGCACTATAAAGTTAATTTCCATCCGTACAAGTTGGGCATTGTGCAGGAACTATCCCAACGCAACTCTATTTCTCGAAGAAATGCGTGTGAAGCTTTTCTTGAACATGTCTCTTCAGACGCGCTTGGGTTTTTCACTAATGAGGCTCATAAATTAATTGAAATTAACCAACCTCAATAAATGTACACTCTTATAGTCAACACGGTATATCAATTTAAAAACATTAATTGTATAGGTTTATCCGAAAACGACAAGCCAGCCAGAAAATTGTGGACTTGCCGTAAAAAGATCCACAACCTATAAAAAAGACAAAAATTGTTAAAACGAAATATGGGAGAGCGTGCTAATCGAACTAGAAGAGTGTAAAGGCGGGTACTGACTAGAGCATTTTCACTCCCACGAACGACTTACGCGTAAAAATGATCAGATGATGACGCCACGCA
Source organism: Psylliodes chrysocephalus (assembly GCA_927349885.1). Classification (NCBI taxonomy): domain Eukaryota; kingdom Metazoa; phylum Arthropoda; class Insecta; order Coleoptera; family Chrysomelidae; genus Psylliodes; species Psylliodes chrysocephalus. Next base: position 90,171,313 of record OV651814.1, read on the forward strand.
CATGCGTACGCGTAACAATTTTGCGCGCACAAACACGATCCGGCGGCTGTCGGTCTTTCGAGAAGATCAAAAGGTTTTCGTACGCAAAGCATGAGTGTGGACGTAGTTGTCGTTGTGTTTTATTGTTTGTCTAGTAAACTAAATGAAAATGGAATGGAACAATGAATTATCCCTGAAATTGATAGATGAGTACGAAAAATGTCGTCTTTTATGGGATCCAAAAAATACTTTGCATTTTAATAGACAGAAGAAGCAGGATGCTTGGATTACCATAGCTACAAATTTAAACATCAGTGTTTTGGATGTAAAACAACAATTATAATTAAGTTTACTGTTATTTATTGATTAGATGGAGTAGAAAAAAAAAACTAAAAATAAGGTTTTTAAAATATTTGGGTTTTGTTTTTTACAATAAAATATATAGGTTACCGTGAAATTTATTGAGAAATTAATATTAAAAAATCACAAAAAATTTTCAACTAGGTTACTTGAATTTTTTTTTAATATTAATTTCTCAATAAATTCCACGGTAACCTATATATTTTATTGTAAAAAACAAAACCTAAATATTTCAAAAACCTTATTTTTAGTTTTTTTCTACTTCATCTAATCAATAAATAATAGTATAATTCGAGAATTGTTGTTGAGGACTTACTTTCTCGTGAGGCACTGTACAAATACTCACATTTAAAAAAAAATTCTCAAAAGTTTGCAAGGTAAGGTATAGTTAAAAGTTCAGTATTAGATAAATAAGGACTTCAACTATTAGAAAAAAATTAATTTTAGTCATAATCTAATAACTTTTTTTTTAACATTGGAGGCGAGAGGTGTGGCGAAAGGACCTCCATAGTTTTGACACACTTCCCTGAGGGCATTATAGTTTAAAATAATTTTGTTTTAGATTCTCGAAGAAGAGATGCCCCAAAGAATTAAATTAGTAACTCACATTTCTCGGACAGTAGAAGAAATAGTTTGCTGCGTTTGCGGGAAACGTAAATTAGAAGCTCCCGATAAAAATAATAATACATTTGTTCCTACATATATACTGCATAAGTGTTCTGTATGTTTACAAATACGTCCCAGCATTAAAACTACGTTAATTCTTTTGCATAAATCTTAAAGTACCACTTTTATATATTATAAAAATATTAACCTTAGTATTATAATTGTAAATTATTTGTGTTTTTGTTTATAATAACATACCTTATATGTTATTTGTCAAAAACAATGTTTTTCTGTATAGAAAGGACCCCGCACTTTTTACATTGATTTTGGGTACTGACAGAATTTGTTCAAATAACTAGTGAAAAAGAAAAATTTACAGAAGAAATATGATTCACATTTAGCAGAGGCTTCAAGACGTACAAATTTAAAATAGAAGATGAGCAAAAGTCTTTGGCAAAAAAAACGTGAAAGCAAAATAGTTTCTGTCTCCCTAGTGTCTCCATACATCAGTGTTAACAAACTCTCAAGCTTTTATAGACCTACAATTATACCGTTTACGATGACAGTAATAAAAATTTGCCACCGATATAAACTATATCACAATTTTTTTAAAGCAGTACTCTTATTTATCTTTGTCTTTCTCTAGCATGCGATGTAAGTACTTTTAGTATTGTCCTTTACGTCACTTAATTTTAAAACAAAATATTATTGAGTCTAAAAAACATATTCTTAACTCCAAAACAAAGTAAACCACACTTTCTTTTTAAACTATATGTGATACTTGAAATTATAAGTAATACTTCTAATATAAAAATAATGAATTCTCTAATAACATAAACAAATCAGAAAAAAAAAAATAAAATTGCAAAAATAAATCTTTAATTAAAATTGCTAATTTGGACTTTTATCCTGGGGTACAGCTATAGAAAACAAACTAGTGTTGAAAAAGTTAGTTTTTAATATAGCCTCCGACCGAAAAATGTTGACAATGTTTTAAATATCGCAAAGAGTATTGTAAAAAATATTTAAAACTCCCAGCCTTGCAATGTACCTTGGTACTTTAAAAATTGTTTGCAATGAGTTAACACATCTTATTTTTTAGGGAACCCGTAGGATTGATAGAAAATCAGAAACGGCTGAGAAATGTAAACATTTTAAAAAATGAATCAAGTCAAAGTGGAATAGCGAACTAGCTTCCCTAGCTAACAAGAAAAGAGGTGGAATAAACCTTTTCTGTTGTTTCTAGTAAACGACATTAAAAATTTTTGAGACCGATGTCTTAAAAATGCCTATGATTGTGATAAAACAAAAAGATGAATTGCACTTTAGTATTGCTAATTCAGTTTAACAAGCGACGTTTGGTCTTAAAAATCGAGTACTATAAAAAGAAACAGCAGTAATTGTGCTCCAGAGTTTGAGAATGCGTTATCAGAAACGGAACGGATATATTAAATATAGACGTGTATTGAATGGTGGGAAAGGCTCTAAGTCTGTTGGTATTTTATTACCGGATATTCTGCAAAAGTATGTTAATATACTTGTTATAAGAATTTATGTACCAAGTACCATTATTTATATCATCATAATTACTTAATATTAAGGAAAAGAGAATTTCCATTACTTAAAACCAGTTGAACTTTTGGAGTCAGTCATTTATAATCCATTCTTCTTAGTCCTTGTTTTTACTTTTAATATAGTAGCCGATTTTCCTAATATATTTTCCTGAGACGATTCATCTAAAAGTACGAATAGAATACAAAAGAATGACGTAAGCCTTTAAGATGTATATATTTTTATTACCTAGCTAAGTTATAAATTAATTTCATATTTATTATTTTAAAAATAAGTTTGTTTACATTATTAGATATATGACAAGAATGACATCTGATATGGTACAATCATTATTGTGCAATAAAGTATGTAATGATAACTTTCTATATTTTTCTTTCTCTCTACACAAATCTATCTATCTCACTTCTTACCTAATTAAGCCGATAATAGGTAATTTAAGGAGTAAATTAATTAAACTAAGCTCTGAAACAGGTAATACCTGAGTAAGGTTAAATCTGACATTCTTCTTAAGGAGTTATTAGATGCACATGGCAGATTTGTAATTTCTTACATTTTTAATTTCGTAAACTAAGTTTTTAATACCTACTAAGAGTTGTTCTAGTTAGAAACTCTTTCGGTTAATTGAATTTAAAAAGGATCATTCTTCAATTCTTACCTAAATATTCCCTGCTTAGAAACAGGCACATTCACCCAACAGCCCCATTACATATCTGATAAGCATCACTTATTATATTTTAAACATAAAAATAAATATTCATGAAGACTTACTTCTTTCTAGGCTGTATCCCTTCTGATACCTTGATTTTCAAGTTGAAATTTGGAGACTTAGTCTCTACCCTGTATATACTTGGTATTATACTGTATATACTAGAACATATATTTTGTAAACGGCGTATTATATCCTACCAAGACTTCCACCTTCTTTTGGATAGTTAGACTGATTGTTTGAGACACATCTTCCCAGATATCACCGTTTCAAGGATCCCCTGGAGTGCACATTGTACTATCCAAGGGTGCACAAACGGACAATCTAAATATTTAGTTTACTCTAGGACTTTTTACCATCTAATACTAGGTAACTTAAGTTCAAACCCCAGGCCACACATCTCTCACTAGAGGCTCGATAAACAGAAAAACAATATATCTTTTATTTCTTGAGACTACAAGGAAATCCTAGTTTGAATACGGCATAATAATAATATTACTTAAATATATTGTAATGGAAAGGATATATGTCTTAACTTATAATAACAAAAATAATAATAGTAGTAGTAATAATAATAATATAAAAAATTGTTATAAGATGTAATAAAATAACACCCTATATCAATATAATAACAAAACTAATAATCCATACTAATATTAATAACAATAAAATAATAATAATAATAATAATAATAATAAGAACAGTAATAAATAAAATAATGTGGGAAAATGTGTAACCCTGTATAATAAAAATTTATATAAGAAAGTCATAAGTGAACACTTTGGGAAGTAGGTAAAAAGCATGGGGTCTCTAGGTTGGGGATAATTATTGATTGTCAATTTTGAAAAAAAAAAAAAAATGTCAGCAAGGATTGAAAAGGAATTATTTTAAAACATATAAAAAGAATGGTAAAGCCGATCTATAAAAATATTCTGAAATAAACAAATTTTAAATAACCAAAGAAATAAATGTATATGTAAGGTACAAAATCTAATTACGAAAAACATTACGGAAAGAATACGTATAGAAGAAACCCAACACAAGACAGCTAAATCAAGGATAGTAAATACTTGTGGTGACAGACAATTACACGATAAACAGTGAGTAATTTTTATAAAATTATTTACTCTATTTTCAAGAAATAATTTGTGTGAGTAAAGACAGTGGTAGTAGTTATTTTTTTTTGTAGTCTTAAATATTAGTATATAGTATAGTTAGTGTGAATGAAGAATGAATGAAGTTAGTCTAGATTTAGTAATATAGTTTATTTGCCATTCCCATAAATGTAATCTTGCAATAATTTGTAATTTTGAGGTTGGGAATGAATAATGTGTACCTAAATAAAAATTGTATTCTGGTCTTTGAAAATTTGTTTATTTAATATTGGATATACAGGGTAGAAAGATAATTAACTCATAAGTTTCATTTTTTTTATTTTATTGATTATTGATAAAATTAAATAAATAAATATAAATTAAAATAAAAAATACATTAAAATAAAATAAAATTAAAAAAAAGTATTAATATTAATAAATCTGAAGCACCCCTGAGGTAAAGAAAATCTTTTGTTCAAATTACAAGAAAAGGAGGCAAGCCGAGGTAGATAAATATTATACAAAAAATTAAAATAAAAAAATAAAACTGTAGTAAGTACGAATTCATTACAAATGACGCTGACCAACGTGGAGCTCGATAATAAGAGTGGTGTATACATGAACTTAAATTAAAATACCACAGGGTGTTGAAATAACAGCTGTCAATTTCTTGAACAAATATAAATAAAATTCATAAAATACAGTGAAATAGTGTAAATAAAATAGTGAAAGTATCAATTTAGTGTGTGGTTATAAGTGAATTATAGAAATAGTTTAAATAAGTTGGAGAAATGAGTCTAATGAATCTTAGAAGTGGAAAAAAGATGGATAAAGAAGGAGAAGGACAGGGAGATGCAGAAGAATTAGTAACACAAAGTATAGAAGGAAATAGTAATGAAGAGCAAGTAAAAGATTCCACAGAATCAATAGATAAGGAAAAGAATCAAACTCCAAACAACAGAAATGAAGATAAACAAGTAAATACAAACTTAGAACAGGAGGGTTTAAATAATGATAAATTGGAAATGCTAATAAAATTGATGATGCAAAATAAAGAAGAAATTAAACAGAATATGAAGAAAATGGAAAATATGTTGGATACCAACAAAATAGAATTACGAAATCAAATGAGGGAAGATTTGGAAAACAAATTTCAAGAAAATAAAGAAGAAATAAAACAGATAATACAAAAAGACAAAGAAGAAATGAAACAAGAAATCGCGACTATAATGATGAAAATTGAAGAATCAAAGTTATATACAGAAAATAGGATAAAAGAGACGAAGAAAGAACTAAGGATAGAGATTATTGGAAGAATATCTGAAGTAGAGGAATTACAGGAACAGAAAATTAAGAAAGTAATAGAAAATGAAATTATGGACGAAATATGTAAAATAAAAGAAGATGGAAAAAAGAATAAGGATGAATTAAGAAACATGAATATATCTATGACAGAAGAAATCTTAAAAGGTATAGATAGAAAGGAAGAAATCAGTCACATATCACAAATGAGATTACCACAGATAGAAGATAAAATTAAGGAAATTAAAGAACAACAAGAAAAGGAAAAATAAATTATATTGAAAGAAATTAAAAAAAATAAAAATATGACAGTTGTAGGTCAAAAGATGTCAACAGAAGTGCCAAATATAGCAGATAAAATTGACAAAAGAAAAAATATTGTACAAAATCAGAGTCAAAAGGTAGAAAAAGAAATGACTATAAACCAAGACAATAACAGAAATACGAAGAGAAATAAGAGGGATGGTAAAATAAGAAATAGTAATCTTGAAAAAGAAACTGGAAACTATTCGAAATATAAAGGGACAATAAAACCAAGAATACAGAAAATTAAAGAAAATTGCAAAAAGAAGACAGTAAGAAAGAAGATAATCAAAGAAAAATGGAGAAAAATAAGCAAGAATAGGGGATTGACTGAAAAAGAAAGAGTCAGAAACAAAGTAAAAGAAAAGGTACAAAGTGTTAAAAGGGGATTAAAGATTTAAAAGTTAAAAAAAAAAACATAAGGCTATGGAAAATGGATATGTAAAGCATAGGATAGGATAATTTAAGTAATAGTCAAATTTATTAAGGAATAATATTTAGAAAATAAAATAAATAAACTAAATAATATAACAATTATAAACATAAATTTAATAAAAAAAAAAAAAAAAAAAGAATAAATCAACTAAAATAACAAGAGTCAAAATTTAGTAAATACCTTGGGAAAGAAAAGAACATCAACAAGCAGAAGAAGAAACTAATCATAAATACGATGAAGATGAGAAAATAGTCAAATGAAGAAAATTTTGAATATTAGTAGAAGAAATTTGTTTAAAAATAAAGTAGATATTTAGAAAAAAGGATCTGGAAGAGTAAATTAAAAAGATGAAAGATTAGAAAGAAAATGAGTTAAGTTGTAGGAGAATAAATGAAATATGTGTATTATGAGAAATATTAAATAATGAAATATATGAGTTATAATGATGATTTATAGAGTGAATGTGAAATGATATTATGAATAATGAATTAACTAAATAATTATGAAGAATATGTAATAATGGAGTAAAAGTAAATAATTAATGAATAGAATGGATTATGAATAGAGATATGGAGAGGGAGAATAACCATACAAGAGACGGAAGAACTGATTAGCTAAACAAGGTATAAAAGAAGGGAAAAATAAAAGGAAGATAAATTAAAAATACAATAGAAACAAATGAGTAAAGGAAATAAATAAATGACATGAAATGAAGAATAATATAAAACTAATTAAAATGTATCATAAATCCTAAATCTTCAGCACGTATGGAGTTATACTGAGGACAATCTAAAAATTATAAAAGAATATGATTAATAAAGTCAGAAGATTAGAAAGTAAGATAGTGAAATAGTTGAAGTATTTTTTTTTAAATAGAAGAATATTAGTACATAGAAGAATTAAATAATTATCTCTTCAGTTGAAATTGTCAACTTGAACCTTCCCTGGGATAAAGACGATCTGCTATAATAACATAAGACTTTTAGAAGGACATTAAAGGCTAGTCGAGATTAGTTTTAATAAAATGAGTTTGGTAAATTGTAATGTAATGAACTAAAAATTAAAAATGATTGATTGCAGCCTGGAGACTGGGGCTCTGCGAATGTCACTATTAGATCCTGGTCCACGTTTCAAAAAGATTGTGCCGCAAGCTTGTACAAAGGTTTATGTACAAGTCACCGTCATATAAGTACAAATTTCAACAAATTTGCTTACTTAATTCATTTTTGTGTATTGATACTTTAAACTCTAGCCGGGTTTCTTATTTTTTTTTTTTTTACAAGACAAGACAAAAATTGGCTGTCACCCTTTTCAAAAAAAAAAGGAACCCGTCATTCTCCATTTTTTGACAACTTTGTCGTTTTTTTCGCTATCAAATCTATGATACTATATAGGGTGTTTCTTTATTATATCTTATAACAATTTTTTTATATTATTATTGTTATTATTATTATTATTATTATTATTAATTATTATTATTATTATTATTATTACTACTATTATTATTTTTGTTATTATAAGTTAAGACATATATCCTTTCCATTACAACATCCCCTGAATTAATGTTTTATTTTTTGTCACGTGTTGATAAATAAATAAAACATTCATTCATATTTATTAAAATTTTAAATTTAGATTTATTATTAAACTATATATTTCTGTTTGATTTTATAAATTGGTTATTCGTGTTATTGTTAGTTTTTGTCTATTCTTATTATTATGTATACGTTTGTCAAGTCTTTCTCTTATTTTATTTTAATTATGCACTTTATATACACGATTCATTTTAAACTATCACTATTATATTTATAACACTATTTACAAAACATTTTACATACTACCATAGCTTCCTATAGCTTTAAAAAAATACTATATTATTTTTAGCTTCCTATAGCTTTAATTATTCACTAACTTGCTACACTTTTACACTACAACTTCTTCTATGTACTAATATTCTTCTATTTAAAAAAAAATACTTCAACTATTTCACTATCTTACTTTCTAATCTTCTGACTTTATTAATCATATTCTTTTATAATTTTTAGATTGTCCTCAGTATAACTCCATACGTGCTGAAGATTAGGATTTATGATACATTTTAATTAGTTTTATATTATTCTTCATTTCATGTCATTTATTTATTTCCTTTACTCATTTGTTTCTATTGTATTTTTAATTTATCTTCCTTTTATTTTTCCCTTCTTTTATACCTTGTTTAGCTAATCAGTTCTTCCGTCTCTTGTATGGTTATTCTCCCTCTCCATATCTCTATTCATAATCCATTCTATTCATTAATTATTTACTTTTACTCCATTATTACATATTCTTCATAATTATTTAGTTAATTCATTATTCATAATATCATTTCACATTCACTCTATAAATCATCATTATAACTCATATATTTCATTATTTAATATTTCTCATAATACACATATTTCATTTATTCTCCTACAACTTAACTCATTTTCTTTCTAATCTTTCATCTTTTTAATTTACTCTTCCAGATCCTTTTGTCTAAATATCTACTTTATTTTTAAACAAATTTCTTCTACTAATATTCAAAATTTTCTTCATTTGACTATTTTCTCATCTTCATCGTATTTATGATTAGTTTCTTCTTCTGCTTGTTGATGTTCTTTTCTTTCCCAAGGTATTTACTAAATTTTGACTCTTGTTATTTTAGTTGATTTATTCTTTTTTTTTTTTTTATTAAATTTATGTGTATAATTGTTATATTATTTAGTTTATTTATTTTATTTTCTAAATATTATTCCTTAATAAATTTGACTATTACTTAAATTATCCTATCCTATGCTTTACATATCCATTTTCCATAGCCTTATGTTTTTTTTTTTAACTTTTAAATCTTTAATCCCCTTTTAACACTTTGTACCTTTTCTTTTACTTTGTTTCTGACTCTTTCTTTTTCAGTCAATCCCCTATTCTTGCTTATTTTTCTCCATTTTTCTTTGATTATCTTCTTTCTTACTGTCTTCTTTTTGCAATTTTCTTTAATTTTCTGTATTCTTGGTTTTATTGTCCCTTTATATTTCGAATAGTTTCCATTTTCTTTTTCAAGATTACTATTTCTTATTTTACCATCCCTCTTATTTCTCTTCGTATTTCTGTTATTGTCTTGGTTTATAGTCATTTCTTTTTCTACCTTTTGACTCTGATTTTGTACAATATTTTTTCTTTTGTCAATTTTATCTGCTATATTTGGCACTTCTGTTGACATCTTTTGACCTACAACTGTCATATTTTTATTTTTTTCAATTTCTTTCAATATAATTTCTTTTTCCTTTTCTTGTTGTTCTTTAATTTCCTTAATTTTATCTTCTATCTGTGGTAATCTCATTTGTGATATGTGACTGATTTCTTCCTTTCTATCTATACCTTTTAAGATTTCTTCTGTCATAGATATATTCATGTTTCTTAATTCATCCTTATTCTTTTTTCCATCTTCTTTTATTTTACATATTTCGTCCATAATTTCATTTTCTATTACTTTCTTAATTTTCTGTTCCTGTAATTCCTCTACTTCAGATATTCTTCCAATAATCTCTATCCTTAGTTCTTTCTTCGTCTCTTTTATCCTATTTTCTGTATATAACTTTGACTCTTCAATTTTCATCATTATAGTCGCGATTTCTTGTTTCATTTCTTCTTTGTCTTTTTGTATTATCTGTTTTATTTCTTCTTTATTTTCTTGAAATTTGTTTTCCAAATCTTCCCTCATTTGATTTCGTAATTCTATTTTGTTGGTATCCAACATATTTTCCATTTTCTTCATATTCTGTTTAATTTCTTCTTTATTTTGCATCATCAATTTTATTAGCATTTCCAATTTATCATTATTTAAACCCTCCTGTTCTAAGTTTGTATTTACTTGTTTATCTTCATTTCTGTTGTTTGGAGTTTGATTCTTTTCCTTATCTATTGATTCTGTGGAATCTTTTACTTGCTCTTCATTACTATTTCCTTCTATACTTTGTGTTACTAATTCTTCTGCATCTCCCTGTCCTTCTCCTTCTTTATCCATCTTTTTTCCACTTCTAAGATTCATTAGACTCATTTCTCCAACTTATTTAAACTATTTCTATAATTCACTTATAACCACACACTAAATTGATACTTTCACTATTTTATTTACACTATTTCACTGTATTTTATGAATTTTATTTATATTTGTTCAAGAAATTGACAGCTGTTATTTCAACACCCTGTGGTATTTTAATTTAAGTTCATGTATACACCACTCTTATTATCGAGCTCCACGTTGGTCAGCGTCATTTGTAATGATTTTAATTTGTAGTTCATTACATTACAATTTACCAAACTCATTTTATTAAAACTAATCTCGACTAGCCTTTAATGTCCTTCTAAAAGTCTTATGTTATTATAGCAGATCGTCTTTATCCCAGGGAAGGTTCAAGTTGACAATTTCAACTGAAGAGATAATTATTTAATTTTATCAACTTTAATTTTAGTTAAATTTAGTTTAATTTAGTTTAGTTTAATTTAGTTTAATTTAGTTTAATTTAGTTTAGTTTACTTTAATCTAATTTATAGATTCTGCCAAAAATCCAATCTACTATTTCAAAATTTTATGATCACCCTGTATATTTAAGTAAGCAAACTAATAAAATATTTTAACAACAAACCTTACAAATTTATTTATAACAAAGCAGACAATATTGAAAATGAAACCATAGTTCAATACAATTTCTTATTTTCTAATATAGTATAACTGTTATTAACCATTCATGCCAAACATTCATACCTTAAACAAAAAAAAAAACTAATTGTTATTATTTTAAAATAGGGAAAAAGTAAAATACCGCCTTTAGTTGTCTCCTGCGTTTAGAAATTGTAGTTCATGAAATCTATCCTTTCTAGTTTGACAACTGTCACACCTGAAGTATTTTTTTTGAAAATTATTATAAATTACGGCTAGTATTTACTTTTTACTTCTTTTAAAATTAAAACTAAGGAAACTCTATACTAACTATTTACAAATACCGAAGTGATTCTACCACTTCGTACTGCACTTTCTAACAGTGTCTCTCTCACAATTATTAAATGTATCTACTACTCACAGTTCTGTCTGCAATTCAAGTTTTCTGCAATTGATTGCAGCCTGGAGACTGGGGCTCTGCGAATGTCACTATTAGATCCTGGTCCACGTTTCAAAAAGATTGTGCCGCAAGCTTGTACAAAGGTTTATGTACAAGTCACCGTCATATAAGTACAAATTTCAACAAATTTGCTTACTTAATTCATTTTTGTGTATTGATTCTTTAAACTGTAGCCGGGTTTCTTATTTTTTTTTTTTACAAGACAAGACAAAAATTGGCTGCCACCTTTTCAAAAAAGAAAACCGTCATTCCCCATTTTTGACAACTTTGTCGTTTTTTTCGCTATCAAATCTATGATGCTATATAGGGTGTTTCTTTATTATATCTTATAACAATTTTTTTATATTATTATTGTTATTATTATTATTACTAATATTATTATTTTTTATTATTTTTGTTATAGTATTTAAGACCTATATTCTTTTCATTGCAACATCCCCTGAATTAATGTTTTATTTTTTATCACGTGTTGATAAATAAATTAAACATTCATTCATAATTTATCAAAAAAAATTTTTTTTTTTTTTAATTTAGAATTATTAAACTTTAAACTATATATTTTATTTTATAAATTGGTTATTAGTGTTATTGTTAGTTTTTGTCTATTCTTCTTATTATGTATACGTTTGTCAAGTCTTTCTCTTATTTTATTTTAATTATGCACTTTATATATACGATTCATTTTAAACTATCACTATTATATTTATAACACTATTTACAAAACATTTTACATACTACCATAGCTTCCTATAGCTTTAAAAAATTTATATTATTTTCAGCTTCCTATAGCTTCATTTGTCTTTCACTAAGTAACTTACTACTTTTACACTACAACTTTTTCTATTTACTAATATTCTTCTATTTAAAAAAAATACTTCAACTATTTCACTATCTTACTTTCTAATCTTCTGACTTTATTTATCTTTATTAATCATATTATTTTATAATTTTTAGATTGTCCTCCGTATAACTCCATACATACGTGCTGAAGATTAGGATTTATGATACATTTTAATTAGTTTTATATTATTCTTAATTTCATGTCATTTATTTATTTCCTATACTCATCTAATCTGTTTTAATTGTATTTTTAATTTATCTTCCTTTTATTTTTTCCTTTTATTATACCTTGTTTAGCTAATCAGTTCTTCCGTCTCTTGAATGGTTATTCTTCCTCTCCATATCTCTATTCATAATCCATTCTATTCATTAATTATTTACTTTCACTCCATTATTACATATTCTTCATAATTATTTATTTAATTCATTATTCATAATATCATTTCACATTCACTCTATAAATCATCATTATAACTCATATATTTCATTATTTAATATTTCTCATAATACCCATATTTCATTTATTCTCCTACAACTTAACTCATTTTCTTTCTAATCTTTCATCTTCTTTTTAAATTCACTTTTCAGCTCCTTCTTCAAAATACCTACTTTATTTTTTAAACAAATTCTTTCTTCTAATATTCTAAATCTTCTTCATTTTACTATTTCCTCATCTTCATCGTTTTTATGATTAGTTTCTTCTTCTGTTTCTTGTTTTTTTTTTTTTACCAAGGCATTTAATAAACTTTGACAATTTTATTATTATTTTAGTTATGATTTCCTTTATATTTATTATATTTATGTTTATAATTTTTATATTATTTTATCCATTAAATTTTTTTTTGAAATTGTTTATTTTAATTTTCTAAATATTATATCTTAACATATTTCACTATTATTTAAATTATTCTATCCTATGCTATACGTACTATATTATTTTCAATGTATAAGAATCCATTTTCCATAGCCTTATGTTCTTTTTAACTTTTACGTCTTTAATCCCCTATTATAACTTTGTACCTTCTCTTTTACTTTGTTTCTGACTCTTTCTTTTTCAGTCAATCCCCTATTCTTGCTTATTTTTCTTCATTTTTCTTTGATTATGTTCTTTCTTACTGTCTTCTTTTTGCAATTTTCTTTAATTTTCTGTAATCTTGGTTTTATTGTCCCTTTATATTTCGAATATTTTCCATTTTCTTTTTCAAGATTACTATTTCTTATTTTACCATCCCTCTTATTTCTCTTCGTATTTCTGTTATTGTCTTGGTTTATAGTCATTTCTTTTTCTACCTTTTGACTCTGACTTTGTTCAATATTTTCTCTTTTGTCAATTTTATCTGCTATATTTGGCACTTCTGTTGACATCTTTTGACCTACAAATGTCATATTTTTATTTTTTTCAATTTCTTTCAATATAATTTCTTTTTCCTTTTCTTGTTGTTCTTTAATTTCCTTAATTTTATCTTCTATCTGTGGTAATCTCATTTGTGATATGTGACTGATTTCTTCCTTTCTATCTATACCTTTTAAGATTTCTTCTGTCATAGATATATTCATGTTTCTTAATTCATCCTTATTCTTTTTTCCATCTTCTTTTATTTTACATATTTCGTCCATAATTTCATTTTCTATTACTTTCTTAATTTTCTGTTCCTGTAATCCCTCTACTTCAGATATTCTTCCAATAATCTCTATCCTTAGTTCTTTCTTCGTCTCTTCTATTCTATTTTCTGTATAAAACTTTGATTCTTCTATTTTCATCACTATACTCGCAATTTCTTGTTTCATTTCTTCTTTGTCTTTTTGTATTACCTGTTTTATTTCTTCTTTATTTTCTTGAAATTTGTTTTCCAAATCTTCCCTCATTTGATTTCGTAATTCTATTTTGTTGGTATCCAACATATTTTCCATTTTCTTCATATTCTGTTTCATTTCTTCTTTATTTTGCATCATCAATTTTATTAGCATTTCCAATTTATCATTATTTAAACCCTCCTGTTCTAAGTTTGTATTTACTTGTTTATCTTCATTTCTGTTGTCTGGAGTTTGATTCTTTTCCTTATCTATTGATTCTGTGGAATCTTTTACTTGCTCTTCATTACTATTTCCATCTATACTTTGTGTTACTAATTCTTCTGCATCTCCCTGTCCTTCTCCTTCTTTATCCATCTTTTTTCCACATCTAAGATTCATTAGACTCATTTCTCCAACTTATTTAAACTATTTCTATAATTCACTTATAACCACACACTAAATTGATACTTTCACTATTTTATTTACACTATTTCACTGTATTTTATGAATTTTATTTATATTTGTTCAAGAAATTGACAGCTGTTATTTCAACACCCTGTGTTATTTTAATTTAAGTTCATGTATACACCACTCTTATTATCGAGCTCCACGTTGGTCAGCGTCATTTGTAATGATTTTAATTTGTCTTTCATTACATTACAATTTACCAAACTCATTTTATTAAAACTAACCTCGACTAGCCTTTAATGTCCTTCTAAAAGTCTTATGTTATTAGAGCAGGTCGTCTTTATCCCAGGGGAGGTTCAAGTTGACATATTTAACTGCAGAGATAATTATTTAATTTTATCAACTTTTAATTTAAATTTATTTTAATTTATTTTAATTAATTTTAGTCTATTATAGTTTTTTCTTTTTTGAAAAGGTGACAGCCAATTTTTGTCTTGTCTGGTAAAAAAAAAAAAAATAAGAAACCCGGCTAGAGTTTAAATTATCAATACACAAAAATGAATTAAGTAAGCAAATTTGTTGAAATTTGTACTTATATGACGGTGACTTGTACATAAACCTTTGTACAAGCTTGCGGCACAATCTTTTTGAAACGTGGACCAGGATCTAATAGTGACATTCGCAGAGCCCCAGTCTCCAGGCTGCAATCAATTGCAGAAAACTTGAATTGCAGACAGAACTGTGAGTAGTAGATACATTTAATAATTGTGAGAGAGACACTGTTAGAAAGTGCAGTACGAAGTGGTAGAATCACTTCGGTATTTGTAAATAGTTAGTATAGAGTTTCCTTAGTTTTAATTTTAAAAGAAGTAAAAAGTAAATACTAGCCGTAATTTATAATAATTTTCAAAAAATACTTCAGGTGTGACAGTTGTCAAACTAGAAAGGATAGATTTCATGAACTACAATTTCTAAACGCAGGAGACAACTAACGGCGGTATTTTACCTTTTCCCTATTTTAAAATAATAACAATTAGTCTTTTTTTTTTTGTTTTAAGGTATGAATGTTTGGCATGAATGGTTAATAACAGTTATACTATATTAGAAAATAAGAAATTGTATTGAACTATGGTTTCATTTTCAATATTGTCTGCTTTGTTATAAATAAATTTGTAAGGTTTGTTGTTAAAATATTTTATTAGTTTGCTTACTTAAATATACAGGGTGATCATAAAATTTTGAAATAGTAGATTGGATTTTTGGCAGAATTAACAAATCAAAATAAATTAAACTAAATTAAACTAAATGAAACTAAATTAAACTAAATTAAACTAAAATTAATTAAAATAAATTTAAATTAAAAGTTGATAAAATTAAATAATTATCTCTGCAGTTAAATATGTCAACTTGAACCTCCCCTGGGATAAAGACGACCTGCTCTAATAACATAAGACTTTTAGAAGGACATTAAAGGCTAGTCGAGGTTAGTTTTAATAAAATGAGTTTGGTAAATTGTAATGTAATGAAAGACAAATTAAAATCATTACAATATATTATCCTTCGCTCATATTCCGGACATTTTTACTCACACTGTAGTATACTGCGATGTGTCACGACCCAAAAGTTTAAAGATTCAGCTAAAACTTTTTCTTACCCTGAGTCATAGCAGCGTTTATCACTAAAGACCGGACATTTTAATCGCGTTCAAATAATTGGTTTTAATCACATAGGCGTCTCATTCTGGGTTCGCTATTTAAGACGGCAGACAGTGCGGCAGATTCTAATACTATCAGGACAAACCTCTTTTTTTTATTAAAACAAGATAAAAAAAGTGTACTGATATATACATAGACATTAAAACTAATACAAAAAAGTGAGATTTTTTTTTATCGTGTACCTATATTCTTTGTCTTTTGAATCATTTTCATTAAACAAATTTAATGTTTTCTTCTCACCAACGCCGAGGATATGTAGGATATTTTACAAAAGTTTTTAGTAACCTCAGATCCTTTAATTTGTGGCCTGAGAAATTTTCCTTAAAAAAAAATAACTTTTTTGATGAAGATGTTAAACTTTTCATAAGCGAGTTTAAGGTGTAGTAATGTAAACGATATTCTGTATGATATTTTTTTTATTATTATCTCTTATATAATTACAAAATATCTATTCCTCAATATTTTGGCGTGGTACACTACTCTCCTGCCTAAAATGAGGATCGAGGACCCCAGCTGCCTCCCCCGAATTTGTTATTTCCTCCAGAAAATTGGAAATTTCTAGCCTTAGCTGGTCCCGATTCATTGTTGGAGAAATTGCATCGGGGCCAAATATTAGGACTCTACGAGCGTTTGGACTAAGACGCTGTAGAGAGGGCCTAAAATGAATGTCAAATAGGCCCATCATATGTTGTCTTATACTTTCTCGATCCATTGTCGGTTAGTTGCCGGTGATATTTTTATTCAAATAAAGTCAATCCTTATATTATATTTATGAATATTTTGGCTTTTATCGATACCGTACATACCGATTTTTTGTAACAAAACATTTATGTTTTTATTTCCTGTGGATATTATGGTACTTATACACGATGAGACAATAAAATAAATGTCTGTTAAATTTCTGTAATGTATGTATTAATTCAATTGCTCACTCTATATAGGTATCTGTTGGTTGAAAAAATGTAAAAAGATAACAAAGAGTCGATAAACAGGAGATTTGAGAAGAAAGTGTCTTGTAAAAATATCACTAGATTTTTCCAATGAGTATATTTGTTTAGTTCAAAGGGAAAAGTGATAGAAACTGGAAACGTAAATATGGAAAATTTATTATCGGACTTTGATTGTTTTCGTCGTTTTAATGACAACAAATTATACTGCCGCAATTGTGATCAGGTGTTAGTTTTTAATGGAAAGTCAAGTATGACACAACATGTGAAAACACAAAAACACATGCAATCTTTAGAGGGATGTCCAGACAAAATCTTTTATGAAGATTTATGCAACGCATTTGTTTCTGCAAATATTCCATTAACAAAATTAAATAATACAATTTTCAAAAATTTTCTTTGTAAATATACTAAACGTAAAATACCGGATGAATCCACAATTAGAAAACATTATATTCAAAATCAGTACGATAAAGCAATGACGGCAATAAAAACGAAAATTTCCAGCAAATATATTTGGGTTAGTGCAGATGAAACGACTGACATAAAGGGTAGATGTGTTGTTAATGTTGTTGTAGGATTATTAAGTGCTGAAAATACTTCACAACAGTATTTAGTTTCTAGTGTGTTTCGTGAAACTGTGAACGCTGAAATGATTTATGAAATAGTGAAACGTGGATTGAACAATGTAATTGATAATGACGTTTCAAAAGTTTTATTGTTTATTTCAGACGCGGCAAGTGTAATGTTGAAAACAGGGAAACTATTACAAGAACATTTTCCAAACATGCTGCATGTAACTTGCCTTGCTCACGCGTTACACCGAGTTTGTGAGTTTATCCGTGACAGCTTTCCAGACATTAATTCGTTGATTAGCTGTTTTAAAAAAATTTTGTTAAAAGCACCGTCCCGAGTTTCTTTATATAAAGAAATATGTCCGAATATCCCCCTACCTCCACAACCAGTTATTACACGATGGGGAACTTGGTTACAGGCTGTGTTCTTTTTTTCGGAGCATTTCGACAGACTAAAAGTATTTATTTCCAACTTATCAGAGGACGCTCTCTCTATCACTCAGTGTAAAGGTTTAATAACAAAAACAACTTTGCAGTCGGAGTTAAATTTTCTTGCGACTTATTTTTCGTGTCTCCCAGAAACTATAAAATTCCTTGAAACCCGTAACTTACAATTATCGGTTGCTATGGAAAAATTTGAATCGACATTGTTACACTTAAAAAACGTAAAGTGGCCCTTACAAGATAAATTTAACCATAAAATAGATTGTGTTATTAAAAGAAATCCAAATTTACAGACTCTGAAACAAATCTCCCTGAACAATTTTAACGATTATGAAACTGCTTTAAAATATTGTGATTTTGTTCCACATTTTTCATTTGCTCCTGTAACGAGTTGTGACGTAGAACGATCGTTTTCTAGGTTTAAAGATTTATTGACTTCTAAAAGAAGTAATTTCACTGAAGACAATTTAGAAAAATATGCAGTCATACAAACATATTTTTCAAATGAAGAAGATTGATATTAATTTGTATTGTATATATTGTATATATTGTATATAATTGTATATTTGCTACTTTAGGATAAAGAGTGTATATTGGAACACTCTAAACATAAAACTAATGATGGTGTATCCTCGTTGATATATTTATTAGTCAATAATATATTAACAGAAAAAGCCAACAACATTATCCCACAACACAATAAAAAAATAAATAATAATATCATTTGTAATTATATAATAATATCCAACCAAATTTGAACTAAAATTTAATAAAATAATTATTGCAATGTAAATGTAATAATAAGCCCGCCCCAAATGTTACGCCCGGGCGATAAAAATCCAATATCTTATCTACTGTGTCGACCAGTTCAGTAAATAACTTGTTTTATTCAGAATGTATTATTCAAATCGAAGGTCCGCTCTTACCGTTACTTCGCTGATAAGAATAAATTAAATTGTCCGGTCTTTATTTATCACTGATAATTCATTATATTGTGTTGTTTCGTCGACTCAACGCGTACCTTTAAATTTAGTTTAGTATTGTGAATTTGTGGTGAAAATGCCAAAGCGGGTTGGTAGTTGTGATTTGGGAAATGAGCGTGAAAGAAAACAGCTCAAATACAAAGAATTGAAGAGGAAAATGGAAAAATTACAGAAGAGGATAGAAACGATATCTGACAGTGACTCAACAGGTACATTTATTTATTTATTTAGGTGTATTTAAAATTATTTAGTTAAAGCACACTACAGAGCAGAGGGCACTTGATGAGTGGCCCCCTATATCTTATTTTCCTGCCTACTTACATAACCGAGGGTACTCGATGAGTGGCCCACTCAGTCTACATGACTCATTTTTCGGTGAATAATATGTAATAAGCATTATTTGTATATTCAGTAGTAGTAAAATTTTATATATTTATTTACTTCTTCTTTTCTTTTTCTTAAAAATGATTTATTTAAAACATTTTTGTTCTGTGATTTCTGCAAATACTTATATAACCGAGGGTATTCGATGAGTAGCCCACCGAGTCTATATGACTCATTTTCGGTAAATAAGATATCAAAGGCATTCAGAGAATAGCCTACAAAGTTTGAATAGTTCAGCACCTTTTCTCATTTTTACAGATGAGGAAACTACACAAGATGTGGTAGTAGAAACAGCTGCTCAGGTTCATCATACGGAAGAGAATTTTAACCTAGTTATCGGTGATTCGGAGAATGTAACAAATCAAGAGTTAAATATGAGAGAAAACAAAGATTTAGATGCCATTCAAGTAGTAGAACCCAGAAATCAGGATTCTACAGAAGAAATAATGAACTTGTTTGGAGTAGATCCGTTAAACAATACTAAACAGGGTGTAGCATTATTGGGCGGAATCGCATCCCGTTGGGACCATAATATAAAAAATGGATTAGGAAATGAAGAAATACAAATTCTCGTTGACAAATATCCTCCACCAAATAACTGTTGTGCATTGGTTCCCCCTCTTTTAAATGAGGAAATAGCAGGCTCATTAAAAGAGAATAAGATAAGAGAAGATAAATATCTTCAGAAGCTTCAAACCCAAATAGCAGCTGGCTTAATGGCCATATATGATCCAATCAAAACCATGGTATCGGAAAATTCAGACAATACAAGGAGTTTGGAAAATTTAGCCGATGCGGGAAAAATTTTTACAGATATTTTCCATCAAATCTCTCGGCATAGACGATTTCTTTTAAATGCATTTTTGAACCCAAAATACAAAAAACTTCTGGAAAACCAACCGATTGATAAATTCTTATATGGTGAAAATTTAATGGACAAAGTAAAACAATCACAGGCTGCACAATCGGCTTCTTCTCAAGTAGGGGCAATTATAAAGCAAAGAAACCCGGTACAGCATTTTTTAAACTACAAGGGCCCACTCAACAGCAAACCCAATTTAAGAACATACAGGGGGGCGGAAAGATCTCAGTGGAATGCCAGCAGAGGAACAAACAGACCACCGAGAAGGACAGAAATCCCAAACAATACCTTCAAGAAGTCGTACCAGTGGAAAGCGAAAAGGAACCAGCGTTAGAGGTGAGTAAGAAAATCGCAGGAAATTTGAGGAATTTTATGGAAGAATGGGAAGTCATAACGTCAAATAAAACGATTTTAAACTGGGTTGCCGGTTATGAAATACCCTTCACAAAAATCCCATTTCAATTGGAAATACCTACAGTCTATATTAACCAAAAGGAGAGGGCTCTATACGATTCTACTATTCAACAACTTCTAAAAAAGGGTGCTATATCAAAATGTAAACATAGTAAAGGTGAATTCCTATCTCCATATTTTTTAGTCCCCAAATCAGATGGGGGTATTCGATTTGTGTTAAATTTAAAACGGCTTAATGAGTATATTCAAGCACCTCATTTTAAAATGGAGGATTACAGATCTGCATTAAAACTTATCACACAAGATTGTTTTATGGCAAAAATCGACCTTAAGGATGCTTACTTCGCTGTATCCGTAAGCGAAAAATATAGGAAATATTTAAGATTTAAATATAAAGAAATTCTTTATGAATTTAATGCCCTTCCCTTCGGGTTAAATATAGCTCCGTACGTGTTCACCAAGTTAATAAAACCTATTCTTAGTCACTTAAGATTAAAAGGCTTTTTATCTATAGTTTATTTAGACGACATGCTACTTCTAGGTTCTTCTAATGCGTTATGTAGAGAAAATGTGGAATACACGTTACGTTTATTGACATCTCTAGGTTTTACATTAAATTTAAAAAAGAGTGTATTAAAGCTATCACATGAGTTAACCTTCCTTGGTTTTACCTTTAACTCAAAAAACCTGACCTTTTCAGTCCCAAAAGAGAAAAAAGAAAAAATTTGTAAAAAAATGCAGACTTTTCTTAGAAAGGATTCTTGTAAAATAAGAGAATTTGCGGCTGTAATTGGTCATTTAGTGGCTGCGTGCCCAGCAGTTGCATATGGTAGAGTTTATACAAAAAATTTTGAAAGAGAGAAATGGTTGGCATTAACAAACTCCAATTTTAATTTTAATTTTTCAATGGCACTGCCTAAGTATTTAAAAGATGATTTTTTATGGTGGACATACAATTTACCATCTAGCCGCCAACAAATAAAAGAGGCTAATTTCGTTTTGGAAATATTTACTGATGCATCCCCAAGGGCTTGGGGTGCACATTGTAAAAATAAAAAGACTCATGGTTTTTGGGATGATACTCAACAAAATTGTCATATTAATTATTTAGAACTAGCAGCCGCATTCAATGGCCTAAAATCATTTTCAAAAAATTTAAAAAATTGCAGGATTTTACTTAGAATAGAAAATACAACCGCCATATCTTGTATTAATAAAATGGGCAGCATACAATACGTACATTTAAACAAACTTTGTAGGGAAATCTGGCAATGGTGCGAAACGCGTAATATTAAAGTTTTTGCTTCTTATATAAAATCAAAGGAAAATAAAATAGCGGATTCAGAATCTCGTTGCTTAAAAACCGAAACAGAATATTCGTTAAATAAAACTTACATAAATATAATTTTTAACCGTTTTGGAAAGCCAGAAATAGATCTTTTTGCAAGTAAGCTAAACTCAAAATGTAAAAGATACGTTTCATGGAAACCTGACCCTGATTCGGAAGCAGTTGATGCATTCACTTTGAATTGGGAAAATATTTCTTTTTATGCTTTTCCACCATTTGCTATGATTTCCAAAGTATTAGAAAAAATTATTAACGACAAAGCTGGGGGAATTGTTGTTGTTCCAGAATGGCCTAACCAACCATGGTATCCAATTTATAATAAATTATTAGTAAAAGACAAAATTATTTTGGGCCCTGATCAGACTTTAATATTATCTCCTTTCAGATCACCGCATCCCGGTCACCGTTACCTTACCCTGGCGGCAGGGATGTTATCCGGCAAGCCTTTATAAAGAAAAATATACCAGACATTGGAATTCCTATATTGTTGGCATCAGTGACTGAGAAAACAATTAAACAATATGATACAGTATTTAATAGGTGGTGGAATTATTGTACGGGGAAAGGGATAGACCCTTTTAAATATAATTTAGCTGAGATTCTAAGTTTTTTACAATCCTTACTTCATAACAATCTTTCATACAGTTCAGTAAACACGCATAAGTCAGCATTATCTTTGATTATCGATTTTCCTGAAAATGAAAAACATATAGTTAAAAGGTTTTTAAAAGGAATATATAATTTAAAGCCACCTAAGCCAAAATATTCCTTCACTTGGGACCCTGCACCTGTATTAAAATATTTAGAAGGACAGCATCCCCTTAAGGATCTTTCTCTAGTGTCATTAACGTATAAATTAGTTATGCTCATTGCTCTAACATCTGCCCATAGGTTGCAGACAATTTCATTAATAAAAATTCAAAATATTTACATAAAAGAAGAGCTTATTGAAATTCAAATACCTGATAAAATAAAAACGTCTAGTATTAATAAATCACAACCAGTTTTACGTTTTCCATTTTTTAAAGAAAGGCCAGAACTTTGTGTGGCGTCAACTATTTTTCATTACTTAAATAAAACGCAAGCTCTACGGCCAGAAGGAGAAGATAAACTCATCATTACAGTAAAAAAGCCACATAGAGCAGCATCTACGCAGACAATAAGTAGATGGCTTAAAAATGTACTAACAATAAGTGGTGTCAATACAGATATTTTCAAAGGTTACAGTACCCGTCATGCTGCAACATCTGCAGCAGCGCGTGTTGGACTTAATATTGAAATAATTCGAGAAACAGCTGGTTGGACAAAAAATTCGGAAATTTTTTATAAATTTTACAATAAACCACTTACAGCTAATTCCACCAGGTTTGCCGAAACTATAATTTCTCTAAAATAATAAATTGTTTTTGTTGTTTGTTCTCTATATTACTAGTTAGGTAAACTTATTGGTATTGATATTATTTTTAATATTATTATTAAATAGTCGTTCCTGTTTAATTTAATTATTGTATTACCAATTGGGTAACTTTGTTTGTTATTATATTAAGTGTTCATAGATCGTATTTTCTTTAAACATCTACAGTGTGAGTAAAAATGTCCGGAATATGAGCGAAGGATAATTAAATGATTGGTCGACTTACCTGGTAAGGAAGGACAATCTTAATTATCCGAGCTCATATTCCGGACATTTTTACTACCCTCCCTGTTTGTGATTATCCCATCCCTACCAACGATCTATTCACATAAGGTACGCACAATATAATGAATTATCAGTGATAAACGCTGCTATGACTCAGGGTAAGAAAAAGTTTTAGCTGAATCTTTAAACTTTTGGGTCGTGACACATCGC
The DNA here is from genome assembly GCA_927349885.1 of Psylliodes chrysocephalus. Classification (NCBI taxonomy): domain Eukaryota; kingdom Metazoa; phylum Arthropoda; class Insecta; order Coleoptera; family Chrysomelidae; genus Psylliodes; species Psylliodes chrysocephalus. Next base: position 90,195,375 of record OV651814.1, read on the forward strand.
AGTATACTACAGTGTGAGTAAAAATGTCCGGAATATGAGCTCGGATAATTAAGATTGTCCTTCCTTACCAGGTAAGTCGACCAATCATTTAATTCTTTTTATTATTTTCTATGATAGCTATAAAGTTTCGAAGTGCCTTTAATATTTTTCATCGGCAAATTTACAAAATGTGAACTAAATATGCATATTAAAGAGTCGTAAATATTTCCATATATCGTATGTAATACTTGCATAACACTCAAATTATTTGAATTATGCCATAATTTATAGCTCTATTTTAATTAGTTTTAAATGGACTAGATACATGTGAAATCTTTTTCCTAACCTTAATTTGTCATTTGTGACAAAGTCATCCATCTTTTTATTTAAACATAGATCAGCACCATATAGATTACCCAATCTAAGAATTAAATTCGATGAAACCTTCATTGTATTATTTTTTTGTACCTATGCCTGCAAAATACGACGAAAAATGTAAAAACTGAAAAAACTCCTGGAAACTACTGAACATATAATGTTAAGCACTGATGGCTGGACCTCAATGAACATGGAAGGCTACATAGCTGTTACGGCGCATTTCAAAACGAAGGATTGGAATTTTTATGAGTAGAGGTTGGGTTACCTGAGACCATCCTGGATACACCGCAACCCGCAATACACGAATACATTTCGAGGTGTCAAGACCCGCTACATCCGACTTGAGTCTTCCTGGACACACCACAACCCGCAATACACGAATACATTTCGAGTTGCCGCAACGCGCTACACCGGCCTAGACATAGGCGTAAGATAAGAGGAGTTATAATTATTAATGGATGTTAAATGTTAGAAATCAAGATGGTGGCCGTCGGAAGAATTAAATATCTATTAACGCTGAAGGGGCTAAGGCCTATATCTTTGTTCTTATTGGTCGGATTTACGCTAGAAAACGGCATTGGTTTAGATTAACACTGAAGGGAAAAATCATACCAAGCCAGAAGGTTTAAGACTTATATTTTAAACGGGGAAAACGATATTGGTATAGATTAATGTTGAACAGAACAATTCTTGTTATAATTATGGATGTTAGGTGTAAGAGATTTCCATGAATTAAGATATTAGATAAGGTATTTCAACTAGATGGCGCTACGAGTTTAAGCCGTTAGGACCTAATCATGTTATTATTGGTCGGATCTAAACAAGGAAAACGACATTGGTTTAGATTAATGTTGAACAGAACAATCCTTATTATAATTATGGATGTAAGGCGTAAGAGATTTTCATGATTAAAAAGGTTGTAAGGACGTAAGACAAGAAGGGTCAAATATTTTAATAATGAATATATTTTATTTATAACTGTAGTCAAAGGTTAAAACTATTTTTAAATCTAGAGTTTGGAGGGTTTGCAACTTAGGTGTTAAAAAGCATAAGGTTATTATAAATATTAAAATGTTTTTTAAAACATAAGGGTATTATTATCGGTAATGTAGATTTCATACTTATTGATCAATACCAAGCTAATTACTATTTGAACTAGTAGTTTAAAAATAGATTTAGTAAGCGTTTCAAAAAAAAGATTTAATGTTTAGTTGACATACAAAAATTAACTACTATGTCTATATTAGATGCCTAGGAGTCGAAATATCTTTTGTCTGAATAAATTTTATTCAGAAAGGAAATAATGTAGATGGAAAAATATTTATTTGAGAAATACACATTTTTAAAAAAAAACGCATAATTGTTAGTTATGCAGGTGTTATTTTTGTTATGAATTAAAACTGTCATTCACCACCAACATTAAAATATATAACCTAGTTCTATGTGTACTAGCAAATCTAAAAACTCATTTTTACTACAATGTATTTAAAATTAATTAAGATTTATTAAATATAATAATTGGAAATCACTAATTCTAAAGAACAAACGTGATAGGTATTAAAACAACGATTCCCGGGCTTTTCAATCTAAATTGTAAATAAAAATTAATTACAATATATGAACAAGTTACGACGTAATACCATAAGATTTATTTAATAGATATCGTAGGAGTGAAATATTTCAAAAGAACAAATATGCTAGATGTTGAAAAAGGCGGGGATTTTCATTTTAAATTGTAAATAAAAATAAGAACAATAAGCTGTTTACAAGAATTTTATAAAAAATTATATATATTGTTAAAAATTTGTAATAAATTACTATAAATTAAAAATATTTGTAGAAATTTAACACCATAAGTAATATAGATAATAAAATTATTTAAATTGAATTTAAAGCGTACTTATGTAAAAGGTAATACATAGGTATTTAGGACTTTGTTACTATTGGTTAAGTAGAATTGTTTAATAAAAACAAAAATACTTTTAACAATAAGCACCAACGTGAAGGTTGTAACAACAGCTTGTCAGGATAGGATGGGTAGAAAGGATGGGGTTTTTGGTAAAATACAGGAACTTTTGACATATACGTTAATAATGTTTAAACTTAAAATCTTAGAATATTTAAACTTTTTTCTTTTGTATTATTTAAACAAAATCAAACGACACTTAATTTGCTAAAATATGTCCTATTATGTAATTATCACAGTTGTTGTTATTTGATAAGAGTTAATAATCGTATGATCTTAAACTTGAAAACTAATAATAGAAATATAGGATTATTACCGTATTTTATTGCAAGGTTAGATATTGCTATCAGCATAATCACAAATTTTAAAGGTTTTATTTTAATTTTCCACATACCTATTTCGAGTTAATCAATGTTTTTTCATACGATTTATTATTTGATAACAAGTTTATACATTTTCACCTTCGTCAGGATAGATAGGGAGAGTCATAATAATATATAATCTTATAAACTAAAAAAATATCCTACACATTTTTTTGTCAATGAGTCTTTTGATAATGTTAAATCGTAATTTTCGCATATGGGTCTTTTTTGTATTGATTTTTTATTTTTAATAATATTTTTTATTTTTGCCTCTTTTAAATTATACATGGGTCTTTTAATATTTTTTTGTTTTTAAAAAGTAATTTTCGTATATGGTTCTTTTTGTATTGTTTTGCCTCTTTTATATTGTTTTTTATTTTTATATTTGCCTCTTTTAGGTCACACATGGGTCTTTTTTGTATATGGGTCTTTTGATATATTTTTAAAAAACTAATTCATCTTTTTTGGATGTTACAAGTTGGAAAATGATTTTATTTTCTTTGGTTGTACTTCAGAGTTCTGCTTGACAATCTATCCCCATATATTTGATGCTTCCATGATAGTTTAGAGTTCTACTTGGCATCCTATAATGAAATAAAGCTATTTTATAATAAAAATATAACTAGAAATTAAAATTACATATAATTAATTTTTCTAAATTTAACATATAAAACGACATTTTTATAATCACAACAATTGTCAAATTGATCTACTTTAGTGACATATTATACTATATGTCACTGGTGTCATAAAGTGTATTAAGTCAACAGGAGTAGTAAGAGTAAAAACAATATTGGTTGCCTAGGCACCAGTAAGTTCTAATCGTCTTAATTTTATAAATAATTTAGTCAAAATTAGAAAAAATAATGTATAATATTTAACAGTTGCACAAAATAAAACATTTTGTAACTAGTTAAATAGTTATTATTAATTTTGAAATAAAATATAAATAGAAATTAAATGTTATAAAATATATAAAGGCGCCCACTTACTACTCTTATGTGTTACTTACATAGCTAAGACTACTAAATCTACTACGTTTTTTACGATCATGTCACTTATCAACATTTTTACTTGCTTCCGGCTATCTTATATCACTTTCTAGTACCGCAACACACCATACACGTACTTTTATAGCCGTAATTTCCCAGTTTAAGATATTCTAATTGTGCTTGTGCGAATTAAATTTAAATCTAAGTTACATCTCCTGATACATGGACTTTAGTAGATAGACAACCTATGTATGGGCTCACATAGGGAATTCAATGTGTAAGAGTGAGAGGTAGATATTCAATGGATAAGAGTGAGACAGACGGTCTGAGGGAAAAACGGGGTAGTGGGGGGAGTGGGGGATTAAATTTCGTTTACCGTCGAATAGAAAAATCATGCGTAGTGGTAAAGCCCGAAGGGCCTTAGCGTATATCTCAGCTATCGTTGGTCCGATTTAAAAGGGAAAAAGGGGGTTATGTAGAGAGCGTGATATAGATTGACATCGAAAAGAAAAAATCATGCGCAGTGGTAGGACAAAAGGACCTTAGCGTGTATCTCAGCTATCGTTGGTCCGATTTAAATGGGGAAAAGGGGGTTATGTAGAGAGCGTGATATAGATTAACGTACAAGAGAATTTTTGCGTAGAACGAAAAGCCAGAAGGGCCTTAGCGTATATCTTCACTGCTATTGGTCCGATTTAAATGGGGAAATGGGGGTATGTAGAGAAGCATTAACGTACAAGAGAATTTTTGCGTAGAACGAAAAGCCAGAAGGGCCTTAGCGTATATCTTCACTGCTATTGGTTCGATTTAAATCTTTGGGAGCACCCTAGTCCAACAACCGGTGTAAATATAGCCCACCTGAAATATCATATTCATCCTAAAAGATCATAGAAAAAATGGATATTGATTTGCAATAATATAGGACATTGTGTATCATACATTTATAAAATAAAATATAATTTTAAACAATACATATGTCGCCGATAACAGGCCACAATTGTTGAAACTTTAAAATTTATAGGAAAATTATCAAACACCGAAACCAAATATACAGGAAAAGCATTTCCGTGAAAAAATGATAAAAGTATAATCCCAAACCACACTTGTAAAAGTTAGAATTTTTGATAGCAAAATTCTCATACCGCTAAAACCGTATTTACAGGAAAAATATATCTCTTGTTGGTGAACTTAGAAATTTCTAGAATTATCGTCTGATACTGCGAAATTATAAATAGCCCCAGAATTAGCCATTGTTTGTCAGTATCGAGCAAGACGCTAAACAGTGAATACTAATAGTTTTGTGTATTAAGGTAGGAAATATATATTGATTTTTCACTCTCTTTATCCCAAAAATACTCTTTGTTTTTAAATTTTCTTTTAAATTGTGAGAGACTATTGCTGTTTTTTTGATATTAGATCAGTTATTTTTGAGAAAACGAGCTACATTTTTAATTTCTTCTTTAATTATTAATTTTTATAAAAATACATTTGTGAAATAGAAACTAAGATTGTTCTTTAATTAGATAAAGCCGACAATCAACTGTCAATCATCCGTCAATCAACTACAACAATAGATTCAATCAACTACAACAATAGATCCAATCAAGTGTCAATCATCCGTCAATCAACTACAAGTATAGATCCAATCAACTGTCAATCATCCGTCAATCAACTACAACTATATAGATTAGCTGCCAATCTACAGATCCCCAACATTATCCTTTTAAAAGTAAGTAAGTAAGTAACTTATAGTGCTTTTTTAAGTAACGCTTTATACATAGATTTTTTATAAATAATTTTTCACGCATTAGTCAATTATTTGATTTTAGTTTTTAAAAATTATAGATTTTTTTTATTTTTCTGTTAATAACTTTTAAAATTATTATAGATGAACTTAAGTGAACTCAACAAATGTTCCTTAATTGGAGAGAAAGCAAATAAGCCAGTTGTGAAGCTGAGTACTCTACCTTTGGGCATTCCGCACACCATCTTAGCAGCCAAAATTACCAAAGGAAAATTTGGGGAATCAGTGCTAGTAGAAGTGGACCACACAGTGATCTTTTTACCAAATAGAGTAACGGAACTATACCGGCCAAACATCAAACATTTCACGGCATCAAGATACGCAATTGTCTATAGGGGTGCAGTAGACACTGGCAAACCACAACCAGCGGCATCTTTTGAAATTATCGAAAATTAAGGAGCAAGAAAAGGGTAAGCATTTTTTTTTAAATATTTTTTGTTTGCCAGTGTTAAAATGAATCCTTTTAGTGTTATTAAACAATCTAATAATATACTAGCGGCTATAAAAAAACTTAGGAAAATTTTATTCGACAATTTTACAATTAAAGATGCGGAAATTTGGTTAAAACGATTACAAAGACAGATTAAATCATGTAATAAAGCAATTCGTAGTAGACGGCAATATAATTTATCTATTGGTGCTCTACGTAAATTGGAAACTAATGTGAGACATTTTAAACATTTTAGAAAATTAATTTTGAATAGACATATTGGTATGGGCATACAATCAAAATTGGGGCAACGAGTAAAATGGGCTAATGTAGAATCTAGTTTTAAAAGTACAGTTACAACTGGAATTATAGTTAATTTACGTCATAAGGACTTAGATACATTTTTGGATGATTGTGTAGTTATTTTTAAAAATAAAATTAATAAATTTTTAAAAGCAAATCAAGCACTCAAAGTTAATACTACATTTTGTGGCGAATTCATCAAAAAATCTAACGATAATGAGATTTTAGATTTAAAATATTTCAATACTAAAAATGCTGTTATTGATAAATCGACTGAAATAACAGAGTGGTTTAAAGATAATGTGCGCGATAAAATTTTAAATAAATTATCGGAATTTTCGGAGAAAGATAGTGGGTGGGCATTAAGTAAAATCGTATCATTAGCAGTAAACGTAAATAAATATGATATGGGAAACGGATCGTCTTACATTAAATTACCTGAGGAAATTTTAAAAAAACGAGCATGTATTAATATTAAAAATACCGATCAGGCCTGCTTTTATTGGTCTGTTATTAGTGCTCTTTATCCTGCTAGTAAAAATACAGATCGAACCTCCTCATATCCATATTACAAGCAATTTCTACAGAGGATTTAGATTGTCCAATGGAATTAAGTCAAATTCCAAAATTTGAAAAAATAAACCAAATTTCAGTTAACGTTTATGCTTTAGAATTAAACGAGACAGAGAAAAAAACATTTTAAACAGTAGTACCGGCTAGACTAACAAAAAATAAATTAGAGAAGCATGTCAATTTACTTTTAATTCAAAATAAATATTATCCAAAATTAAATGATTACGATGCTCCACCGGTTGATGATGTAGACGAAGAGATTAAATATCATTATTGCTGGATCAAAGATTTGTCACGATTAGTTTCAAGACAACTCAGTAAAGATTGCAAAAAAAATTAATTTGTGATAGATGTTTAAATTATTTTAGTAGTCAAGAGAAGTTGGATGAACATGAAACACTTTGCTCTAAATTAAATAAGTATAAAATGAGTGTTCCTCAATTTGATTTTGTTGAATTTCGAAACTTTACATATCAGCAAACTACCCCGTTTGTCGTTTATGCTGATTTTGAGTGTCAATTAGAAAATTTTAATCAACCTAGTATAACTAAAACTTTAAAATATCAAAAACATGTTGCGTATAGTGCAGGCTACTATGTAAAATGTTCATATGATGACAGCCTTTCTTATTTCGATAGTTATCGCGGTGAGGATTGCATGGATTGGTTTGCAGATCGAATGGAAGATGTAGCAAAATTTGTAAATTCTAAAATAAAAACAATTGTGCCTATGATTGAAAAACCAGATACATGTAAGACAAAAACTTGTCATATATGTAATAAACAGTTTTCCTCTAAGGACATAATTGTAAGGGACCATGACCACTTTAACGGATCCTTTAGGAGATTTTCGCACCAAGCATGCAATCTGAATTTCCGAAAATTATTTGTTGTGCCAGTGGTCTTTCATAACCTAAGTGGGTACGATAGTCATTTCATGATTTCGAATTTATGTAAAAAGGGATGTTTGAGCTTACTTCCAATCAATAAGGATAAATATATTTCATTTACTCTTCATTCAGATGAAACTAACATTAAATTACGTTTTATCGATTCATTGCGATTCATGGGAACATCTCTTGATGAATTAGCTTCAATTTTAGATAATTCAGAGAAGAAAATTTTAAAACGCGAATTTCCAAATTTAACTAATAATCAATTTGAACTGTTAACACGCAAAGGAGTTTTTTGTTACGATTATATAGATTCTTTAGAAAAATTAAACGAGACTTCATTACCACCAATCCAACACTTTTATAATAAATTAAACGATGAACATATTAGTGCTGAGAAATACGCTCATGCACAGCAAATTTGGCAAAAATTTAACATTCAGGATTTGGGACAATACTCAGACCTATATTTAAAAACTGATATTCTGCTTCTTGCGGATGTTTTCGAACAATTTCGCAAAAAACTGTTTTAAGACGTAAGTTATGTAGCCACCAATTGATAACCCGCATAAGGTTATCACCCCAGCCATTACGACAACACGTGCTTCGTTAAGTTAATGAACCACTTATTAAGAAACCTATAAAAGGAAGGAGAGCCCAAACACAGCGTTCAGAACAATATTAGAATTAGTATAGTATATATCGTAATTATTAATTTGTAAACAACAAGTTAAATTGTATCATGTTAGTTTAAATTGTAAATAAAACTTTTTAAAAACAAACTATTAGTGAACAACAATAAAATTGGCGCAGTCAGATCGGATTCAAGAAGCCAGAATTCGCAGTTCCAAGCAGTTCCGGTCCTGGTTTCAACCACTCATCTTGAGAACCTGTAAGATGAGATTCCTTATACTTTCCTCTCAATTTTACCAAATTTGATTATCTCTATTATTTTATTTTATTACTATTTTACATTAAAACATATTTTTAATTAATTTTCAAATAAGGTTATTTTAATAAGAAAATTATAATCGCAAAAATTAAACTAAAAACTAATCTACGAAAATAAATAATTAAAATAATAATTATTTATTAAATAGGAAATCGTGCTCGCCAGTGATCTTCATAGAAAGACATCTTCGGAGCGATATTCCTAAGATATTCATTGTGAAAAAAAAATTTTACTTGAATAGGAAACCGTGCTCGCCAGTGATCTTTATAAAAGACATATTCGGAGCGGCAATTCCTAAGAAAATTATTTAAATAAGAAACCGTGCTCGCCAGTGATCTTTATAAAAGACATCTTCGGAACGGCAATTCTTATAATTTATATTCAATTGTGTAAAAAAAAACCGTAGTCGCCAGCGATCCTCACTTGGACGTCTTCGTAACGGAAAAAATTTACCAATTTGAAATTATTTATATTATACGTTATATACGTTAAACAAAAGTGCAAAAATATCTATTTGCTTATAAAAAATATATATATATATATAATTAAATTAAAACAAGCGCAAAATAATTAAATACTATTAAAATAAAAATTTAAAAAAAATTAAATTAAATCAAAGTGTATGTCTGAAAGCTCTAGTGATTTTGAAGAACTTGTTGCAAATTTAGAAAATATGTCACTCGAAAATCAGCCACGTAGTTCACCTGCGGCTCAATCAGCTAACACAATGGCAAACTTTTTACCATTATTTTCTGGATATTCATTTCAATTAGAAAGCTTTATTAAAAGATGCGACAAATTCTACGAAACATACGGTAGATCAACAGATAATAGCCTAAACGACTTTACGTTTAATGTCATTTGTTCGAAATTACGCGATGATGTTTTAAATTTTGTAATGTGTAGACCTGATCTAATTTCCTGGCCACTCATAAAAAATGCCTTGAGAGAGCAATATGGTGACAGAATAGATAGACAAACTTTAACTCGAGATTTTCTACATTTAACGAAAAGCCCGAAAGAAACTATTATAGATTTCATAAATAAAATTAAGTTAATGAAATCACTATTAGACTTAAAAATTTGCTCTGAACCCGTTACCGTTGCCAGACAAGAACTCTTGATGGAACAAAACGACGGTAATGCCTTAGATATACTTTTAGCTAATGTAGATGATAGAATTAGATTACTCATAGACATTAGAGAACCTAGAAATTTCATTGAAGCGACCGACATAGTAACGCGATACTTCAATAAAGAACAAAGAATAAATTCAATGAACTTTGACTTTAGACAGAGACAAAGACCTAACATATCTAACATACCTAATACACCTCAAAAGAACTTTCCACAAAAACAACATAACCACAAAAATTACAACAACAATTACCAATACAACAATCAATCTAATCAAAATCCTCATTCGAATTTTAGACATTTTAATTCAAATTATTCCCCCCAAAACTTTGACGCTACACCTGGTACGTCCAAACAATACTTTCCAAGTCAACCTATAAACGTTCAACCAAGACAATTACCCCCTAGAAAATTCCCAACGAATGAACAAGTCTTCGGAAAACCGAAAAATGTTTTCGAACCAAAATATTCACACAAACCTTCTAATGCCCCAGAACCAATGTCCACTACCTCGAGAATGTCAGGTATGAAAACTCAAAGACCATTTAAAAATAATAATTACTTTCAATCTAGAGGACCAGCAAACTTTATTTCAGAAGAAATACATAATATAGAACAAGACGATACTTTCGACAATTATAAAGAAATACCAGAAGAACAATTTCTTCAGGATTTTCAGACTATGAATTTAGAAGAGAAACCCCCTATAGAATACCTATAGATTTAAATAATCTTATGCCAAACTCATTACCATTCATTCAAATTAAAAACCCCAATATTAAACTGCTAGTTGACACAGGTTGTCATGCCTCTTTACTAAGACCGCAGAAAAGTATTTTCCAAACTCAATTGTAAGACAAACAACACCGATAATAACTTGTACCGGCACGAAAAACGCCGAACAAAAAGCCACAATTCCCTTACTTTCTGAATACAAACTTTCGAACCCCCTCGAATTTATTCTATTCGACTTCCATGATTATTTCGATGGAATCATTGGAATAAGAGATCTAAGAGATTTAAAACTAAACTTAAATTTCGATTTAAAAACATTATTCAATGAAAATATAAAAATCCCATTATTATATAGAACTAATTTCGATTTTCAAAAAATAGAAATTCCAGGAAAAACTTCCATAATAAAAACCATAAAAACTAAATTAACAAACGGAGACATTATAATCCCCGACATTTGCAATACAGACAAAACAATAATTATACCCGCTAGTTTATTAAAAATACAAGACGGACTAACGACCCTCGAAATTATTAACAATTCCGAAAAATCACAAATCTTTCACATTGACGACAAATTTCTATTAAAATTTCATCAAGATTTTAAAGATGAACATTACGAATGTTTTCACTCAGAACAATTCACAAACGAACGAGAAAACTTAAAACAAAGAAAACTTAATATTAATGATTTAAGATTATCACACTTAAACCCCGAAGAAAAGAATTTCTTAGTTAAAACAATCTTAGAATATAAAGATGTTTTTCATCACCCTGATAACAAACTTACTTTTACAAACAAAATTAAACACGAAATAAAAACGACGGACGAAATACCTGCACATACCCAATCATATCGTTATCCTTATGTTCACAAAGAAGAAGTAAAAAGACAAATAAATAAAATGTTAGAAGACGGCATAATAAGACCATCACAATCCCCTTGGAGTTCACCAATATGGGTTGTTGCAAAAAAGCTTGACGCTAGTAACAAACAAAAATGGCGAATAGTTGTAGATTACCGTAAAATCAACGAAAAAACAGTAGACGATAGATACCCCCTACCTAATATTACCGAAATATATATCAGGATTTCACCAAATCGAAATGGACCACAAATCTATTGAGAAAACCGCATTTAATGTAGAAAATGGACATTATGAATACGTCAGAATGCCATTTGGACTAAAAAATGCACCCGCTACTTTTCAACGTGTTATGGACAATGTTTTAAAAGATTTGCAAGGAAAAATTTGTTTAGTTTACATGGATGATATAATAATATATTCAACAAATTTAACAGAACACATTCAAAGCTTAAAATGCGTATTTAAAAAACTAAGAGAAGCAGGACTCAAAATACAATTAGATAAATCAGAATTTCTATGTAGAACCGTAGAATTCTTAGGACATGTAATCACGCCAGAAGGTATTAAACCAAACCATAAAAAGATTAATGCAATTCAGAAATTCCCTATTCCTAAAACACAAAAAGAAATAAAATCATTTCTTGGATTAGTTGGTTATTATAGAAAATTTATAAATAACTTTGCTAAATTAACAAAACCTATGACCCAATGTCTTAAAAAAGGTACACCCGTCACACACACTTCAGAATTTATTGAATCTTTCGAAACTTGCAAAAATATTTTAATGAATGACCCAATTCTCCAATACCCAGACTTTTCTAAAACTTTCAATGTCACAACCGACGCCTCAAATTTCGCAATAGGCGCTGTTTTATCCCAAGGTCCCATAGGAAACGATTTACCCATCGCCTATGCATCTCGAACATTAAACCCTTCAGAAACCCATTATAGCACTATCGAAAAGGAACTATTAGCAATTGTTTTCGCTGTAAAATACTTCCGCCCTTATCTATATGGCATGAAATTTAATATATTATGCGATCATAAACCCCTACAATGGTTATTTTCCCTAAAAGAACCAAATTCTAAATTAGTCAGATGGAAACTTCAATTAGAAGAATACGATTATAAAATTATTTATAAAAAAGGCAAACTTAACACGAACGCCGACGCCCTATCAAGAATTGAAATCAACCCCTTAGAAACAGAAAATATATTATTAGACGACACAGACAACGCTTCAGTCGAAATGAATTATGATCTTAATGACATAGCCGATATTTCACAAGATATTATAGACGAAATCCTTTTAAAAGAAATTCCCAAATCAAAAGAAAATGCCATAGATATTCCTCAAACAAGTAAAAATAAAATTAACATTTTACAAGACATAATTATAGTACCATCTACAAACAAACAACCTACGGACTTAGAAACTGTACACACTAGTTTAGAAGACCCTATCCTAAACATCCCCATTTACAGAAAAATCTATTAATGTATATAAAAATCAGATAATAATTCAAAATTCAAAAGGTAACACACTGAGAAACTCTTACGAAAAACTATTTGATAAAAATCGCTATCATTGGTACATACCAGAAAACACAACCGAAAAACAATGGATAAATTTAATTAAAGAAACTTTAAAACCAAAAGTTACTTATTGTTTATATTTTAAAAATGAAGAATTAAAAATCCCTTTTATTAATTTCATGACAGAAAACTTTAGAAGTAATTCATTTTCTCTAACAATTTCAAACAAATTAGTCACCGACGTAACAGACGAATCCAAAAGACAAGAAAAAATAAAATTCTATCACGAAACAAAAACTACACACCGCGGAATAAACGAAAATTTAAAAGCATTAAAAAATCACTTTTATTGGCCTGAAATAGACAAAGACGTTACTAACTATGTAAATTCATGCGAAATATGTCAAAAATCAAAATACGAAAGACACCCTTATTCACTAGTTCTTAAACCCACACCAATTGATCAATCACCATTAGAACATCTTTATATAGATACATTTAAATATAATTCACAAAACTTTATTACAATCGTAGATAGCTTCTCTAAATTCGGACAAGCATACCCGATAAACTCTTCAACAGCTATAGAAATTACTAATAAAATTATTACCTATATGAGTCACTACGGAATACCTAACAAAATAACTTGCGACAATGGTACAGAATTTAAAAATAAAGTATTTCAAGATATGCCTATTACATGAAATAGAAATACACTATACGACAGCATACAATCCTAACAGTAATGCCCCTGTAGAAAGATTTCACTCAACCCTGATAGAATATTTAAGAATATTAAAAGAAGAAAAACCAGATTTAACTGTTTCCCATTTAATGAATTATGCAATACTCGCTTATAATAATAGTATTCATAACTCAACAGGTTATACCCCTTTTCAAATACTACGAGGAAAACTAGATTATAAAAACCCATTCGAAAAAAGTGAAAACGAAAGAATAACATACTATATACAAGAACATTCAAAAAACTTAGACATTTTAAACGACTTAATAAATTTTAAAATAACTAAAAAACAAAAGGAAAATTTAGAACGAATAAATAGACATAAGAAAAGAGAAATACCTATTGACATTGACAAACCCTTATATAAACTAAAACCTACAGACATATGCAAAAATAAATCAACACAACCTTACGAAAAAGCAATAAATCCAGAACTTATTAATGACAACAAAATTAAATCAAACGATCACATTTACCACTTACGAACTTTGAAACCACAACGTATTGTTTCAGATACTAAAGAAGAAGATGATAACTTTAATTCAGATCATTCTTCTGACAGCATGCCTTTGGCAGACAGACTCACTAGACGTTAAAGAAATCCTAAACCCCATACTACCCGTACAAATGAGACAAGCAAAAATAATTAACGCAAAACACACCTTTGTATACCACGTCAATTTAACACACCCCTTTCACACAACTAACGACATACTTAAACAATTAACGAAATTACAAACAATTATACAAGGACAAACTTATTATTCATTAGTATTTAAGGATAAAATTAATCAAGCTATTAATTTAGATAATTCTATTTTAGATAAATTAAGTAATTTTATTAACCCGCATATAAGGAAGCGGAGAGGTTTAATTAATGGTGTAGGAAAATTATCAAAATGGCTTTTTGGCACGTTAGATGTAGAAGATGAAGAAAATATTAATAAATATTTAGATATAGTAAAAACTAATCAAGATAAAACTTTTGTCGAAATGACACAAATACAAACGGCATTAAACGAAGTAACGAAAACATATTCGAAAAACTTTGAGAAACTGTTTGAGATTCAAGAGATTCTAAAAACTCAAATTAATTTAGTAACTAAAGAAATTAAATCTTTAGAAAAGATAGAACAAGCTTTTGTACTATCAGTAACAATTGATAATTTAATTATACAATTGCAAAATACGCAAAACTTAATAAATAATATAGAAACTGCAATTTCTTTTGCAAATTTAAATATATTACATAACTCGATAATCGAGTCTAAAACCTTAAAAATTGTTTTTAGTAAATTAAATAATATTTACAAAAACCTAGAAATACCTTATATGAAAAATTTCATGAATTATTATAATATTTTATCGACACAAGTCACAATTAGAGATAATCTAATAATTTTTAAAATCCATATTCCTATTACATCAAATACCTTTAAATATTTCCAAATCTATCCCATACCTATTCATAATTATATGATTATACCTAAGTATCCTTTCCTTTTACTTAACAACGAAGAATATTGGACCACTCCAGAGAGATGTCCCGAAATTGAAGATAACTACTATTGCAGAAACGAAAATTTACACAAGAATCAACCTTGTTTAAAAAACTTAATTACCCATGGCAAAAACCAGTGTAATGGCACTAAAGTTCAAATAACCGAAACAGATGTTCAACAAATAAATTCCTACCAACTTGTAGTCATTCCTGCCAGTCCTATAGATGTCCAGGCGAGTTACGAAACTAATGGTCTATACAGAATAGCAAAACCTTCACTGATTTCACTAGAAAATTGCGTAATCGAAATCAATGGAAAAATATTCAGAAAAGAAGAAACAATCTACGAAGAATTAGTATTCGAGTTACCTAAACTAAACTTCACGATTCCAAGTAGAAACACACCTACAATAAAATTAAAAACAGTAAATAAAGAAGAAATAAAACACTTAGAAACTTTGGCAAGAAACATTCACCTCACGAAACCAAAGGGAATGCAAACCCACCACAGCTGGATCAACACGACGTTCCTAATTGCAATTATAATTTTTGGACTAATTTTTAGCTATTACAGATATATCCATCCTAAGTTGAAGATAAGAAAACGCAACAGTCCGAGAAAGGCAATCATTCAACCACGATCGAAAAATAATCCCCTATTTTCCGAGCTTGAGGAGGGAGGAGTTATGTAGCCACCAATTGATAACCCGCATAAGGTTATCACCCCAGCCATTACGACAACACGTGCTTCGTTAAGTTAATGAACCACTTATTAAGAAACCTATAAAAGGAAGGAGAGCCCAAACACAGCGTTCAGAACAATATTAGAATTAGTATAGTATATATCGTAATTATTAATTTGTAAACAACAAGTTAAATTGTATCATATTAGTTTAAATTGTAAATAAAACTTTTTAAAAACAAACTATTAGTGAACAACAATAAAATTCGTACGGTCTAGATCCTGCATGGTATTACACTATGCCTGGCTATACTTGGGACTGTATGCTCAAGTATACTAGATGTAAGTTAGAAATTCTCAAGGATCTAGACATGGTTATGTTTTACGAAAGCGCCATAAGAGGTGGAATATCGGTGTGTAGTAGCCGATATTCAGAGGCTAATAACAAATATATGGCTGAGTATGATCCCACGAAACCTTCAAAATTTCTAATGTACCTAGGCGTGAATAATTTATATGGGAAAGCTGTGTGAATTACTACCCTACGGAGGATTCAGCTGGGTCGATAACACCGAAAATTTTGATGTGATGTCAATACCTGATGACACTAACGTAGGGTACGTTTTGCAAGTTGATTTATCGTACCCACGAGATCTGCATGACAAACATAAAGATTTTCCATTTGCTGCTGAACACTGCGTTCCACCGGGATCAAAATTACCAAAATTACTTACAACCCTTACGGATAAAAAACAATACACAGTTCACTATAGAAATTTAAAACAAATGTTGGCTAATGGATTAATTATAACTAAGATTCATAAAATTTTGAAATTTAATCAATCTGCTTGGTTGAAGCCCTACATCGAGCTAAATACTCGATTAAGGGCAGCAGCCAAGAATGATTTTGAGAAAAACCTCTATAAGCTAATGAACAACGCAGTGTTTGGCAAGACAATGGAAAATATTCGCAAGCACCGTATAGTTAAGCTAGTTAAATCATGGCAGGGACGTTATGGAGCTAAAAATTTGATCTCAAGTTTTCGGTTCCATAGTCGTACAATTTTAGGGGAAAATTTGATGGCTATCGAACTAACAAAGTCTGAAATAGTATTTAATAAACCTCTGTATGTAGGACAGGCAATTCTAGACTTGTCTAAGACCGTCATGTACAATTTTCATTATAATTACATGCTACCAAAAATGGGCGTAAGTAATTGCAAATTAATGTACATGGACACAGACAGTTTTGTCTATGAATTGCTCTGTGATAATGTATACGAGGACGTAATAAAAGCAGATTTAGCCGAATTTGATACGTCTGATTATAACGAAGATAACATCTATAATATTCCTAGAGTTAATAAAAAAGTTTTGGGATTAATGAAAGACGAAAATAATGGGAAAATTATTACTCACTTTGTAGGACTTCGCTCCAAAATGTATAGTTATAAAGTGCAGGGTGGTAAAGTGGTTAAGAAATCGAAAGGGGTTAAATATAACATAGTTAAACATAAAATTACCTTCGAAGATTACGTTAGGTGTTTAAAAGAAAATCAGGAAAAAACAACTACACAACGTTGTATTAGATCATTTGCGCATAATGTGTATAGTATCGAACAATCGAAAATTGTCCTCATGACGATAAACGCTATTTGATTCCAAATAGTTTTGACACACTTCCCTGGGGCCATTATAGTATCCCTAAAGAATGAATAATTTTTATTTATTTCAGATATGAAGCAGCCCTCAAAATTAGAAAAATTGTGTATAAAGACAATTTGTGAAAACATTAATAACCTAGCTACATTTATAGATCAATCTCCGCTACCGTGGTCAGTAACGTGTGATATTGCTAATAAATTTGTTGATTGGAAATGGAAAGCACTAAATGTTCAAGCAGAACTCGGTCCATATACTAACTTAGAGTATATCGACTGCAAGAAATATTTATCTTCAGCTGAGCGAAATACGGTGTTGTCGCTTACTGATTGGGAGCATAGTTACGATGAAGATGAATATTGTTTGTGGGTTTCATATTATAAAATTCATAACTATAACATTAACATTTGCAAATCATGTTTTGAGATTTTACTAAAAGCCCATAAGCATAACGATAAATCATTATTTGTCGTTTTCGATCATTTTCACGAACAACAAGCTACAGAGTCTCTTTTGTCAGATATATATCAAGTACCATTTTACTGGTGTCAAAGTTGTTTTAATTATGTACTTTTTAAAATCAAATGTAATGAATCATGTATAAATGTACTACATACGTCTCCTACAAATAACAGATTTATAGATTCTGATGAAAGTGAAACTGAAATTGATGAGTTTTCTGGATTTTATTTTTCAAAAACACTGGCTAATAAAAATATTTAAAAAAAAATCGCTTCATATCTTTTTCTTTAGTATATCTTTTTCTTTTATAATTTACATGTAACATACTTATATAATTTTTCTATAGATTTTAAGATTTTTTGTATAGAATCGTTTTAATTCTATTGTAACATACATTGTATAATTTTTTGACTTTTGTAGTTTTTGAGGTACATGTTACAACGTAAATATCTCAAATACTTTATTTTTGTATCTAGATTTTTAAAAACAATAAAAATATTATTTCTCTATTTTTGACTTTTATTTTGAGTGGGTAAAAAAAAGCAGAAGTCTTTAGTATTATTATTTTATTCATAAAAAGAAATAATTTTTGCTAACATAGTTTTCAATTGATTCAATATGCTATCATCAGGACATGGTACTCCAAACAGATTCCAGCTAAAGGTTCCTGCTTCTACAACTTTTCTTGTATATTCACTGTATTTATAGTAGGTATTTTGATAGAAAAAGTATATATGTCCATCTATATATCTAAATGCAGAAGTTAGATCTCCAGGAATTTCAGGAAACAGATCTCTTGTTCTTCCCCGATTAAGTATTTCTCCAGTTTCATTAAATTCAATGTATATATCATTGTTGTACAACAGGTACATCCGCCCGCTGTTTGTTTGAAATAGAGCATTAATAACTTTAATATTTTTAATTGGTAGATTAAAACTATGTTGAATGTTTAAATTAGGAAACGACACTACGTACACCATTTGTTTACTGATTGTAACCAAGTCTCTAACAGAGTTTTGAAAGATATGTGAAATGTTGTGAGATTTGAGCTCTCTAGGAAGGTAATCGGCAATAAGTTCTGATGCGAGTGGAATATGCATATCATTTAACTCTAATTTCCACAAAAAAACTTTCGTGGCCTACATACATTCGATAACTAGGAAAGCTTTCTGTAGTTAGGTATTTTAATATTACATAAATTTGTAGACGATTTTTGCGATGGAATGTTGGGCATTATATTTGACCCCGTTGTAGCTGTAGTTGTGGTGGTAGTTGGTTTTGTAGTTGTGGCGGTAGTAGAGGTGGTAGCAGGTTTTGTAGCGGTTTCAGTCATCATTTTAAAAATATTTGGAGGAATTTTAGCAAATTTTTGACGACTTCCATACAAGGATTCCATGCCTATTACATCATCTTCATCGAGTGGCCTATTTTCTTCTTGATACCAAGGATACATAATTGCATTTTTATTACTACTATGCCCTAAACCAAGTGCATGTCCAATTTCATGAACAAGCACCATAATTAAGTTGTATTGTTCTTCAGGTGTTTTTCCATCTCCTATATACCACGGTTCTTCTTCATCAATATGAATCTCGATGCATGTGTCATTACTAGGAAAATACGAGTGAGCGAGTTTTCCTCCTGGACCATCAAACTTAAATGTACATTCATGATTTCCTTGACAATTAAAGCGAGTGTTATGATTCCTTTTTGTAACGAAAATCGCAATATCTGCGCTTGGATTAGGTATGCGAACATTTTCAAATGTTAGAGTAGTATTCTGCGCCCATATATCAAAAGCCTTCTTAGCTATTTCAAAATACCTTGTATGCCGTCCCGCTTGAGGAAAGTACCACTTTAAATGTTTTTTGTTCCATTTGGAATGTACAGTAAAAGAATTATCGCCCTGAGTACATCTAGGTCTATTTATTAAACGAACGGTTTCTTTGTTTAATTTTCCATCGACCGGAAGATTATTGGTTTCTTGAAAATCTATCAATGCACTAGTAATATCAGTAAGACCATTTTCACTTTTATTTATGTAGCCGAAATGTTGTAAATATGTCAAAGCATCATCTTGAGTTATAGCAGAAGCAGCAGCAGCAGCAGCAGCAGCAGCAGCAGCAGCAGCAGCAGCAGCAGCAGCAGCAGCAGCAGCAGCAGCAGCAGCAGCAGCAGCAGCAGCAGCAGCAGCAGCAGCAGCAGCAGCAGCAGCAGCAGCAGCAGCAGCAGCAGCAGCAGCAGCAGCAGCAGCAGCAGCAGCAGCAGCAGCAGCAGCAGCAGCAGCAGCAGCAGCAGCAGCAGCAGCAGCAGCAGCAGCAGCAGCAGCAGCAGCAGCAGCAGCAGCAGCAGCAGCAGCAGCAGCAGCAGCAGCAGCAGCAGCAGCAGCAGCAGCAGCAGCAGCAGCAGCAGCAGCAGCAGCAGCAGCAGCAGCAGCAGCAGCAGCAGCAGCAGCAGCAGCAGCAGCAGCAGCAGCAGCAGCAGCAGCAGCAGCAGCAGCAGCAGCAGCAGCAGCAGCAGCAGCAGCAGCAGCAGCAGCAGCAGCAGCAGCAGCAGCAGCAGCAGCAGCAGCAGCAGCAGCAGCAGCAGCAGCAGCAGCAGCAGCAGCAGCAGCAGCAGCAGCAGCAGCAGCAGCAGCAGCAGCAGCAGCAGCAGCAGCAGCAGCAGCAGCAGCAGCAGCAGCAGCAGCAGCAGCAGCAGCAGCAGCAGCAGCAGCAGCAGCAGCAGCAGCAGCAGCAGCAGCAGCAGCAGCAGCAGCAGCAGCAGCAGCAGCAGCAGCAGCAGCAGCAGCAGCAGCAGCAGCAGCAGCAGCAGCAGCAGCAGCAGCAGCAGCAGCAGCAGCAGCAGCAGCAGCAGCAGCAGCAGCAGCAGCAGCAGCAGCAGCAGCAGCAGCAGCAGCAAGAAAGAACAAAGAAAGCACGTCTGTATTCTTAAACATTTTGAATGATAATGAACAATGAATATATCTAAATAAAAGAAAACTAGTTTTCAAAAAATCATTTATTTAAATCATTAATTACAGAAATTTTATAAAAATGAATGTACTCCCTTAAAGCATGGTTTAACAAATCATTTGGAAGTATATCACACATTGAGCATAAAATTTCCAATGGGTAATCACGTGTTTTACAAAAATCGATAATATTATTATAATATAAGCAGAAATTAAGTTCTTCTAATGCAGCCACTCTATTGGACACCAATTGTTTGTTAATTTCAAGAATTTCCTGCACTTCCTCTTTACACAAATAGTATTCAACGCCATGTTTCTTCACAACCAAGAATTTGATGTCGTCATAAACCAGTTGCGTAATCATACAATAACCGCCACATGAAAATGTTATAGGGTCATACTCGTCTGGATATGTAGGCAAGTCTTCCTCGAAAAAATCATCCATCTTTTGTCTGAGAATATCAACAAAAAGAGCCCATTCGAAAGTTCCAAAAGATATTTTAGTAGACCTAAAGTGTTGAGCCAAAATGATTGCTGGAGTAAACGATCTCGCTGGACTTATACCGCATCGAATGTCGTATCCTGATAACATATATGAGGTTTGAAGT
Source organism: Psylliodes chrysocephalus (assembly GCA_927349885.1). NCBI lineage: Eukaryota > Metazoa > Arthropoda > Insecta > Coleoptera > Chrysomelidae > Psylliodes > Psylliodes chrysocephalus. Next base: position 90,216,896 of record OV651814.1, read on the forward strand.
AGGTAATGCATCTCACGTTTTGCAGCATCTTCATAGGATTGTACAATTTTGTCAAGTTCTACAGAAAGTTTCAGCTTTTCGAAAAATTGATCGAATTCAGCATCAATATCATCCATATCACTATCGGACATTTCACTCTCTGTCTTGACTGCACATTTTTACTGATCGACTGCAAACAACTGAGAACGTCAAGCTTGATTTTTGCAATTTATACTTTTGCTCCCCCCACTTTTACCTCCTATTCATAGTCTCCCACTTTTACATTCGGTAGATTGTACAAAAAGGCCCGTGACTTGCAGAAATTTGTTCGTGTTTTCCATAAGATCCTATACAAAATCATCGTTTTTGATCCAACTGTTACCTTTTAGCCCCAACCATTTAACGTACATTTTATTTCCTTTGCGTTTAAGAATCTTCTCCACCAAGTAGATATCAGGATTTGCGGTTTTCTGTAATTCTTCTTCGTAGAATGCGCCTTTGATTGGTGCACCCTCCATGTCCTCGAGAAGATACGTAGCGGGATTGGTTATCTTACATTTTGCAACTTTAAATAATTCTGTAGTCCAATTGGGCGTATAGCCTTTTTCAAAAACGTGTTTCGCTTTACTAATGCGTACAATGTCGCCGACTTTAAGTTTTCTATGCCCTGCAATTTTCAAGTGAGAATATTTTTGTTTAAAAATATATTTTTCGTTTGTCTTGTTTACCTGCGCAGGCTTACATCCAATCGTTCTATGTCTGGTTTCATTACATTCTTTTGTTAGGTTAGGTAAGGCATCAAGCCACTTGTATGTTCCAACTAAACTAAAGTATTTATATAATTTCGATTTTAAAGTTCTTATTGCTCTTTCGGCAATTGCAGCTTTGACAACACTGTATGAATTATAATGATTAATGTTGTATTTTTTCATTAAATTTTGGAATTTTGTATTGAAAAATTCCGTTCCTTGATCTGTCTGCAAATTTTTCGGTATTCTTTTGGAGTGAGCGAGAACATCGGCAAAAGCTTTCGTTATTTCCTCACCTGTCTTTGTCTTAAGTGGGCGTGTCCACATAAATTTCGAAAAACAGTCTATTATAACCATAATCATTTTGAAATTTTTATTTTGATGCGCATAAGCACGCATTTCAGCCAAATCCATTTGCCATAGATCATCCAAACCTTTAATAATTGTACGGCGTCTAGGGTAGTTTTTACGAGCAGGTCTATGCAACTCGTTGACAAGCTGGAGCTTGTCCTTCGAAGCCATACTATTGAATAAAAGATTCAATGTTTTATAACGAATTTAATCCTTAAGCATTAGTCAAAAAAAATTCTATGAATGAGTAGTATTGGCGATTGCTTTAAAATTTGTATCCAAATCTATAATCAATTGATTATCATGCAACAATTGTTTAGTCAAATTATCTATTTTAACAATCATTTCATTGCGAATTGATTTCATATCTATATCATATAACTTAATGAATTTTTCGCTGATACTTTCAAGATTTTTTTGATGTGTTGATACTTGTTGCGTTACATTCGAAAGTTCACGCTTAATGTCAGCATCACCTATTTTAATCATATCACCAACTTTTTGTATTTCTAAAGATAATTTATCGTTAATTTTTTTATTAGTAGTATTCAAAGCAACGTTCACCTTATCTATATTTCTTTGATGAAGCAAGGCTAATTGTGCAAAATTCTCATTTAATGTATTTAATGTTTGTATTTTCAAAAACAAATCATGATTGCTTTTTTTCAACTGATCCTCCAATTTTGCGATATCGCTTCGAAGATATCCTTTGTTTGTTTTAATCGTATCATCAACGTATTTCTTTGTTGCCATATGTTTGCCTGCTATAGGTGGATCTCTCGTGATGAATGCCTCAATGTCTCTAGTTTTATCTGCAATACCGTTTACACTGTCATTTAACTTGTCCAGAGTTATTTTGTTTATGCTATAATTATTTTTAAAACTGTTTTCCAACTGCCTTAATTTAAGCAATGGTTCCACCGCCTTAGAACTTTGTCTACGTCCAAACTTATCGAGACTCATGATGAAAATGATTATAATATGTAATGTACTCTAATATATGATATCTGCTTCTCGAAGTTCGTCGATTATGCTGACGATTTCGTTGTTTACCGAAGTATTTCCAGCATTCTTCGAAGCCATCAACAACTTCAATCGATCGCAAAGTTCGTTGGGATCATCCCAATAAACATATTCTATAGGCTTCTTATTGTAAATTAATTGGTTTTTATTTAACATACCTTTACCAGAGTACTTGACGACGATCCCTTTACCACCATGTATAAACATAGGTTTTATTATATTTAAATATTTGTCTCTCCTTGTACCTTTCAAATTTCCTAAAGAATTTCGGTGTACCTTAGACATTTCTAAGAATTGTTTATAGGGAGCCAAATCCTCCTTTGTATAACTAGGATCATTGTAGAAAATAAGCTGATATAATCCTGGTGTTCCCTTTGCATAATACCACTTTCCATCAGAACTTAGGATTTTTATACTTCCCATGTTTTTGTCAAAGTCTATGCGCTTGTCACCTAAATACCACCAATCGTTTCCAGGTTCATAAATAGGACCATACACGGGATCAATTTTATCATCTTTATTCCAAAAATCTTGAATGTATGGTTGACTCATTGGCGGATACTGTTCAAGGTATTGTTCAACTACTACTGGTGCCATCCGTTCTTCAGAATGTTCAGGTTCATCAACTTCGCTAAATTCTTCACGGGTACTACCTCCATTATCTTCAGCTATAGTGTCTATCGCTGTTTTTTATTTTTTGGTGTGGCGATGAGGCTGTTTGTGGATCGAAATGAGACAAAGAGAAATCCTGCTGATTTGTTAACTCTGTTTTCGGCTCGATCTTTGACCCGTTTAACAAGTTATTTGAATTTTTTTGAATTTTCCTCAGAGGTTCGGCAATTGGTTTAAATAATCTATTAATAGATTCATCCTCCTCCGTTCGACCTAGTTTCAGAGCCAAGTACTTTCTTCGAATAGAACGTCTAAGTTCGGCAATTTTTCGTTTGCGAGCTGCATCCGTCGACATCTTGACGCCAAGTAATGAGTAACGTATGACACCTACATTTTTATATATTTATCAAAACCTTTACGATATCGGCCATCGTTAAGATCAAAGTCTTTTGCGATTACAAGAGTACCGTATCGATCGTTCCAACATTCAATACATACCTTTTTGAAATCGTCAAAGGACATGTCAGGCGATACGTGTTCGTCAAAAATATGTTTAAGGTTAATTTCATCCTGTTTAAATACCACAATTACGTTACAGTTATCTCTCACCATCTGTTTTGGAACTTTAGAGTAAGTTTGACAGAGATATGCAGCATCGATATCTTTATGTCGACACATGGAGTAATATTCACGAATTTTCTGCTGCCCATCGCATGCTACATCATCAAATATGAATATTGAATTTGGTTTAGCATCGTTGGGACTTAGAATTTCTTCGTTGTCTTTGAATGGGAAATAACCCACCTCCTTCATACCAGATAAAACTTCTTTCAGCAATTGGTACTTTGGTTGGTACAATGACTGAATAAACATAAACATTTTTGAATTTAGCTCCATTCGGATCGTAAAGAAGCGCCATCATTGCGTTCGTTTTCCCGCATCCACTAGGTTCACATATAATAGCACGAAACGAATTAGGTAATAATTTACCATGTTTACTTTCAGTTTTTTCCGTATTAAAATCTAAGTTGCTTATGGGCAACGTCTGAGTCTGTTGAACTACCTTCATCGTTTATCGTAATTTTATTGCGATACCCTATATATATATATATATATATATATATATATATATATATATACATCTTTAAACATTATTGCGTCCGTACAAAAAACGACCTTGTTGCGTCACCAAGAAAACAAATAGTTATTTATGATTTGACTGCGTATACTCGTTTATCAATGAATTTCATAGATGGGGCTATACGTGGATTTTTAATATCTTCAAATTTTAAATATACAGATTTTCATATAATTTGAAACATTATTGCTTCCTTATAAAAAGCAACCTTATCAGCTCCATATATTAGTTACACCATATATTGTTGCGTCCATGCGGTGTTGCCAAACTTGTAGGACGCAATAATGTAACGCAACTACATATATACCTAACAATAACTGAATATTGGATTATTTGGATTTACTTAAGAGCTGATTTGGTCAATTTCAAAATCGCAACATAAAATATTCAATAACTTTTTTGACCTAATTTTCTACTACTGATATATCAGGGGTTAAATTTTCTCTTGATACTCGTCCACATATTGCTTTACTTGTTTTTCTATGTTATGCTTATGCATAATTAGAAATTAGCAGGCGTTTGTTATTATATTTCTGGGGATTAGAGGAGTCAGTCAAGTTTTCCCCCCATAATAATCTTACCATAAAACTAGCTTTAAATGCCACTGGGGCCATGCGTACCACGCCAACTGCAGCAATGAAGATACTGTTAAACCTCACGTCACTGCATATATTCATACAAGGAGAAACCAGGTCCGTTATTCACAGGCTAATGCAGGGACAAAACCCAATAAGCCAACTACAAAGAGGTGATCACACGAGACTATATCAACAAGTAAGGATAATATTATAGGAATACATAGTGATATAACCACAACCACATACAAATTTGGAAAAACAACCTTTCAAATTTAAATACCAGCTTAAGAATCCTTGAAACAGGGACCTCTGATACAGACTGAACTCGTCTGGTATACGGCCAGTACAAAAACCAAAAAAGGAGTAGGAGCTAGAATATATTGAGTCAAGTCGAAAAATAGTTTCGCAGAGTCTAGAAGAATATTTAACAGTGTTCCAGGTGGAACCTATAGCCATACAACCCTGTGCAAGACAAATATTAAATCAACAAGTGTCAGGCAAAACTATTGCCATTTACTCTAATAGAAAGCAGCTCTAAAGGCAAATCTCTCACCAGAAATCAAATCACGGCTGGTGAAAGACTGCCTAGAAGACCTGGCAGAGTTAAGTAATCAAAACAAGATGATTCTAGTCTAAGTTTCAGGCCATCAGGAATATAAGGGCAGCGAAAAGGCCTACGAAGGCTCAGATAAGACCATTACAGGCCCCGAACCCTTCTATGGAGTTGCTAAGGCATTGTGCAAAGCATCCGTCCAACAATGATTGCAAAAAGTCTCAGGAATGGTGGAACAACTGTCCAAGACTTAGACAGGCCCAAGAGTTCATCAAGGAACCATCGACCAAATTTAAGATCAAAATCGTCAAATCGTTAGGTCTTCTTACCGGACACAGCCGCCCAAAAAGACACATGAGTGTCATCAATCCAGCAGAAGAAGCAACATTGTACAGGTTCTGTAAAGAAGAAGAGGGAACATCAATCCACGTTCTACGCCAGTGTGAAAGCCTGGCTAAATTGAGATTTCCAACATTAGGCGAAGAAATATATCTGACAAGGTAGCGGTGAGCAAGGACAAATGTATAACGCCTTTCAAATCTATTTATTATTATTTATTTTTATTTATTTTTATTTATTTTTATTTATTTTTATTTATTTTTATTTATTTTTATTTAATTTTATTTATTTTTATTTATTTTTATTTATTTTTATTTATTTTTATTTATTTTTATTTATTTTTATTTATTTTTATTTATTTTTTATTTATTTTTATTTATTTTTATTTATTTTTATTTATTTTTATTTATTTTTATTTATTTTTATTTATTTTTATTTATTTTTATTTATTTTTATTTATTTTTATTTATTTTTATTTATTTTTATTTATTTTTATTTATTTTTATTTATTTTTATTTATTTTTATTTCTTTTTCCCTCCTTAAAATGTGAAAATCCACACACCATAAAACAAATCATTATTTATTTTTGATCAGTAGCTGTATTTAAAATTTTCATGTTTTTAACTTTAAGGAACAAAAAAATGTACATACTTTCAAACAAATTTTCACCCTATGTTTCCCCCCTTAAAATTTAAAAATTCAGAAACAAAGACTTTATTATTTATTTATGATGAGAACCTACAATTCCAATTTTCAAGTTCCTACCTTTAAAAAAATCGATACATTCAAATAAACTTTCATCCCTGGTTCCCCCTCCCCTTAAAATGTGAAAATACAAAAACCCTGAAAAACGTCATTATTAATTTGTACTCAGTAGCTGCAATTCCAATTTTCATGTTTCTAACTTTTAAAGAGAAACAAAAACATTTTTACTACCAAATAAATGTTTATCCCTCATTTCCTCCCCTGAAAAACGTCATTATTAATTTGTACTCAGTAGCTGTAATTTCAATTTTCATGTATCTAACCACAAAGAGAACAAAAAAATCGATCAAAATACATATTATCATTATTATTTATTTATGAAAAGTCACTATAATTCCAATTTTCAAGTTTCTACCTTTAAAAACCTGACACTCCCACAAACCTACACCCCCCCCCCCCGTTACCCCTCCATTAAATGTGAAAATACAAAATCCCTTAAACATGTCATTATTTATTTTTGATACATTTTTAATTTTTAATTTCCTACCTCGGTACTCCCATACAAACATTTACTCCCCCCTCCTTTATTATGATGCCTCTGGTAAGATGCACTAAACAACTTATGCAGCTCTGAAAATATACATTTTTTAATACAGCTAGAAACGCGAACATAATCCAAGTCTAAAAATAGATTACAATGTTGCCACGTTTCGGACGTAATAATATACTTCGTTTGTAAAATGTATATTTGAGTATGTATACTATCTTCGCACCTCTACCGGAGAATCGTTGAACTAATAATATACATTTTCATCTATAACACTAATATTATTGCGTCCACCACCAACTTGAAAAACGTGTAAAATCATAAGGACCATACTAGATACAGCCTAGTTTTATGAACGTATGGAAACCTATAAAGTTCTGTCAGCTGTTCGCGCTAAAATTTTGTTTAAAAATTGGCGGGAATAGGCGGATACCCGCTAATACATGGGATGACATTATTGCGTCCGATATACGGACGCAATAATTCAAAGGACGCAATAAGATATTTGATTAGGATGTTGATGGACGCAATAATGATAGAATGATGTATATATATATACGCAAATTCACTAAAGTATACATCATTCTAAATGTTGGTGTACGAGGGACAAGGTGTTCTCAATACTATTATCAACAAGTTACCGTTCGAACTTCATTTTCCGGGCTATAGATACTGTGAACCGGGTACTAAATTACAAAAACGTCTTGCGCGTGGTGATCCTGGCATTAATCCTTTGGATACTGCATGTAAAGCACACTATATTGCATATTCCGAGAATAATTCTCTAGACGAACGCCATAAGGCCGATTAGGAACTTGAAAACAAAGCTTGGGAACGCCTCAAGTCGAATGACGCGACTTTTGGTGAAAAATCAGCCGCTTGGCTTGTTACTACAGGAATGAAGGCTAAACGTAAAATGGGTGCAGGATTAGGCGACCAAGCTGTTGCTTGGATGCTTAAAGTGGCTAAACGAAAACTTGGGTTAGGAGCGATTACAGGAAAAGTAGGAAAATCTTTGAAGAAGAATCCTTCATCGGATCTGAAAAAGTCAGCCGCTCATGCGTTGAAAGTAGCACGAATGTTAATTAAAAAATCTGGAGGGCGAAAAAGTGTTAGAATTCCTAGGATAATTCCGATTCCAAAGAGCGGAGGATTCCTTCCTTTGATTCCATTATTTGCTGGTCTATCAGCTCTTGGTGCGTTATCAGGAGGCGCGGCCGGCATCGCCAAGACAGTCATCGATGCCAAGAATGCCCAGAAGAAACTTGAAGAAGATCAAAGACATAATAGAGCTATGGAATCTATTGGTAAAGGATTATATTTACGAAAAAACGCAAAAGGAGGATTGGGATTATTTTTAAAGAAACAAAAAAACTACCGTTGAAGCTACCCTCTAGACCTCTATACGATAAAGACTTGATTGCGTATGCTAAACGTTTAAAAATACCATATTTTCGTGGAGTTTTCATGAGAGACACTTTACCAAAGACATCTCACCAAAAAGAATCTGCCATTTTAAATTTAGATACGTCGAGAAATCAAGGAACTCATTGGGTAGCTTATAGAAAGATAAACGATATCGTAGACAATTTTGATTCATTCGGTAATCTAAAGCCGCCGAAAGAACTTGTTCGCTATTTAGGTAAAGCAAAAATATTTTACAACGACGATCCATATCAAACTTATAACCAAATTAATTGTGGACATTTATGTTTAAAGTTTCTATACAATGGAGGCCATACTAGCGTACATAGACGGAAAAAGGACGCTGCAATCCCTTAAAGAAGATGAACTAAGCATACTTCCTGTTGACTATTTGATACGGCACGTTAGACCTGGAGAATTGTTGGATGTTTGGCACAAGTTACCTAATGAATATAAATGTAATTTTAATTTACAAATTCGTTTACCTTGTTACGTACATTATAATAAACCTGACGCTCAAACTCACTTTGATGGGCCTGCAGATGCTGATTGTCACGCTTGTAATTATTATTTAAAAAAAATAAATGAATAAAAATTATAAATGTGTATATATAAAAATCCTTACATCACTCATTCTACATCAGTCATGTTGTTAACTTTAACGAGTACTACTAACGAGTTCTCATTCGTTCCGCAGTCCCCTATCATATTAAATCCTGAAAATTCATATTTTCTAGGATTGTTGGTTTTCTGTTCGTACAATTCAATACCCAATATTGATGGAGAGCAGTTTTACTATTATGAAAATAATAATCGAAAAAAATTAAAGACCATCGAAATTCCTACGGGGTGCTATGAAATTACGGATATCGAAAAATATATAAAGAAGGAACTGGAGGTGCGAACCAACAGCATTGACGAGTTTTCATTGCAGCCGAATAACAATACTCTCAAATGCGAAATATACTGCCGAAATCACGCTATTTCATTTGTACAGGATGATAGTCTTGGTAATATTTTAGGATTTTCCAAGACAATTCTTGCTCCAGACCGAAAGTATGCATCGGATCTACCTGTAAACATTATAAAAGTATCTAAAACCTAAACGAAATGGGAAAACGCCAGCATGATGATGATGGTAATGAACCGGCGATGAAACGTTTTCGATTCGATGAAGGTGGTATCGATCCAAAATTCAACCTTTATAAAAAACCACGATTTGATGATACCATTAGAAAAGAAGAATATCGATCCTATAGTCCATAAGTTAAATCGTTCAACAACAGCGACGTCATTGAATTTATCATAAATCAATCTGATGCATTTTTCGCAATGCCTGACACTCTATTGGAAATTAAAGGAAAATTGGAAATTACTGGTGGTGGAAAATGTGAATTGGCACCCAATTTTGGAGCGTTTCTTTTCGATAGCTGTTCCTACAGCGAATGCTCTAGAGAAATAGAAGTCGTTAGAGATCCTGGAATCGTAAGCACCGTACGAGCCTTAACATGCTATGGACCGGAATACAGTCGTTTCATGAGTATTGCGGGATGGAATTATCCCGATAACCCGCTTCTGAATGGTTCAAAACATTTCAATTTGCTTATGCCTCTTAAACACAGTTTCAACGTTTTCAATGATTATACTATGATTACCTATGGTAGACAAACATTTCGTTTAGTTCGATCACGTAACGATAATGATTGTGTCATTGTGATGGAGCAGCCTATAACCGGAGGTAGCGGTATGACCTCTACAACCGTTAAATTGATAATTGAAAGTATGGAAGTAAAAATTAAACATATCTTCCCTAATGACGAAATTAAAATTAAACTTATGGAACCCATCAAAAATGATCGCCCTATATTGATTCCGTTTAGAAACTGGGAATTAAATGAACTACCCTCAATAACTAAAGATTCTAAACGAGAAATTTGGGCCGTAAGGACTAGTGCTGCCGTAGAACGTCCACGATATATATTAGTTTGCTTCCAAACTGACAGGCGAAATAAACTAAGTATCGACCCCACTAAATTTGATAATGTTAACCTAACCGGTGTTAGAGTATCTCTAAACGGGGAATATTGGCCAAACGAACGAATGCTTTTAGATTTTAAAGAAGACGACTATGCTATTGCTCACTACAACTACACAGAATTTAATGCAAACTATATAACCGGTACACCGAAAACTACTCTTCTAAACTATGAAGCGTTCAAACGCTACGCATTATTTGTGATTGATTGTTCAAAGCAGGAAGAGACCATGAAATCTTCTACGGTGGAAATAGAAGCAGATACAGGATTCCCCGCTAATACCAAAGCATATTGCATCATAATTCATGATCGTTTGATGGAATATCGGAGTATTATATAATAATATGTTCAGTCTCGTTTCTGTCATCATGAGGATCGCATTCGTTGACATCCAAGGCTTCTGCATCGACGGTATTTTTCATCCGAAGGAATTGAGTATCGCAATTGGTTGTAAACAATACCACGCTTTGTTCACACCGCCTACACCTTATTCTAACCTAAATACGCCTGATAGAATTAGCGCTAGATATGCTGAGAAACATATTCATGGGGTCAACTATTCCTCTGGAGACGTGGATTATTCCAAGTTAAACTCGATTCTGGAAACATATTTACTAAACCATGCTGATTGAATTTACGTGCGAGGAAGTGAAAAAGCCGAATTTTTACTAAAAAAGTGTCACGTGTCACGTTCTATAATAGTAGATGTATGCAAGTTCGATGGAACCCCGTGTGCAACAGAAAAATTCAGTAGTGACTCCAAAACCTGCATGTACCACGCCAATGGATCATTTAAATGTACCCAGAAGAACGTCGAAGGTCTACGTCAATGGTTCCTTAATACTCTTTTACCGTTGTAATTTTTGTTATTAATAAATGATTATAAAAGGAAATGTTTTTTAATTGAAACACCTTATTAATTTCATGCATTTATTTTCGTTTTACAAGAAGAGTAAAATTTTTTATTTACAATTTTTACAATAATTTTCAATATTATAAACAAAGTAGATGATAGTGTTATACAACTAACTACATATAATTTAGAATATTTGGGCTCTGACATGTCACTCAAATCGATCGGTGGTGGTGGAGTCGTAACAGCATGCCAATCTTTGAATTCTCCTTCAGTGCCATCATTAAAAATCTTTGCTTCATCGATTGCTATGGAAAACGTATTTAGCTTCATATTATTTACCACCGAGAAATTCATCTTTCGCCATTCCGTTTGATTATCAAAACGTATCGCCATCTGTTGTACGCCCAACGGTACATTGGTATACAGTACGTTGTTTAATATAGCCGTAAGTATAATGAAATTAGCCTTTAGATGGCCATATTTGCGTCGGTTGGATTCTTCTAAGTGGTCTAGGATGATATCTCTCAAAGCCTTTATCACAAAGACTTAAATTTGTCAAATCTCTTAAAACTTGTTTTTTATCTTCATATAATTTTATGTCTCTTCTTAGTTTTTGAACTTTTATACCAAACTCTTTGCGTCTATTCTCTTCGCTAGACATCTCAATACTGAATACTATACTTATTTTACTTTAAAAAAATATTGCCGGGTGTAGGATACGCCTCCTCTCGGAGATCTGGGTTGTTAACCTTGACGCTCGGCCAACCCAGCTGTAGTAGTAGTTATTGTACCCTCGATACTAGCAGAAACGTCAAACGTCAGTCGTCAAACGTCAGTCGTCAAACGTCAGTCGTCAAACTTTCCGATGTTCTCTACATACCCCCATTTTCCCATTTAAATCGGACCAATAGCAGTGAAGATATACGCTAAGGCCCTTCTGGCTTTTCGTTCTACGCAAAAATTCTCTTGTACGTTAATCTATATCACGCTCTCTACATAACCCCCTTTTCCCCATTTAAATCGAACCAACGATAGCTGAGATACACGCTAAGGTCCTTTTGTCCTGCCACTGCGCATGATTTTTTCTTTTCGATGGCAATCTATATCACGCTCTCTACATAACCCCCTTTTTCCCGTTTAAATCAGACCAATAGCAGTGAAGATATACGCTAAGGCCCTTCTGGCTTTTCGTTCTACGCAAAAATTCTCTTGTACGTTAATCTATATCACGCTCTCTACATAACCCCCTTTTTCCCGTTTAAATCGGACCAACGATAGTTGAGATATACGCTAAGACCCTTCGGGCTTTACCACTATGCATGATTTTTCTATTCGACGGTAAACGAAATTTAATCCCCCACTCCCCCCACTACCCCGTTTTTCCCTCAGACCGTCTGTCTCACTCTTATCCATTGAATATGTACCTCTCACTCTTACACATTGAATTCCCTATGTGAGCCCATACATAGGTTGTCTATCTACTGACTTTAACCATCAGGATGTTGTTCCCGATGTGCCTTGTTTTTAATAACAAAATCTTCTAATTATAAAGCAATTCTGATTAGCAGTCTATTACTTTCATCTAAATTTTTGATTTTTTACGAGACATTCTGTTAAAAATAATAGGTTTTATATATTTTTTACATGCAGTTAATTTTTTTAATTTTTCAGTAACAAACCTGCCAAAAATTATATTATTTTTCTACGGTAATTTTTGTATCTATTTGTTAAAAATATTATATAATTTTATACTAATTTTCAACGTTAAAATTTGTATTTGAACTTAAATCTTTTAATTATAATATAATAATTATAATAAATATATACAATTATGTTAAAATAAGTTTTCAAAACAATTTTGATTATCAGTCAATTATTTTTTACGTTTAATTTCTATTTTAAAAATACCTAGTTACTTAAGCAATCACTTTTAAAAATTTCAATTTCAAAACTTATTTTTTTATTTTACTTAAAAAGTAACTTAAGCAAAAATTTAACGTACAAATTAAAATTATATTTAATAGTAACATAAAAATTTTATACTAATTTCTACGTTAAGAGTAAACAGTAGCGGCCGCCTCCACCAAAAAAATGAAAACAGAAACTGTAGCCTTAAAAATTGCTTTATTTAGATCGATTTTTTTTTAAAGTGTTTATAATGACTTGCAGAAACCCGCTATTTGCTTCAAATTTTTTTTAAAAAGGTAGTTTCTATTATTTTTTTATGTTTTTTTTTAAATAAAAAAACCAAGCAAATAGCGGGTTGAAATGAAACAAACTGAATAATTTTTCCAAGTACATTTTTTTTAAATAATACATATTTTGAGCGTCGTTTCTTTTATCAAATTCAATTGTCTCCGTTCATAAATTCCGGTAGCCTGCCTATATTTATCAAGTTTGGCAACAAGGCACAAGCTTGTTACTTGGATGGTAGCGGCAGAAGCTCGACTTCTGCTGCATTCCAATTTTCCATAAGTGCAGGGTGGTTTTATGTTGGCAAAATATAGTGCAAATTTAAATGTGTTAATTGTTTCGTGCAAATAGTGAGCTGTGTAAAAATACAATATTTATTTTAAGTTAAAAACAGTTTGTGTTTATATTAATTGGTAAACAACATAATTGGAAATGGGTCGTTCTGGCATTAAGAATAAAAATTTGCGCTTAAATCAGTTCAGAAAAAGTAGACGCCTCTTACGAAAACGCTGGTAAATTTACTTAATAAGGAATATTTTTAATAATAATATTAATGAGTCTTTAATTAATGTTTTCAGCTTAACTAGTTTCGAAAAAAGTGTCCATGAAAACGTTTTACAGAGCGTTGAAAATACAGTGCATGAAACAAGACAGCTCGAAAGGTTTGTAAAAAAAAATTAAACATAACATTGATTCTCTTTTTTGATAGCAAACAAATGTTGTATTAATTAAAACAAAACATGTTCTATTACATACTATATACAGAGTGTCCCATTAGTGTGTGGCAGTCCAATATCTCGGTTATTTTTAAAAATACGAGAAAATGACAAATATAAAAGTTTAACGGTTCACAGAAGTGCCTATTGTAGAAATATTTTGCAATATACAGGGTGTCCCCCAAAGGAAAGTAACATTTTTTTTTTCTAAAGGATCACCCTGTATTTTATTTTATATTTTAATTCTACTAAAAAATAAAGGTATTTTTGTTTAAAACACCATATGTCTAAATTTAATTGTTTTTAAGTTTTTGACATTCGAAAATTGACTTTCTCATACTTTGACAAGCGGTAGCTCTCAAACGGTTGAAATTAGAGTAAAACGGTTTACATGTCCCTATCTTAGTTTTTTATACCTTATACAAATATGTAATAAAATCACCCATTTCCGGCTTAACCGGAAGTAAGATTTTTTTAGATTCATTTCATTCTATCTGAACAGAATATAAAAAACCTAGATGAAGGAGGACATGTGAAAAAGTCAATTTTCGAAAGGCAAAAGCTTGAAAAAAAATTAATTTAGACATATGGTGTTTTAAACAATAATTCTTAGATTTTTTAGTAAAATTCAAAAGTAATATAAAATACCATTTGAAAAAAATATTACACCACATATCTGGAGTCAAAAATAGGTCGATTGAACCTTCCTTACTCATGTACAAAAGTGCACTTAAAAAAAGTTTCAGGGTGTTTAAATTTAAACATTTCAATTATGCTTTTTAACGTTGCTTTTTAATTAAAAATAGAACGTCACTGGAATACAACATTCATTTTGTATTTTGAATTTTTAGGACACATATTTATATGGACTTTTCTTTTTCTACTTAAACTTTGGTAGAAATGCGCCCTTGAAATTGCGGATTATCATTAAGTAACACCCTGTATATTTATTATATAAATTTGCAACTTTGATTTAAATCTCAATATCCGTTGTTTTTTATTTATAATTTAAATAATTAATTACTTTAAGTACCTCTCTTTACATACAAAAATAAGTTATGTTCTTCACATAGAAGAAGGCTGTCTTGTAAAATATATTTGCAAAATTTTAGTACAATTTATAAATCTGGTATATATTCTTCAATTTTTTTTTATTTTAAATACTGAATAGAACTCATTGGTGTGTGACAAAGATATTTTTAAGCGTACTAAAATTTATAAAAATAATACTGTGTATAATCAAATTTCAAACCAAATAAAAATATAATAACCCAATCTTTTGCAGTGTTACTAAAGAAAATTTAGATACCATAAATTCTCTTGAAACAATCAAAAGTCATCCACTATTTCTAGAAGAAGTAATTGAAACTGAAAGGTTTGTGAAAAAAATTTATCTGTTACATTTTTATAGCAATACATTTTTAGAGGGCAGATGGATCATGAAAATTCGGAAAATACCTCTCTAAGCGGCAGAAGATTAATTGACGTTTCATATTTTTTTCAACAATTGCTAAATGGTGAAAAACATAAACCATTTGAATGCGATATTACTGACATGACACTTGTTCAAGAAGTTCGTAAAGGATATTTTTCTACATTTACGCTTAAATGCAAAATGTGTAACATTATAAAGCAAATTCATTCCGAGAATCCAAAAAATGTTACAAATGTCAACTCGTCATTAGTTTTAGGCACGATATCTGCTGGTATTGGTTTTTCAGCAATTGATGAATTATCTGCTGCCTTGAATATGCCAGCAATGACCGAAAAAACGTATTTTAGTTACCACGAAAAAGTGTCTGACGTTGTTTTTAAAACTGCCTGGAAGCAAATGATAGAAGCAGGTCAAGAAGAAGCTGATTTAGCAAAGTAATTGGGAGAAGTTGATGTTGCAGGTATTCCTTGCATAACAGTTGTGGCCGATGGTGCTTGGTCTAAGCGATCCTACAACGTTAATTATAATGCAGCTTCTGGAGTTGTAAGAATATAGATGCTTTTTTTTAATATATCTTTCTTTTGCTAAAGTCCATAAATTTATGATTATTTTATTTCAGGCCTGTATAGTGGGATTTAGAACTGGGAAAGTGTTGTTCATAGGAGTCAGGAATAAATACTGTAGCATGTGCGAATTCTATGCCAGTAAGAATGAAAAAAGTCCTGAACATTTTTGTTCTAAGAACTGGCAGGGTTCCTCAACTTCAATGGAAACCGATATTATCTGTGATGGGTTTAAAAATAGTTTGAAAAATCACGGTTTAAAATATACTACACTTGTCGGAGATGGAGACAGCTCTGTCCACAACAAATTAATGGAAATAAGACCTTATGGACCGCAAACCGTGATTAAGAAAATTGAATGTAGGAATCATCTCCTTCGCAATTTTTCTTCAAAAATTAGAGACTTATGCAGTAAGTTGCGTATTTTATAAAATGGCCGAAATATATCGCGTATTTTAGGATTTATACCTTGAAAAATATGTAAAATACTACGAAATGGTCAGTAATATTGCAATTATTATGTTTACTGCTTGTTTGTTAATTTTTCTAAACTTTTGTAAATTTTACTTACAATTTATTATCTTGCTATTTGTTTATTCATGATATGTGCTGATATTACTGTCTCTATTTATTTTCTGGTAATTTTTACGACCATTTAATAATTTCATTATTTATTAATTTTATTGTCCATATGTTGTCCATTCATTAATTTTACCTAGCATAATTATTTTGCCGACCATTGAACTGACAAAGTTTACTGATGACCATAATTATTATAATACTTACCATTTCATTTGTACAGTATTTTAATTAGTTTTTATATTGCAGAAAAAAGAAGAAGCCCTTCGAGCAACATGTTTGTTCCTGTTATTTTACGAAAGGAATTGGAGAAAAATTCCAAAAGATTAAGATTTGCAATTAGTAAAGCAGCAAAATACCGTATTGCTGAAAACACATCATTTGATGAAAAAATTAAAAATCTAAAAAAGGATATTATAAATGCACCCTCTCACGTTTTCGGTGAACATCTTAAATGCCAGGAAATAAAATATTTTAAATGTGACAAGACAGATGTCAATAACTTAGTGCCTCCAATGAAAGAGTGTGGTTTATACAGAGATGTAGAAATCTGTTTAAATCGCATAATCTTAAATATTGATAGTTTGCTGTACAACATGGACAATAATACGGCAGAACATTATAACTCCTTAGTATGTAAATTTGTTGGGGGTAAAAGAGTAAATTTTTCAAAGAGAATGTCCTACAAGACACGCTGTGAAGCAGCAGTAGTATCATATAATTCTGGACCGAATTATTATAGAGTAATGAACAATGCTTTGAAAATTTCCACTGTTTCACAATTTACAGAACAATATATAAAAAAAAAACAACAAATTAAAGAAAGATATACAAAGTTATCAGCTGAAAGAAAATCCCGGCGTCAAGAGATGAGAAAGAAAATGGAAGTGTCTCTTCCGGACAAAGATTATGGTGCAACAGATTCTGTACCAGATATGACAGAAGAACAGTATGTGGCTGCCAAAAGTGAATTCTTAATAAAATTAAAGAAAACAAAAGAACAAATTGCTAATATTGAGATGAATACTAGAAATCAAACATCTTCACTTTTGTGGCTAGAAGAGCGTCAAATAATATTAACCGCCTCAAATTTTGGCAAAATATGTAAATTAAGGCCCTCTACAAATAGTACCTCAACCATACAAAATTTGATATATTCAAAATTTTGTGGAAATGATTCAACTAATTATGGAAAAATTAGTGAACCTTTTGCCTTAGAAGCATTCGAAAAAACATATAATGTGAAAGTAAACAATTGCGGTTTATTCATAGATGAGATAAATTACTTTTTAGGGGCCACTCCAGATGGACTGGTAGGAGATGATGCAATAATAGAAATTAAATGCCCGGCTTCTATTAAAAATATCAGCCCACTAGAAGGAATAATAACAAAAAAAATTAATTTCGCTACAATAGAGAATGAAAAACTCAAATTAAAGAGAAATCATAACTATTATTTTCAAGTTCAGGGCCAGCTGCAAATAACAAAACGGAAAATTTGCTATTTTATTGTCTGGAGTTCCCAAGGATGTTTGATTGAGAAGGTACATAACAAAATATGATTTCATAAACGAAAACATTTTTTATATTTTTCTTACAAGGACGACAATAATAATTTATAATGTATTTTTAGATAACTAAGGATGAGGACTTTTGGCAACAAAAAATGTTACTAAAATTAAAAAATTTTTTTTTTAATTGTTTACTTCCCGAGTTGGTGGATCCAAGAGTACCAAGAGGTTTGTCCATAAGGGAAATATCCAGAGAGGAGCTAAACTCAAAATCAACTTCGAATATGTAAAAAATAGATCTTGTTTATTTGATGCAAGTAACTTAATTATATTTATTTTAAAACATTCTTATTTAATTTGTACAGACTAACTTCAACAAAACAATTATATTTGACAAAACATATAATTTTTGTAAATTAATTAAATATAATTTTTCCAAATTAATGAGCAGATTTTTATTTAAATCTTATTCATTTCCGTATTATATTTTTTTGACCAATTAAAATATTTATTTTATATGATCTCAGATTTTTGGTAAAAATACGCCGTTTTTCTTTTAGACGCACAAGAAAAACCGGGTATATGCAGTATTTTAACGTGTTAAAAGTGGTATATAAAAATAAATACATTATTTAAAATATCGACCCGTCATCTACCTGCTAACCTTTCCGAAGCGCAAACACAATCAGGAAATCAAATGCATCTCTCAACTTTCCCACCAGCAAATATATTAGGCGGTGTTGCTTAGTCTGGCATGTACAAAGTCTGGGTGTGTATTACCTGAGTTTTAAACGCAGTTTGACGACGCGCTACTGTTTGCTCTTAAAATTGTATTGATTAAAAAACATTTTTTATTTACACTAAATTTTAAGCTTAACTTTTTTATTTTTAGACAAAACCTATAGTAATAATGAGCGGAAGGTGTGGGGTGACACCACCGCCCCCCACAGTTTTCACCTCAATAGGGCCTGTGGGGCTTAATCATGTTTATTACGAGGCCGCATCAGCCAGTACAGTCGGTGGGCTTTACATGGTACGAGATTTTATCAGTGTTTCTTTTTGAATTTTTTGTATATTTACACCTGCTCTTTATTATTTTGCAGATTAAATTAATTATTAATGATCTAATTGTTTTATTTGATTATTATTAACTTTTCTGATCATAACGTAAAAAGATGAGAGAATTCGCTTCTAGAGAACCATAAATTATTAGCAATATTACATACCTTTTTTGAAAATCTGCTAACAACTTGTAGATACTTGGTGTTGATTGTGTTATCGCAAAAGGTTGAATCTAAAGTGTCTCGTCTATAAAGTTAGATTTCAAAGCGAAAATAGTTATTTAAAACATATATGCAAACATAAAAACGAATGCTGTTTTAATTAATAGGATAAAATTAGGTCCTTAAACAAAAATATACTATTTAAAGTTTTTAGATGAACAGAAATATCGTACAAGGTAATAGAACATATTTGGGGTTGACATGTCTCATATGCGGCCAAGTTTTTAGGGTAAAACAAGACCTCAAAAATATGTCACTTTTGTCGTTTTGGCGAAGGGGGGTGGAAAGGTGGCCTGAAGACTAAAGATCGTATTAGAAGTATTAAAAAAACCCCAACTGTTTGGAAATAAAATATATAACATCTTATTTTATTTAATCAATTCTTATTATCAGTCTATACAAACATTTTTAGTGGTAACTGATTTCAGCCACAAGAAGTGAAAACCAAAATGCCAAATTTCAATCAATTTCCGCGACAACGCAGTGATAGGTCAGATTTCAGAAAAGGGAATCAAAGTAGCGAAAACAATGAAATGTATGAAGTTCAACGTCAAGTATTGGAAAAGGGTCAAGAAAAGGACCGTTCAAAGACAAGAGGAAGGCGTGGACCTGGTCGAAGTAACTACAACTCCGCAAGAATAGAAACACACAGACAGACTCAATCGCTCATTACCGAAGGCGACCTCGCAGAGGATTTAAAGAAGAAACGTTTCCCTGGAGTCAAGAATGAGAGCGTGATGGACCGCTTGGAAGCGGTGGTTCAGCACCGTTAACATATTTACTAGCTTATTTGAATTCAATAACGTGCCCGTGCGCGGCGAAATTACGCAGTTCTACAGAGTAGGTTTAGCAATCATCCAAACAAAGGTGGCTTTAGAACAACGTGGTGTAGTTGCAATTATGGATAATGAAGACGATTACGCAAACCTCACAGTCCAAGAGGATTTAGTGTCGGTTGTTAAAAGTGTCGTAGCTTTACCGGATCAATTTACTTCCGTTTACTTCCGTTATACTATTAATAAAATAGGTAAAAATCGCTCCTTTTTTAAAATTTGTTAAAAGTATTATTAACAACAGAATTGCTACTTAAAAACCTAATTTTAAAACAATTTTTTGATACAGTAACAAAAAATATCATTTTTTTATAGTAATTACAAAAAAATTTAGTTGACTATAATTAAATAGTTATGAGAAGGCATAACATACATCAAATCACATATATGAATTTCTAAAAAAATATTGCATTAGATTTAAAAAAACTGCATTTTAGTAGGTATTTAAAATAATTGCCGAAGACTATTATTCTATTATTTTAAAAATGACGGAATGTGAATATTTGATGCGTATATACATATATTTCACCCCAATATATACCTTTAACCTATGTTTGTATTACCCGGCCGTTTCGAGTAGCCCATCAAGTGATTATAACGATTCAGATTTCGGATCATCTACTTATTTATGAACAATATTTAAACGAAGGATTTTCTGACGGTGATGTACTCCAAGTACAAGTGTTTGTTTAAGATGTGCTGTTTTACGCTTACAATTTCTATTGTAATCATGATACTGTCACGTCCAGTAAAATATTAAAAAATCATTATTAAAATTCATTAAAATAAATTATTATACTTTTAAATAAATCCTAGAATAAAAATAATTATCTCTAATAGAAAATCTCAATATTCTCTTAAATGTAAATATATCCTTAAGTAAATAATATTGTATACATTTCATAACAAAAACATAGACGTTGAACTATTACCGACCTGCATTAATTGTGTCGAATTAAAGAAATAGCAAATTCAGCAAATAGTTAATAGGTATAAATTCGACACTGATTACTGTTACGAGGACAGTTCTCCATTTGCTGTACTGAGAGGTATCTAAAGTAATAGATATCTTTTAGTTTTGGGGTAAGCGTCGTGACGTGCCACTAACGGGGATGTTTTGGTAAGGCCTTTTATATTGTTTATTATAATTATCTATTTTACATTTTGAATATTGAATATTGATTATTTATTGATGAATAAAATTGTTAATTGTTCTCGTAATCTTTTATTTCTCCAAGTCAGGTAGCACATAGAGTCATTAGTTAAAGTGACTCAATCACGACAAATAGGCTCGTGACATATGGTGGAGGTGCCGTTTGGCAACTGATTTCCGAAGGTAATTCTTCCTAATTGCCCTTAATGTACAAAAAATAGTTTTCTTTTTAATAGCTACCTTACTTGGCGAGATAAAACACAATAATTCAAAGGCAAATAAGGCGAATAAGGGAAATTTGTTGTTTTTTTTGGTTGTATCCAGCAATAGACCTTGCTAGGGTGAGTTGTCGCAAGGAATATATTGTTTTAACTGTTCGTTGGGAACTTGTCACCTGGTGTCAACCTCGAGTCAAGTTCGTCTGGCGCACCGAATATCTTTACCTACTTGGTGGACACCTCTAAAGAAAGATATCCGGGAAAGATAACTCAACCGAAAATTAATCTGTTGCTGGGTGCAAAAGACCGGTGGGGGGATACGACCTAACGACAGGGACGAATGTCTCCGAATCGTAGGTTGGGAAAAAGAGAACGCGAGCTAGCATATCTTCGACAGCTAGTAGATAATCCTGTGACACGTATCCCCAACACCTCTATCAAGGAAGGAGAAGATTTTCCACCACCGGATTGCGTAATCATCTCTGAAAACACGATCGATAGACAGGTAGAAATCCTGAAAAATTCGTTCAGAAGAGATTTTGCCAATCAGGGGACCGGAACTTCTCCCGAAATAGAAACCATCTATTCAAGACGGTTTAAAATTGTGAACGAAAAATTTAAATTAAAACAAAGTTACTGCTCAGAAAAAACCAAATTAAGATTTAAACTTTTCCGGCTATTCGGGGATCCGGATTTAATTTAAGTCACGGTACAAGCCTTTGAATAATAGGAGACGGCAACAATCTGCAATTGTTATCATTATTATTTTTTTTACCACTATGGTTTGTGTGAAATTTTTTTAAATTTTTTTGAATACTAATATAAAATATTAGAATTATATAACTTTGGTATACTGGGTTTTCTTATCACTAAGAATCAACTACTACCACCGTGAATTAATGTCAAACAATACCCCGCGGGTTCTAAGGAGCGACTCGAAAAAACTGGCCATTGAGGTAAAGGTGGTAAACAACTTTGACCCTAAACTCAGCAGCTCGAGGCTAGCTGAAACGCAGGATCCTTCGCGAAAATCGGAACGAACCCCTAAATCTCCAACAAGGGAGAGCGCAGGGGCAAGTGCGGAACTTCTGCCATCAGCAGAAGCTACCATCTCGGGGGAATCTGATATCGAAGAAACTCCTGAAATAACACAACTCCAGTTAACAAGTAGATTCTTGGAAAACGAAAAAACAAACCACCCCCCCCCCTCGTTACCAGTAGGGCCAACCGTGCCCATACCCGCGATAGCGGCACAGGAAAGAGAGGAACGACCAAATATGGCCAACACAACCCTCTCAGAAGCATTCGGTAACGATACTAAGCCAGCCAAACCGCAGTTCATTTCACCCCCTACTTTCAACCCTTGTACAGAGAATGTTCATGCCTTCCTAGCGAGTTACGAACGAACCGCTATCGCCAACGGCTGGAACAACGGATTAAAAATTAGTTTTCTTGGATCCTTCTTAGAAGGTGCAGCCAACATCTGGTTTCTGATCTACAAAGAAAGACCAGAAAATCAAGCTAAGGGGTGGACGGCAGTAAAAACCGATTTCTGTGAAGAATTTGAAGAGGGTAACGCTCAACGGAGCATAGAATTACGGCTATTAAGTCGAAAACAGAAAAAAGGGGAATCTATAAAATCCTTTTTCTACAACTTGAAAACCCTATATTACGAGTTCGACCCTACTCTAAATGCAGAGGGATTTCAAAAATTCTTCGAGAACGTACTAGATACCGAATTATATGCAGCATATAGGTTGCTACGCGATAACGAGATGACAATGGCTAAATTTAAAACCATAGTCCTCAAATTGCAGGACATCTCGAATAATGCTTCAACATTGGGATACCTTAGCCTGAGGGAAGAACAAAAAACTGATTTAGCGTTTTTTACACCCAACGAGGAAACAGAGAAAACCCGTCAGGCTATTCAAACGCAAGGATACGTAAAAAATCGCCAAAATAGGTCCTACCAATCGTTTTCCAACAAAAACCACGTAGGCAGGCAACAGCAATACTCTGTTCCGGCGTACGCACCTCCCACTTATTACATGGCTCAAAACTTCCTCCCAACCCTTACGCGCCAATGGATTTTGGGAATAATTCGTATCAGCTAGGATACAACCCAACGAGTCAGTTTACCACGGCATATCATCCAGCTGCTAATGGGTTGACTCAACAAAACCCTAGCAAATATGTTGTCGATGTACACAAACCGCAACATACAGACTGGGATGAATATTTAAGTCTGGTAACGTTTGCATACAATACTGCCAAACAGGACAGTAGCAAATTCTCCCCATTTATGCTGGTATATGGCCGAGAACCGGTACTACCCACAGAAGCAAATCTGACTTCAAAGACCTTAAATCAGGATGTTATAAAAATAAGGGATAAAGCTCTTGAAGTAAGACATCAAGCGATCGAAGGAATAACAGAAAAACAAAGAAAGGATAAGGTATGCTACGATTCTATGCATCGCATGCTAGATTTCAAAAACGGGGATCAAGTAAAAGTCTTTACTCCTGTCAGGAAGGTGGGAAGAAGTGAGAAACTTCTTCTACGATGTTTTGGTCCATATTATATAGAAAGGAAAATAGGGGAGGTGAACTACGAAATTAGGAAAGGGTCACACAAGAATAGCACGAAAGAAACTGTTCACGTGAGTAGAATTCTTCCATATAACGATCCATGGCTTCCCGAACCCGAACCATTCCCGTTAAATGAAACAGACGAAACAAACTAAAAGTAGGCAACACGTTATACGGCAAAACGAGTAGATATGATTCTTAGTATACATAGAAATTAAGGTATATCATAATAAATAATGGGATATAAGGTATAGATAAGGGGATAGTTATAGGAATAAATGTTTAGCCATATATGTATGTATATATATTTTTTTGTCTGATCATATACTAACACTTTTTTATGCAGGATAATAGTGTTTCTCGGCATCATCGGTAGTACCACCAATGAAGAAACCCCAAATCTCAAACTAGAAGTCTTTGTGATAACTCATCCAAAACCCCCTACAAAATTATCTTGTCCTAACCAACCTAATAAACTAATATATTCCAAATCATCTACCACCCCTACCCCAGGAGCCCTAAGGGTCAAGTTACCCTGTAACTGTAAATTTCTGATACAAAATGAGGAGAGTATACCCCAAAGATTTCCATGTTTCACAAAAAATTTTAATTCCCAAGAAATCACTCATATTATTCCCGCAGCCTGGTCAAATTTAAAATCATTTGTCCTAAACCCAATTCTAAAAACCAGCTTTCCAACCTTCATGAATCATACAGAGTGCCTGAATATGAATTGGACGTTCGAGATACCACATTACATTTAACCTCCACGAGAGAAAGCGTCCAGGAAATAATTTCTAATCTTCAAGAATTTTCTATACCCGATATACAAACTTATAGTTCCCAAGGAAAATATTCTTGATATGGAATACCATAATTTCTATCTGCGTTTTTTATCTTTTGTTCCACAAACGTAATTTAGCCGCATATGCAGCTCACCCTGTCCCAGCACAGGCATTTTCACCAAATCATATTATACAGGAGGTTGAATTTTCCCTCATCTGCATAGCATTTATTTCTTTTATTGGCTATCTAGTGATAAAAATAACACTTAAATGGCTCTCCAACCGAAAGGCACAGCAGTCACCCCCACAAGCACAGCCCAACCCACTGGAAGTTCCAACTAGGGACGAACGAAATTGTCTACAAATGAATCACTACAGACGCCTGATAGTGGAAGTAGAAAGTAACAGACTGCAAGAATTAACTTCAGGACAGAGTCTACCATACCTCATTAAAACTGAGGAAAATTAAGTCGCAAGTAGTGTAGGAATGAATATGTGTGAATGTTGATATGAATGCTAGCGAACGCACTAGGTACATTTTTTTTATATTTAAAAAATATTTTTTCGTTAATCACAATCAAGGAGAGGAGAGGTTGGAAGAATGCAGGTATGTAGCTGAAATCTCCCCTTGCCTTTATACAGTGCATTAATAAATAATAAAAAATTTAATTATGGGTTCCCAACAAAATACGATAAAGTATAAGTAAAAATTTTTTGGTACCCAAAAGGCACAAAATGGTGCAAATAAGTCTCTTAAGGAGAAATGTAGATGAGTGTATGCCTACATAATAAAATAAAATTTTCGGTACACAACAAAGTAGTTTGGTACCCAAAAAGACACAAAATGGTGCAAATAAGTCTCTTAAGGAGAAATATAGATGAGTATATACTTAAACAATAAATTTTTTTTTGGTACCCAGCAAAGTCATAAGTATAACGAATAAATGAAAGGAAAAAAAATGCATTTGTGGAATAGTATTGATTTTATTAGAAATATTGATATTAAAGGTATTGTGATTTAAGAAAAAATTTTATCGAAAAAATACACCATAACAAGGTAAATAAACTAAATAATAAACAAGTAAAATTAAACCTAGTGAAGCATATCAACAATAACTAACTACTCAGACTCAACTTACTAAAATATATTTTTAATTTTTTATTTTCAACTACAAAATAAATATATAGAAAATTGAATAAATGGATGGAAAAGGCTGAATTTTCAGTTTAAATTGGTTTCCTCTCGTTGAAAAGTCAAGGGCAAATTGCTTAAATAACCCGGACAATTGTAATATAAAAACTATAAATTTGTAAAGGGTTTGCCCTTGTCCAAATTAATTTTAAGTCAAATAATTTAGGATAAAATTTCATAAACCGTTAATTTTGTTTTTTTTTGCATATGAAACACACCCACGAGCACTCCTCCAGTTCAAGGACCCAATACAGCCTCAGTCACGATCATCCTTGAAGCTAGCCCTAAGAGACAGTAACCAACCGGATCTCATTAATGATATATTGCCAGTGGTCATTCCAATAATTTCCCAATGGACAACTTTCGAGGCCATTAGAATGGAGTATTTTTTAAATACAGAAGCACCGTCAAACGGGGTGACTTCGGCCATTTGGGGTCGCTTCGGACAACAGGTAGATTTTTTGAATATGCATTCACAGCGGCAACAGTGTAAAAGATAGCCCATATTAGTATGTTACCCAAATGTTTACTTAGTTGCCGTTAGATGATGGTGTGTTGCGGTCGCACGTCGTGATCAGTTTTCCGTTTCACGTAATTTTTGTTTTGGTAAAAATTTCTTAATTCAAAAGATACTGAAAAGTAAGTTGTGCCCACCTCATTTGCATATTTTAGTACAATTTTTGTTTATACTAGTAGGGGGGGCATCGTTTCGGTACGTCCGCAGGACATGTACCATGAAACATGATGCCCCCCCTTGGGAGGGGATGCCGCCGGAACCGCCGGCATATAAACCAAAGGTTTGTAATTTTACCGGCATTATAAAGTTATTCGTTATTTAGAAATCAACAGTATAAATTCCTCTTCGCCTGCAGGTCAAAGTGAGTGTGAGTTTGATTTAATACAAGAGTTAGAAGTAAGTAATTTTTTTGTTTTAGTTTTTATTGAATTAATTTCACCCCGGAAAACATCTTTCAATCTCCCGCGATGTGCGATGCAAACATTTGAGGTACCTTTCAATAAGATACTGCTACCATTGCCATATCAAGAGGAGTATAATTTAAAACCAATTTTAACCTACGATGGACCAGGAGAGCCTACTTTTCTCTGGTCATTCCCGCACCAAGATGTATTGGATCATTTCACTTGCGGGAATGATGATACTAATTGTAGTTTTTACTACCATTTTTATGTTTCAGGAGAATTGAGTGCACCGGAGAAGCCTCAACTCTTGCTATGTGTCAATTGTTACAATGCACAAATAGAAAATAATATTGTTTTACAACTTGCACAATCCTATGATAATTTACAGTGTGATTTCATACATAGACATAGTAATCATCATATACATTGTTTTATATGTAAAAAAGACTCAATTATGAGGCCTATCCTATTTACGGTATTTTAGATTTAAATGTAGGCAGGCATTATTGGAGTAGTATTTTAAGTATGTAAATGTTTTGAGAATATTTTAGCCAGGAGTTCGTTTGTTTATCTTTACACACATTTCATATACAGGGGTGATAACAAAATTATACGTTTTTAGGGGGCGACTTCGGACATGGGCCGAATTTATAAGAAAGTGGTAGGTGGTAGAAGCTACCAAAATTATAAACCAGAAAAACTAGAAAATGCCATCCGTGATGTGAAAACCCACAGGAAAACCATACGGCAATCTGCTGAATATTATGTGGACAAAAGAAGGACTGGGTATTAGTCAAAACTACCCAGTCAAAACCTTTTTATGCATGAAACCCATATGTTCTGGAGATGACAAACTATTTTAAGAAGAAATACAGAACAAGCACGAGTCAGCAACACAGTAAATACTGGCCGTTAGCTGCAAACCCTATCAGACAAGGCGAGTTCCTATTTCTGAAACTTCAACTAGTTGGTCGGTGCAGTTGATGCCCTTGATGAATCTTCGCAATGATCATGTAAAATCAATCTACTTATAAGTATAAACACAACTGAGAAAAGCGTCAATAAAACCAAGGCCCTTTAGAACTCCATTGAACTACTGAACCACACACAGCACCTTCAACCAAGCCGCTGCTGCAACCAGACGATCCGAGTTTCGAGTCTCCCGGGGCTTAAATCAAATCCGTAAGCCGAAGAAATGAACAAAAGGTCGAACCAGGGCCTGGATGAGAAAAAAGACTGTATTTGTGTTCGGAGTGTTTGACTGTCAGTGATACGGGACTATTTCGTGTGTGCAAAAGTTGTTTCATCTAAAGGTATAAAATTGTACACATTCATGTTTCTTTAATTGTTTTTTTTTCTTTCAATTTAAATTTTTTTTATTGTCATTAATGTTTGTATATTTTTTGTCTCTCTGAATTTCTCTTTCGATGTTAGGTTTAAGGAAAAGCCCGGGTCTGGCTTTAATCGTTGGGGGCATGTCACGTCCACTAAAATATTAAAAAATCATTATTAAAATTCATTAAAATAAATTATTATACTTTTAAATAAATCCTAGAATAAAAATAATTATCTCTAATTGAAAATCTCAATAATCTCTTAAATGTAAATATATCCTTAAGTATATAATATTGTATACATTTCATAACAAAAACATAGATGTTGAACTATTACCGACCTGCATTAATTGTGTCGAATTAAAGAAATATCAAATTCAGAAAATAGTTAATAGGTATAAATTCGATACTGATTACTGTTACGAGGACAGTTCTCCATTTGCTGTACTGAGAGGTATCTAAAGTAATAGATATCTTTTAGTTTTGGGGTAAGCGTCGTGACGTGCCACTAACGGGGATGTTTTGGTAAGGCCTTTTATATTGTATATTATAATTATCTATTTTACATTTTGAATATTGCATATTGATTATTTATTGATGAATAAAATTGTTAATTGTTCTCGAAATCTTTTATTTCTCCAAGTCAGGTAGCACATAGAGTCATTAGTTAAAGTGACTCAATCACGACAAATAGGCTCGTGACAATACATACGCTACGACATACGAATATTTTTTAAGTGGGTATACCGAAACAACTGTAATACCTCCTATTTATGACTGTGTTCTCTGTGATCTCCAGTTTATGGACTCTTTCCACATACAATTTCATTAACTATTTTAATACCTGCAGTGCGTGAATTTTTGCCTTAAGAGTTTGGAACCTATTTTTAATTATTAAGCTTCATGTAAAGTTTTTTGTGGTTGGGACTAGTCGTTAAGTAGCTCCGTCTTTAACAGCCAGGAAATTTTGCAGTAAACCATGGCCGTCTGTATCTACAGGCCGGAGGGTGGTCAAACTGGCAACGCCGCGTATGGTCCGATCTCCGATCGAGGGTAGGTAGGCAGCTTGAGCGACATCCACATATTCCACATCATTGTTTGTTGTAGTTTATTGTTGTTAGTGTTTGTGTTTAATACCTTTGTGATTTTATTTATAATAATTGAGAAGTGTTCACGTTATGATCTGCATTGGTAAGTAGGCTACTTTAAATAGCAAAACAAAATATGTGAGGGAAAATAATGCTTACTTTTACTTTCTCATTTATAGAGAGAAATGCTACCCAAATGTTGCGTTCCTGGCTGTACCAGCAATTATGCTTCATCCCAAGAAGGTTATGTAACCGTTTTTTGGTTTCCTGTAGAGGTGAATAAACGAGAGTTAGGGCTGAAAAATATTCCAAGAAAAGATTGGAGTCCCACAAAAACATCTGTTGTGTGTATCAAACATTTTAAAGAAGACGATCTTTCAAGGTTTGAAAAATACAAAGATGTTTCAGGTAAATGGAAAGAGTATCCTCGTAGCAGAACAGTTTTGTTACCTGAAGCAGTACCTACGATATTTCCGAATGTCCTAAAATATTTAAATGTTACGGAAAATATTCCAGGGAGAAATCCAGAAGAGCGTAAGCAAGTACTATTTAACAGGGCTGAAATACAAAGAGAGGGGTGGTTAGATGCAGATCTTATTCCTAGTTACGAGAATTTCGTTTCTAGTTTACGAAAGGTTTTCAATAAATGGACTCTCTACATTAATCCATGTAAAGTGGTGTTTTATAAGTGTGATTTTGATGATGTGCCAGTCATCACAGTTTGTTTAAAACTATCTCTGGACATGGTTTGTCAACTGTCTACAAACCAAAATTTAATAACAAGTGAATAGTTAAGTTGGATCTTGCCAAACAATTTAAAATTAAGTAGATAATCTCAATTGGAAAACATTTTAATAAGATATAAAGATGTAAAAAGAGAAGATTTGTTGCTTTTAAAAGATTCTTTGATAGCATGTATTAAAAAGAAAATGGGTCATCTGAAAGAAATGGTTGTAAGTGAGAATTCCCAAAGTAATGATGAAAAACAATTAAAGTTTGTAATAGAGCAATTTAATTTAATTCTTTGAAAAGTAGAAAATATTCATCAGAAATGATTTTATGGTCTTTTATGGTTTACTGACAGTCTTCTACCTCATATGTTTCTATAAGAGAAACTTCTTGTCTAATTTTACCACAT
The DNA here is from genome assembly GCA_927349885.1 of Psylliodes chrysocephalus. Classification (NCBI taxonomy): domain Eukaryota; kingdom Metazoa; phylum Arthropoda; class Insecta; order Coleoptera; family Chrysomelidae; genus Psylliodes; species Psylliodes chrysocephalus. Next base: position 90,247,321 of record OV651814.1, read on the forward strand.
GTAAAACATTTACAGCAAATATCATCATCTTTTATACTTTCGTCTAAATCAGAACAAGGAAACAATAATTTTTTAGAAGTTTTAAGTAAAAAGACAAATAATATTGAAATATTTGTTATTTTACAATTAGACGAAATTTATGTAAATTCCATACTAGATTTCAAAAATGGAAAGTTGTATGAAAGTTCTGAAAATGATCCTGAAACTATGGGTAAAACATTTCAAGCTTTTATTATGTCATCTGCATTTGGTCATATGAAAGTAGTTAGTTTGCATCTCGTAAAATCTGACGGGAGTCAATCTGTATGAGTTAACAAAGAAAGATTTTTAATTTAGTAGTAAAATCAGGTTTTCATATAATAGCTATTATATCAGATAATAACAAAGTTAATGATACAATGTTTCATCTATGTTTATCTGAATATTCAAAAAATCAATTGCCCACATCACATTTTCAAATACATATACCAAATTCTTCTCATAGTACTTTTTTGACTTTTGATTCGGTTCATGTTTTTAAGAATATTAAAAACAATTGGATAAATAAGAAGGCTGTTGAAAAATAATTTGTATTTTCCCCCTTTTAACAATATCGATGAAACACCGCTAGTTGCAAAATTTTCAGATATTAGAAATTTTTATCGAATTAAATGTTCAAATAAACTTTTGAGGACTGGTTATAGACTCAAATTTAAATCTGTTTATCCAAATAGCTTGGAAAGGCAAAAGGTTCAGCTAGTTTGTAATATACTGAAATCGGCTGACCCAAATATAATAACAAGTCCTGGCACTTACAAATTTATTAAGTTATTAGCGATTGGTGGACTATAGTAAATGTTAAATCCAAATTTAAAGGGGAATTTAAAAAAATGAATTGGCTAGACCATTCACAGATATTTCTGACAGCCGCTTAACTTATTTACAAATTTTTTTAAAGTGGCTTAATAAATGGACTTTATTAGGTATTAGCGGTTTGACCAAAGAAACACAAATTATATAGTTGTAATTAGTGATATCAGTATTTGTTAAGTGGTCGTTATCTTAACGACCTACTTCATATATATACCTATCTTTGTACCCAGAACCCTCAGTTCTAGTTTTGACTTCAATGTATTAGTATCTAAGTTAGTTGATAAGTATAATATTATTGTACAATCAGTAAATAAATGTTTTTAAAAACAAAGTTTACGATCCAGACTATTTAATTCACATTCAGCTTTATATCAGTGCACATGCGTTCTAATAGAACATATAAAATATAGTTTGGTAACTCTGAAAGTTGATTATGTTCTGACAGGAAAATACAAACTGACAATCTTGAAAAAAATTTAGTGCTTACAGACAACTTTCAGGAAGCAATTATAACATATCTGTTACCCAAACATAAGAGACTGAAAGAAAGCTTAGAACTAAATGTATTCTTGGTTTAAAATCAGCAAAATATGGGATTTTGTCTTTTTCTCAAAATTATTTTAAAAATGCTGATACTTTACTGATCACTTTATTTGACGAAATTGATGTTTCTGAATTCAGCAGTATTTTTGATAAAGATATATAACTTTCTCAATAGATGAATCTTCGTTGTTATAATACAAATCTGGCTATGTAGCATTTAAAATGTCTAATAAACTTCAATGATCAATTTGTAAATCTTTAATCACTTCTGATGTAAAGACGGATAATAAATATTTTGAAGAATTAAAAAGAGGTGGTTTAACTATTGTCACAAATTCCAAAAAATATTAATAATAATTTTTCTTAGTGTTTTTTAAAGAAAATTAAACAAATTTATTTTATTTTTTATTCAGCATTTTTTATTAAGTGAAAACATAGATAATTAAACAAATTTAAAACCGATTACAAAATACTGCCGAATTGCTAATATACGTAGGAAATAATATTGCTTAATTAGAATAATATCAGGTCATCACCCACATAATTTAAGTTTGATTAAACTACGTAAAATTTTGCAGTTCGGCAATATTCAAAAAATTAGATATGAAAATTAAACAAGGAAGTTAGTTGTAGACTTGACAGCGAAAAAGGTGGACTCAAAAAGAGACTCCACTAAGCCATCTTTTTTGATATAATTTAAAATCCTTTAAAATTAAAAAAGTAATAAGTTAAGATCCTTATAAATTAAAAAAAGTTTTCCATTGTGCCTTTTTAGGGAAGATTGTGATGTGCTCCAAGCTTGAGAAATGTGGTAAGTGTACCAAGACATTTAAAAATATTGTTAAAATAAATGAGGTGTGGTTGAGATCAATAAATTATATATTTTCTTATATTTTGTTATTTTCTTTCAAAAACGAAACTGGTACAAAAAACACGACCTCGTGACACTATACCTTCAAATATTGTTTTAGATGTAGGGAAACATGTATTTTTTATAAGTCAATACATTAATTTCAACAGATTATGAAATTATATTTAAAAAAAAATTATCAAAAACAGTTAGTGATTTCATTGACAAAAACCAGTATATCATTTGATATAAAACTTAATGCAAACATGCAGGAAATTTGTCATTGTGGTACAGAATACCAAAAAATATTAAATTCTATGTTGTCAATTTTTTGTAACATTTTATTGAACAATTATACAAAATTAAGAAATGACAAGGAATTGTTAGGTAATCAGTCAAAAAAAATACCAAAAAGAAAATATAAGACGAATCCCAACCGATTCAGTAATGGCAATAAAAAATCGAAAACTGTCTACTTTAGAAAAAATAAATAAACAGTATTTAATAAAAATTGTTTTTGTGTAAGAGTGTTTTATTCAAACCCTTATTTATTCACCCTACTGTATTTTTTATCTCTTTATTAGCGTGTAAACTATTTTTCAGTAAATAAGTATCTAAGTACAGTGGTAAGTAATAGGTAGATTATAAATCCATTTAAATTTCGGACCAATTCATAGACCCACTAATTGTCAGGCAGACAGCGTTGCCACATCTAATGCTCCGGCCTGGAGATATAGACGGCCATGAGTAAACACATTGTTGTATGAAGTAGCGACTATAACTAGGCTTGTAGCTAGACGTAAAATGTTTTACAGTTGTCTTTTTTTTTAGACAGTTTGGATTGTGTGTTCAACTCTAGCTCCTGAAAATGGAATAATTTAAAAATTTTGCGGGTAAAGAAGCAGTAAAAAAATAAGTAATTTTAATGTCGGTGTTAATACGTTTATAAATCAGTGGTATGGACAGAAACGGGTATCATGTTATATTTTATACTACAACAACATACCTGCCTCATTCGTTTTATTAGATACCATGGATTATGATCCCTTAAATAAGCATAGTAGACCAAGAACGTTAAATTATATTTATACTTTGGAGGAACACCGAAGAAGAGGCTTCGCAGAAAAATTATTGCTACATCTGAAAGAACGAGAACAATTTTCGGCCTTTTGCTGTAACGAAGAATCTCTTTATTTACACAGTGCAACTGTATTATTAATCACGGCGATGTAAATGGTACTGATATGTTCAGATATCCGTAATAAAAAACTCGCGTAATTTGGAAATATACGTGTTTTTTACTATTTTTTACATTAGTCATATTTTCCGTTATTAAAATTTCTTTTTATGAGACAAGTATCGTTTTACTTTGGCCGTTATTAGTTTAGATATTTTTCAAAAATTATGTAACGAACATTAAACCAACACTTTTATTTTTAGAATGGCGTGGTCTCTAAATCTATTAACAAAGAAACACATAAAGAAGTATGAGGCTTATCAGTCTACTTATAAACTAGCCTTTAAACAAACTGATGACAAATCAGGCGGTAACTTAACTACAAATAAAGAACATCTGTTAGACGTATTACAAGAAGGCTTAAATAAAGCTAAGAATGAAGCAAAATACGTACCAGGTGATAAAATCAGAATTACCGCTCTTAATGAAAATTTCAATAACCCCGTTTCGACAGAAGTCAGTACCAATGTAAATTTTGATAAATTACTAGAACAAATCGAAAATGTTGTAACCTCTGATAATCATGTTAATATAAGTGGCACAACATTCGATATACAAATTCTTAAAACAACTAGAAATTAACAAAGGCTCAAAAACAACTATATTAAAGACAAAGTTTTCACAAAACTTGTAAGGTCTGCCAAATATTTCAACAAAATTTAGGGTATAAAAGCACGTTGGTTAAAGTTAGTTAGTAAATATTAATAGGCAAAACGCTCATTTCACACACGCATATTTTTATTTTTAGAATATCTTCATAGCTGAAAAATGAAACAAGTTCCTCGGTAGCAACTAAATAAAGTGGTCACTTTTCGTTATTTAAAATTCTGAAGTGCTTAAAAGTATTGGATTTTCTATTTTCAAGGTTAATCCCTATTTTTATTAGTTTTATTAACGTAACACCAACCTCTCAGCGCAATGTGTTCTTTGAGGTGTGAAAAATGTGGCCTTTATTTTCATGATTTTTATTGGTCAGAAGAAGAATGTATTTGTTTTCATTCAATTGTATTTGTATGTTTTTCTTGTAGCTATACACCTCCTACTACCACAGACGAATCCGCTACAGAATCTGACTCTGAATAACTAAAAATAATTCAATTTTATTTTAGGCTTTCATTTCTAGCCTTATAAATAAGCAAATCAGTTAACATTAAAAGAATGTCTTGCTCTGTGAAATATATTGATAAAAAATATATAAAGAAGTTCAATGCCTACTTGTCAACAATTCAAGTCGTTTGTAAAGGAACGACCACTACTGAACAATTGCTTCAAACATTACAAGAAGGCCTAAATAAAGCTAAAAATGAAGCAAAATACGTACCAGGTGATAAAATCAGAATTATCGCTTATAATGAAAATTTTAATAACCCGGTATCCACAAAGACTTCTACTGACGTGAATTTTCTAAAGTTGTTGCAGTGTATTGAGGATTTTGTAACATCTGACGCATCCAATCAGCTTGACAATACGATTTTCGATATTCAAACTTTTAAAATCCCATGTTTTACCGGTAGTTCTAGAATTTTAAATTTGGCGACAGATAGAAGAACCAAGCGCAGCATTACAACGATCCATAACACTAATAACAACTTTTGTGCATCGAGAGCTATTGTTTCTGCTTTAACTTACAAAACTAATAAGATTTTGGATAAAACATTAACTAATAAAGAAATTATTCTTTGTCGAAAAGGTAAACGAATTCAAAAACGATTGGCGGATGAATTATGTAACAGACTAGGAGGTAATTATGAGAATGGCTTTTCATTGAATGATGTTAAAGAAACCGAACAGTTGTTAGACGTGCAAATTAAAATTGTAGATGCCGAATGTTTGAATTCGCTTGTATATGAAGGTCCTGAGAAGGCGGTTAAATTGTACTTGTACAAGCACAAAAACCACTTCAATGTGATAAATTTAAAGGGTTTGTATGGCCGAAGCTACTACTGCGAAACATGTGATACAGGTTATAACAATAAGAACAAACATAAATGCAAAAAGGCTCTTCTTTGTAAACTACCGTCAAGTTGGGTGACTTGAGACTGCCTGGTGACTTGAGACAAAACTTTAGGTATTTATGAGAAGGGTTGGCAACACCGCAGATTGTACTGGAATTCATTTTCCACGCGGTATTCATTCACGACAAGTCTATGCAAGTTGTTTTTATAGTTTTTGCTGGTTAATTAAGAAGGTAAGTGCGGTTTTAGTATTTTATTGTAAGAATAGGGTTTGTGGGATTTATAGGTATGTTAAAAAACTTTATGTATGTAGTCCAAACTGACAAATTTATGGGAATGGTCATATTTTACATTGATGTTAGTGTATATGGGAAGTAATTATTGATATATACATTTTTGTTAACATAAACAGTTTTTTTGATTTATATAAGAAAATAAAAAATGGGATTTATAGGGGCGAGTTGAGACGTGTATCAAGTCACCCCAGGGGTAATTTGAGACATGTCTCAAGTCACCCTAATTAAATAATACGTGTTCATTTTGCAGGTATTTACAAGAATGGGTCGATACAAAAAAAAAGTAGGCGCCAACTATAGAAGATATGACGAAAAAGATTTAGAACTTGCAGTAGCTGAAAGAAATAGAGGTGTTTCATTGAGAAAACTTCAAAGGAAATATGGTATTTCAAAGGATACGATAGATCGAAGAGCAAAAGGACGTCATATGAAAAAGGCAGGTGGACAAACTGTTTTCACGTCAGAGGAAGAAAAGAAGATGGTGGATAACATTCAGTTAGCCAGTGTCTGGGGGTTTCCACTAACATCTATTGATGTAAGGTACTTGATTAAGTCGTATTTAGATAGTTCTGGTAGACAGGTATCAAAATTTAAAAAGAATTTGCCAGGAAGAGAATTTATGAGAAAGTTCATTGAAAGGCATAAGGATATACTCTCACAACGCTGGTGTGAAAATATAAAACGGGCACGGGCAAGTGTTAACAGGGAGGTAATAAATAAATATTTTGACGAGCTGGAAGTAAGTTTGCAAGGGGTTGAACCAAATGCAATGGTCAATTATGATGAGACAAATATAACTGACGATCCTGGAAAAACCAAGGTACTTGTCAGAAGAGGTGCAAAACACGCACATCGTATAATGGACAACTCTAGAAGCAGCCATTCCATCATGTTTGCAGGATCCGCATCGGGTGAACTTTTGCCACCTTACATAGTTTATAAGGCCGAAAATTTGTATAAAACTTGGACAGAAAATGGCCCTGCTGGTGCTAGATACAATAGGTCAAAGAGCTCCTGGTTTAATGAAGCGATTTTCGAGGATTGGTTTAAATCTACGGCGTTACCGTATTTTAAAAAACTCCCCATTGAGTCGCCAAAAGCTGTAATAGGCGACAATCTTGCCAGCCATATTTCACAATCCGTAATTGACTTATGCAGAAAATATAATATTCGATTTATCCTGCTACCTCCAAACAGTACCCACATCTGCCAACCCTTAGACGTAGCATATTTCAGACCACTCAAAAGCGCATGGAGAGATGTTCTTTTAAATTGGAAATTGAAGCATCGGGGGGTAGTACCGAAAGATACTTTTCCCAGACTGCTAAAAAATTGTTTGGATCAACTTGATGTAGACAACAAGACATCAGCAAATCTCATAGCTGGATTCCGTGGAAGTGGAATTTATCCAATCAACAGAAACAAAGTACTAGATAAGTTGCCACCGAGCTTAGAACAGCCAAATGATGAAAACAATTTTGTAGTGTCAATAGATAATGCTTTTCAAGTCTTTTTAAGCAATCTATATACGAAGGAAACAGTAACCGGTACGAGGAAAAGAAAAAAAATTCTAATCGAGCCTGGAAAGAGTGTTGAAAATACTACTCTAGAGAGTGTTGAAAATACTACTCTAGAAGAAGTAGAACAGACGGTAAATGAAAATGGAGTCCATGGAAACCAGGAAGAAATTGAAGAAGAGCTACCTGATTTTACTCAATTTAATAACCCGACACCGTCAATATCAAAAGCAAAACCTATTATTTCTCGAAAAAATAAAAAAAGCGTAGATTCCTCCAGTGACAGTAATGATTCCTTTTCCACGCAATCGTCATATGATAGCCCTGAAGATTTTGAAGAAGACGTGGATATGGTTGATCCTTCGGATATAAAAGTTGATGACTTTATTTTGGTGCAATTTTCATATGAGGCTCCCCATAAGCCAGCTATTTTGAAGAAATTCATTGGACAAATTATTGAACTAAAGCCGGATTTAGTTTTGTGTAAATTTATGCGCAAATCACCACAAGGAAAAAATATTTACGTATTTCCAGATATTGAGGACGTCACAGATATTAATAAAAATCAAATTCTGTCAAAGCTGGTTCCTGTGTTTGTTCGACGAGGAAGATTTACTTTTTCTATTGAACTTTAAAAACCTGGCACAATTGTTTAAAACATTTTTTTTTTCGTTAAAATGAGTTTTTTATTTGTTTTTTAAGAGTTATGTTTTATTTAGATTAGTTTCTAACAAAGTTTTTCAAGTTCCTACTTATTTTTTAAGAATTAAAACTTTAGTTTTGTATTAAAAATGTAAAATGTTTAAAATAATTATATTTTTCCAAATAAGAGTTGTGTTTATGAAATAATATGTTCTATTACGTTTTTAAAGACTATTAATGTCTCAAGTCCGCAAATTGACGGTCCGTCTTGAGTTTATAATGAAAACAAATTACTGTCTCAAGTCACCGCCCCTGTGAAGCTGACTTGAGACACCCAAAAAAACAAAAAAAAAATATTTTCTGATAAATTTTAGGTCATTTTTATTATTGAATTTTGAAGAATGTATGTAGACTCAAAAATGTGTCCTTGTTTCATAATTTTAATTTGCTGGAATACAATTTTACAGTCCTTTGAATTTTGAAACTGTCTCAAGTCACCCAACTTGACGGTATGTGACCAGCCGAAGCACAATATAAAGACTAGAAATAAAAAATATTGTGACAAATGTAATAGATTTTGTTACAATGACGAGTGCGTAAATAACCATTCGTCTGTTTGCGGTAAATTGCACAAATGCACAGGTTGCTCCAAAATCTTAGACAGGTCAAAATATCACGCTTGTGGTGTTTCACGCTGTCGAAAATGCGCGGAATTTACTGAAAATAATCATGAATGCTACATGGGTCGCAAACAAACCAAAGGAGGTTTTTGTAGCGTACCATGTACATGCAATAATCAGAGTACCAATGAAAACAGGGGCTGCTGTGCCCATTATAAAGAGCCAAAAATTTGTACAGAACCCTGCATTTGAAACGGTAAATCCATCACTAAAATCACACCTTGTAGTTATTCGGAAAAATACATTTTCTTTGATTATGAGGCGATGCAAAACACTGGTAAGCATGTAGCAAACTTGGTGGTTGCTCATAATTTTAACGGAGAAAAAACAACTTTCAAAAATAATGAGGACTTTTGTAAATGGTTGATCAACAAGGAGCACAAAGGTTACACAGCTATTGCTCACAATAGTAAAGGCTACGACGCCTACTTTATATTGAAGTATTGTGTTGAAAATGCGATAAAGCCCTACACAATATATAGCGGCTCTAAATTAATGCTTTTAGAAGTTCCTTCTATTAAATTAAAAATTATTGACAGTTCAAACTTTGTCGCTGGTCCAATATCAGCTTTCCCAAAAACATTTGGCCTAAAGGAAATGAGGAAGGGCTATTTCCCTCACTATTTTAATACCCTTGAGAACCAAGATTACGTGGGCCCTTTACATGATGTAAAATATTATGGTGTAGACACCATGAAGGATACAAAGGAACCAGACAAGAAAAGTGCTAGAGATATATTTTTAGACTGGCACACTGAGCATAAAGAAGACGTTTTTGACTTTCAGAAAGAAATACACGCATACTGCAATTCCGATGTTGACATATTAAGAAGAGACTGCTTGGAATTTCGAAAATGCTTTTTATAAATAGCAAACATTGACCCCTTTCAGTATCTCACAATAGCTAGCGTATGTATCGGTCGAAATATTTGCCCAAAAACACAGTTGCAGTAGTTAAAGAAGAGAAAAAATAAATGTTCAGTAAAGAGTCCATACTGTGGTTAAGTCAATTCCCTTCTGTACAGAACGCTTTGAATGGTGGTGAAGTAACTATTTGTGGATCGCCCGTTGATGGCTTTAACAAAGAGACAAATACCGTATATCCATATCATGGTTGTTTCTGGCACGGTCATCCTAAATGCACTAATCCTGATACAATAAATACAGTAAATAACTAAACAATGGACGATTTGTACGAAAAAACTACGCGTAGAACTCAACAACTACGGGCCGCTGGGTACAAAGTTGCAGAAATGTGGGGATGTAAATGGTTACCGAAAGAAACAACTATTGATTTTAAGACCCTTTAAACCCTAGGGATTCGTTCTTTGGTGGTAGAACTAATGCGGCAAAATTAAGAGTAATCAATAAAAAGCTTAGATACATTGATGTTGTGAGCTTATACCCATCGGTTCAATACTTTGACCCCTATCCAGTAGGGCATCCGACAAAAATTTTTAATCCAGCTCTGTATGACCCTATATGGTTTGGCCTAATTAAATGTACAGTGTTACCACCTAGAAAACTGTATCACCCCGTACTGCCTGTTAAAACAACAAAATTAACTTTTGCCCTTTGTCGAACATGCTTGGAACAAGAAACAGCTAACTGTATTCATAACGTTTAATATGACAAACCATTCCTTAATGCTTCAATACACAAGTCAATTACTACAAAGTCTGCTGACATCTGTACATGATGAATCCTTTTTCATTAATAGTAATAATTCTGCTTCTTGTTACCATACAAGTGCTTAATAAAAGTAGTTATTCTGTTTTGTACTATTGAATTTAAAAACATCTTAGATAATTTTTAATGATTTGTATTAAAACGTACCACATATTTTAGATTTTTCTCCCCAAAATTGACACGCCTGCTTTTATAAACCTCTGCAATCGTAAAGCAAAAAGTGTAATTAGTTTATTGTATTATCTTCTATTACAGATTTCAGTCGCTGTTGTTGTACTTGCTCTAATTTTAAGACGTTTAATTAAACCTTGCAAAATGAATAAAAATATAAAAGTATATTGTGATAAGGCCATTAAAAAGATTCGTTGCATAACCGTAGAGGCCGATCAGCATATATTTCTCAATGGCTGGTACAAAGATACCGGTGTCTTCTGCTTCGTTCATCAAGAAGGTGACATACCTGTTTCTTTTATTCTTTTCTCGACGATGGATTATGATCCTTTCAGCATGCATAAAATGCCGCGAACTCTAAATTTTATATACACATTACCGAACTACCGAAAAAAGGTTATGCCAAGCAATTGTTAACATTTGCCAAGAAAAAAGTTGAATTTACAGCCTTTTGTTGTAATGAAGCATCAGAAAATCTTTTTAAAAAAATTGGCTGCACCTGTTTTGGCGACTGTAACGGATCAACTATGTATAGAAGTTAATATGTGTTTTATAGTGTTTTAACACTTTTTACTTTTAAGCTCTATGTACACACAAAACATTCAGTAACACTGTTGTACTTTATAAGTAGTCTAAAAGCTTTTTTATGTGGGCGACAGAAGTGCGGGTGATTCTTGACATAGACGGGGCCGAGTTTATAAGGCAAGTTTGGCTAAGACATCCTTCACTAGGTTTACGAATGGGTGAGATAGCTCACATGGAGTCTTCCCGGTTTAACTTGGTCAGTTGGGTTAACCTCTTCTATTATTAGCTTGTACTACTTGATTATTTAGCGTTTTTATGTATATTTTTCACTAATATAAAATAGGCTAACTGTTTAAAATTAGTTATTAATTAATAACAATTATTAAAAATGTTAAAAACTTTTTTATGTGGGCGTCAGAAGTGTGGGTGATTCTTGACATAGACGGGGCCGAGTAAAGTGTGCATAAGACAAGTTTGGCTAATACATCCTTCACTAGGTTAACGAATGCGTGAGATAGCTCATATGGAGTCTACCCGGTTTAACTTGGTCAGTTGGGTTAACCTTTTCTATTATTAGCTTGTACTACTTGATTATTTAGCGCTTTTATGTATATTTTTCACTAATAAAAGACTGTCTGTTGCAAATTAGGAAAATGTTAAAACGCTTAAATTTTAATTATATACCTTGAAATATATTAAATATTTACTAACACCTTGTATTACATTCTTTAGCCTATATTATGTTCTTATTTACTAACACTATACAAAAATAAAAATACGTTTAAAAGTTTTTTCTTTTTTTGTTAACCTTCTTTCATTTCGAGCGAAGCAAAAGACGTTTGTGGGGGCAGATTAATTATTCACACCTCGCAACTTAAAATTAGCCCCAAACAATCCCATTTTTTAACATTAATTCCTTTATTAGCACACTAAACCACACTACATATTCAAATTTTAGGAAAATCGGTGCTACCAACTTTAAAATATGACATTACGGCCGTTTTGATATAAATCCTGTTACTAGCTTATACATATTGTCGAAATAAAAAAAAATTAGTACTAATATAATAATATAACATATCGAGGACCTCACGTGATACGTAGTAGCGTTAATAACTCGTATAACTAAATGTTTTTCCGTTTAAATCGGCCCAATAGGAATGAAGCTAGGTGCTAAATGAGCGAAGCATAAAATACTCGTAAGGAGCGGCTTAAATCGGAATAATAATAATAATAATAATAATAATAATAATAATAATAATAATAATAATAATAATAATAATAATAATAATAATAATAAGCGAGTTTAATGTTACGGAGCCGCTCTGTATAGAACTTTGAATTTTTAGATGTTTCCTTAAAGGCATTAGCTAAAGTATATTAGCTACCGTATTCTCGATTCACCACCTTTTTCGTTAAATGTTACTTCTTGAGGCATCCTGTTTTGTTAAATACTACTTCTTGAGACGACCTCTATATAACTTATTGATAAATGTTACTTCCCTTACTCTGTACGTTAAGACCTTTTCAACGACGTATCACATGTAACGACCATATTTTATAAATATGAGGGGGTCGTGGGGGGTGAAGGAGGGTAGGTAGAATTTTTTGCTTATTTTTACCATTGTCCTCATGACGTCACCTATCTAACGAGATACTAATAACATTGATTTCCCTATACTTTTATTTTCCTATGGTCCCTAGTGCCCCATTCTGAAAAAAACGCTCTATAGTGCCCATACTCTACTGCAATAGGTGCAGTTTTGTCACAAGGACCTATAGGAAAAGATTTACCCATAGCTTATGCATCACGAACCCTTTCTCATGCAGAAACTAAATATTCAGGTCTTGCTATTGTATGGGCAGTAAAGCACTTCCGCCCTTATATATATGGTTCGCAGTCTCGTGTATACATCGGTACGAAGCAGACGTCGATCATTACACTCGAGTAAATCTAAATAATTCAATCGGATTTATTTAATTTTTGTGATTGATTAGTGAATTGCAAATTTATTTCCGAATAAACGGTCATTGAAAAAAGCTCCCCGATGGGGGAGACAAACCCCAAACAGACACACTTAGATGTGATATTAGTGCAGGATAATGACGATTCAAATAGTAATAGTGGTAGTAGTTCCGACAAGCCGGACAACCCAGCAATGGATATTTCGGATAATAACATTGAAAACGATAGCAGTGGCCGCTCTTCTCAAATAGTGAACCAAGTACAAAAAACAAACGAAACACGACTTTTTAATGCCGCCTCAGATAAGTACAATTTTAAAAATGTTCATGTTTATATAGAGAGTACAAATAATGATAATTTGGGACGTTTACACCCATTAAAAATAGGACATATTTTATATAAACAGTTAAAAGTACCTAACATTGTAGAAATTAAAAGTATTGGTAGAAATCGCATAAAAGTTGAATTAAGAACTCTTCATGACGCAAATAATTTAGTTAAACATCCTAATTTGATTTCTGAAAATTTAAAGGCATATATACCGAATCATTTACTTGAAACCAAAGGAATAATAAGAGGTGTTGATACACAATATGATCCAGAATACTTATCTGAAAACATTGAATGCCAATCAAAAGTTTTAAATATTAAACGTTTACACCGCAGGGTTGAATCAGATGGTAAAGTGGAATTTAAACCGAAACAGATGATTCTGGTTACTTTCGAAGGTAATATTTTACCTAATCAGGTAGCAGTTAATAGAGTATTTTTTGCCGTGGAACAATTTATAGGACGAGTTACTCAATGTTTCAAATGTTTAAAATTCGGACATATTTCTAAACAATGTAAAAGCTCGCGTACTATCTGTATTAACTGCGGTTCAGATAAATTTGAAAATCACAATTGTGAAGCAAAAGATAAATTCTGCATTCACTGTGAAATTAGTGGACATGTATCCGTTGATAAATCTTGCCCATTTTATGAAAATCAAAAGAAAATCAAAAATATTATGATAAATCAGAAAACTTCGTTTAGAGAAGCTAAAGCCTATTGTGATTCATCTTTTGCAGGTCTCGCTACTAGAAACACCTTCTCTGTTCTAGAAAACAGAGATGAAAATTTCCCCCCCCTCCCAACATTTAAGCGGAATCCGCCAATATTATCACAACCAAGCACAAGTACCTTCCATTCTCATACTAACAGTTTTTTGTCCCAACCGAAGATTACACCTAATCGCAGTCTTGACGACAATAGAAAAAAAAGAAAAGCTGGTTCACCTATTGCATTATCCCCTAATATCGCTCCCATTTTCCCATTTCAATTTGGACCTTCCAAACCACTTCCCGCAAATCCATACAAACCTCAATATAATGATATAGAGAAAATCAAAGATAATTTATCTAAGTCTATAATAGAATATATTTTTACTATCTGTAATAAAATTCAATCAATTGAAGATGTTAAATCACTTGATAATGATCTAATAAAAAGAGATATAAATTTGGTATTGGAGGGTACTTTTTCAAAGAAATAGTCTTCAATACTAAGTATTTAAATATTATGCAATGGAACGCTCGTTCCGCTGTTACAAATAAAAATTCTCTATTACAATACTTATATCATAATAATATCGATATAGCATTACTTAGCGAAACTTGGTTTAAGAAAAATACTGTGTACAAATTTAAAGGTTACAATATTATTCGTAATGACCGCGATGACGGATATGCAGGCGTTGCAATCCTCATCAAAACCACCCTTTGCTTTATGAAATTAAATATAACTCAAAATTTCAATACTGATATCCTGGTTTGTGGATGCACTGTTAAATTAAATAACAGTTCCATACATTTCTTATCAGTCTACAGATCTCCAACTACTAAAACTAAAACTGAGGACTGGATAAGAATTTTTTCTCAAGTAAGTTCACCATTCATAATAGGAGGTGATATGAATGCTCATAATGCTATATGGGGTTCGCATAAAAATGATACTTATGGTCAACAAGTATTTTCTGCAATAACTGATCTAGATTTAATTGTATTAAATAATGGACAACCTACTTGTTTAAATCGGCCTACTGTAAATGATTCCATGATAGATATAACTCTCTGCTCTTCAGATATTGCAAACAAGCTCTCCTGGAGTATCACTTCAGATACGCTAGGTTCAAACCACTTCCCGATTTTGGTAAAATATGAAAATATACAAATTTTCAATAATTTAGTAACTCCCAAAAGTAAGTGGAATATAAATAAAGCCAATTGGGGTTTATATGCTGACAAATTAGAGTCGACATTCGAAAATGTTTTAGAGTTTGTAGATAATAATGACAAATACAACTTTCTTATAGATAGTATTAATAATGCGGCCACTCAATCGATACCCATTTATAAACCTTTTCAATGCAAAAAACGCCCCTCACCTCCCTGGTGGGACCATGAATGTGACATCGTTGTGAACAACAGACGCCAGGCTCTAAGAATTTATAAGGATTCTCCAACTATGTCTAATTATATAAATTGTCAAAAAATTGTTGCTGAATCTAAAAAAATATTAAAAAATAAAGCAAAAAAAAATTGGATTAACTGGTGTTCTAAACTAAATAAAAATACTAGTTCTCATGACCTCTGGAACCAAGCAAGAAAGATGAACAGAAGACAAGAACCGACTATCCGTTCCTTAAATGATGATTGGACCATGGAA
The DNA here is from genome assembly GCA_927349885.1 of Psylliodes chrysocephalus. Taxonomy (NCBI): domain Eukaryota; kingdom Metazoa; phylum Arthropoda; class Insecta; order Coleoptera; family Chrysomelidae; genus Psylliodes; species Psylliodes chrysocephalus. The sequence continues at coordinate 90,262,950 of OV651814.1, forward strand.
TTCTTTGACAAAATTGCCCCCCCTACTGTAATGTCTCCTACAAACCAAAATGTATTACCTAAAGATACTAATCACTTTTTAGCTCAGCCCTTCTCTATGATCGAATTAGACAATGCATTAAATTCCCGCATAAATACTGCCCCTGGATATGACAATATCAAGTATCCTATGTTAACCAATTTACCTGACATTGCAAAGGAATTTTTATTAAATATATATAATGATATTATTGTAAATAGTAGCACTATTACGGCTTTTAAGGAGGTCGTTGTTGTCCCGATTTTGAAACCGGGTAAAGACCCAAATTATGCTAAGTCTTATAGACCAATCTCTTTGTTGTCCTGCATTCTGAAAACTCTCGAAAGATTAATAAAAAGTAGGTTGGAATGGTGGTTATATAAACAAAATCTAATGCCTAAAAACCAGTATGGCTATAAAAAAGGTTTCGGAACAATTGATGCTCTGACAAGCATCGTAATCGACATACAAAACAATTTTTCAAAAAATAATTATTTGGCTGCTTTCTTTATGGACATTGAAGGTGCATATGATGCTGTATGTCTTCCAATTTTGAAAGAAAAAATGATTAACCAATTTAATATACCATCACATGTTGCTAATAGTATCGTACAATTCTATTGTAATAGATTGGTATATCTTAGAACATATAATCATATTATCGGACCTCGCATAAACACCACAGGGTTACCTCAGGGCTCAGTTTTGAGCCCCCTCTTGTTCAATATGTATACAGCCGATCTCCATAAACTTAATATTTTTCATATTCCTTTTAAAATTATACAATATGCGGATGATGTTTGTTTTTATACTGAACACCGAAAATATGAAAATGTAGTGGGGTCATTGGACTCCATAGCAAATAAACTAAATTCTTGGTTAATCAAAAATGGATTTCAATTATCAGCAGATAAATCATCAGTTACAATATTTACTAGACATAATTTGCCAAATAATAATATACGACTTAATAACGTAGATTTCACAATAAAAAACGAAATAAAATACCTAGGGTTAATCCTTGACAGAAAACTCACGTGGAAATCGCACATAGAATACATGTTAAACAACTGTAACAAGGGACTGAATTTTCTGAAAATGGTTGTAAAAACCTGGTGGGGTGCTGATGTAGAAACAGCTTTATTATTTTATCGTGCTTATTTGAGGTCAATATTGGACTACGGTTGCATACTTTATGGATCTGCTAGTAATAATTTACTAAAAAGAATAGATGTATTTCAAAATACAGTTTTACGTTTATGTCTTGGAGCAATGAAATCAACACCAATTAATCCTCTCCACGTAGAAGCACTTGAACCTCCACTAGAATATCGACGGACATATCTTAGCGAGAAATTTCTGGCAAAAGTACACCTTCAAAACATAGAACTTTTTAGAAATATTAGCCGATTACATGTATTTGACCTTGTTAATAAATATTGGAAATTAAAAAATTCTCCACCATTGTGCATTGCGTTTCAACAATGCCAAACTCAGTTGCCTAGCATATATAAAACTGATAATATAACACAACTTGTTGACTATCCTCTATTTCTTCACAAAAATCGTATCATTCAACCATATTATGACTCTGATGTACGCATAAGTAGAAATATATTAAGATCATTTCTATCTAATTGGGAAAACGCCCTAATCATATATACTGATGCTTCTAAAACCTCCACTGGAACAGGATTTGCTTATTATATTCCATCTAGAAACATAGAGAAATCACACAGCCTGAACTCTTCATTTTCTATTTTTAGTGCCGAAGCTGTAGCTATATATGAAGCTTTACTATATGTCGAATCGATTCATCACAACAGTGCAGTGCTAGTTTCCGATTCTCTATCTGTTTTAAAGGCCTTGGAAGATACAAAACTCCCAACTGTTAATTGTAACCCATACATCTTTAAAATTAAAAAACTTGTCGCAGAGTTATCTCTAACTGGTACACTAATTCGTTTTTTGTGGATAAAAGCTCATATAGGTTTAGCAGAAAATGAACATGTCGATAAACTTGCTAAAGATAGTATTAATATTGGAAATCCACATCCAGACTACAACTTATGCGTGGGTGATTACTTTGTTACTCTCAAAACCAAACTACGTTTAATGTGGTCGCATTCATGGAGTGAATTTTCTTTCACTAACCCAACAAGATATACATTGTTACATCCGACTATACCCACAAAATATTGGCACAAGCAGTTTAATATTCCTCGCAGATTTATCACAACGATAATTAGACTTAAATTTGGACACGCATGTTATCCCCAACATCTTTCTCGTATAAATGTTATACCTAGTGACAACTGTGAACACTGTGGAGTTATAGGTGATTTAGATCACATTTTCTTTGAATGCACAACGCATCAGAATCTGTCAAATGAATTATATAAAAAACTGTGCAACGTAAATATAACTGCTCCGTTTAATGTATTATCAATTTTGGCTTCATCTAAAAAAGAAAATTTTGATTGTTTGATAGAATTTCTGTCTAAAGCAGATATAAGATTGTAGTAGATTTGTTACCTTTGTTTTTGATATATCCTAATTACCTTTGTTATATTACCCTACCCACTCCGTGGCCTATTTCTAGTGTGTCTTGAAAAAAAAATGTCCTGATGGGTCCCTGGACGAGAAACGAGTGTCCTTGTTTATTTCCTTTGAAAAGTATTGTCTTTTTAATTTTTGTTTGACGTGATAGGTTGGTTTTGTTGCGGTAGATTAGTTTTGTTGCGACAGATTGATTTTGTTCCGATAGATTATTTTTGTTGCCATGGTTGTTTACCATTTATTTTGTATTGTGATATTTATAATATATTATTTATATTCATTAAGTGACTGGCTGAATGACAAAAGTCCAAGCCAAAAAAAAAAAAAAAAAAAAAAAAAAAAAAAAAAAAAAAATATATGGTTCGCGGCAATTATATTAGTTATTTACGTCACGTATACATTCTCTTGTTTTTTCTTTATTGTCTGTAAGGTTCTGGAAGGTGCCTACTTATATATGGACATAATTTAAAGGTGTTATATATTTTTTTGTTGTTAATTTTCAACCCTTTTGACTTTTGACTTAATTTATAAGTGTGATTTAATTAGATTCAATTTATTGGCTCATTTGAAATCGTTGTAAATTTATTAAATATTTGTACAATATAAGGTGTAAGGTAAGGTTTGCCTTTTTTTATCCCTTCTACTAGGTTTGGGGGATATATATGAATCATATTAGTTTACTAGAAAATCTAGTTGGCGCCCTAAGGTTTACATAACATTTTATTAATATATATATTGAATTTACCCACACCCGTCTTCACTAGAGTGGGCCGGAGCAGAACGCAACCCCTTACTTTGTTACCCGAGTTGACAGGTGACATCTTTTAGTTAACGTAGATTTAGAAGTAGTAATAAGTGCTAGTGAATATAATCGTAATCTGTTAGACTCTATAAACTCGCTTTTAGATAAAGAAAACCCGCGCATAAAGTATTTTCAAGCTGAGATAAAAACCCATTTTAGCTTACTTAATAAAATATCGAACCAAATAGATACAAAAGATAATGAGATCTTTGCTGACACTTTAAATTATAATAATCGTAATAAGAGAGGATTAATAAATGGTGTAGGAACCTTTTGGAAAGCAATAACAGGTAATTTAGATGCCAGTGACGGAGAATACCTTAATAATTGTATTAATAAACTTAATCACGATGAACATGAAATAGAAAATTTAATGAAAAATCAAATTTTAGTAACAACCTCTGTAATAAAAGAATAATAATTCAATACAACAATTAAAAGTTGATGAACAAACATTTAACGAAGACATTAAAAGTATCGAAAAATCTATTTATGATTCAACAGACGAATTTGTATTGGTAGAAGCAAAACTGAAAACTATAGAATTGTGCGCTCAATTGTTAGAAAGCTATACTTATTTTAGAAAACTACATAAATGATATTCTAAATTCCATTATTTTTGCAAAACTGGAAATAATCCATAGTACAATCATAAGACCATCAGATTTATTAGATTCCCTTCAAGATATTTCATGAGAGTTACAGAAAAACTATTTACCATTACCTATTAGAATGTCATCAATAGGTCAATATCTAAATATCATAAAATTACAAGCATTCCAAACAGAATCAAAAATAATTTTTGTTTTAACAATCCCCTTAGTGGAACCAGAAATATTTACAGTGTATCAATTATATCCTATCCCCATTTTGGACAATAGGACTGGGTTACATCACATTTTAGCCAAAAATCAAAAATATATTGCAAGAGATGATGATTCTATGTTATATATACCCCTTCGGATTTTGAAAAATGTAAACCACTCTCTTTCAATCTAAAAATATGTGATAATCAATATGCTTATCCAATTGATAATAATGCAATTTGTGAAGCCCAAATATTAAAACCATTGATGGATTTACCTAGAATTTGTATAATAACTTTAATTTTTGCAAAAGAATATAATGTTTTTAAAATTCAATTAAATACTTGCTTAATTAGTTTATCAGATCCTTTACCTGTCACTGTTAATTGTAAAGATAGCAATGTTACTACTCAAATTATAAATTTAAATTCAATATTAAAACTTCATTCCACATGTAATGCTTTTATTGGAAGTACACGTGTAAATTCTAAATTTCTAATTAATTCAGAACATGAAATTAATTATAAAATATTTCCAATTTTAATTCCATATAAATGTTGTAAAGATTTTCCAAATAAAAAATATTTGCCTAAACTAAAGCCGTTAAAATTAAGTAAGATTAATGTAGATGATTTAAACATTGCTCAGCATAAGTTAGATCAATATTCTGATCAACTGGACAAAATAATTAATGAACCCTTTGTTACCAAACATATCTCTTGGTTTGTTTATTTTACTATTGTTATAATTATCTCTTATATTATTGTATTTTTATTGTAAATGGAAACGTAAAAGGCAAAGACAAATAAGTATATTAGCTTCAAATACTGAATTATCCACCAACACCGCCTCCAAATCGATCATCAATTATAAACTTAAGAAGATTTCTTCCTGCAAGAAGAAGACGTTCAATACACTTAAGTGATCCAATAGAAGAAGATGAAGGTTTCGAATTAAACTCTAGCCATCCCAAGGTCCTGGCTTAGAAAATTGCTGTATTACATAAATTTTCTCAAAAAGGGGAGAGTTGTTATATCATAACCCAACAAGGCTCTATTCGTAGAGAATGACTCACATAACCCAGTAAACAGGAAACAGCTCAGCATATTCCAAGGTGCCCTAATCGTCCCAGACAACATTGTTTCAACCTCTAGCTACGTCACTAGATAAAATATTATAAATAGGATCTCATAGAGATCACAGTGTCTTTTATGCGATTAGTAGTCTTCAAGCCATAGCTGTCTTTAAACTATTATTCAACATTAAATTCCCGGCTTTGCCTTTTGCCGTAAAAGTTAAGTTATAACAAGTATTAAATAAATGTGTTAAAAAGTTTAAGTGTTGTTTTTAAAAAATTTAATAACAAGAAGAAACCCATAACATCTATATCTATCTACTATGGGAAAGTATTACTATAATGATAGCTAGATTTTTTCTATTCAAACGCTGTTTTTATTGGTTGCAGACACGCTAATTAACGTTGTCAAAGGGCGGTTACCGCCGTCCTACCGAGTAAGTTAAAAGTATGCACATAATTATTATGGGTACTATATACAGCTTTTTACAGAACAAAAAAAATAGTTTATTAGTATTCATCCATTCTTCAATATGTTTAAATACTTGCTTAAAATAATATAGAGGTGTTTCCTCCTGTTGACATAAATTCAAAAATTTATTTACCAACACAAGTTAGTTCGTCGGTATATGTAAAATACAAAGTCGGCGGTGCAGTGTATATAGAGAAAGTGTATTTAAACAATAATTATAATGTGGGTGATATACTGCAAATCCAGTTTTTCTATGCTAATTCTTTGAGGAGGGTGAAAAACTTTTACATCTGTCAGGGGCGCGCTGAAAATGCAACTAGTGTCTTCACTAACGCCGATGCGGTTATGCATGCCATATGTATAGTAGCTGCTGAAGAGTAATTTTGGTAAGTGCTGCGTCACTATCATATAATCTAATAATTAGTTAACTTATTATTAGAGTTTATTCTTAGGAATTGAGGCGACGAGGACGCTGTGACGTTACTCAACCGTGGGGTGGTAATAAAGGATATAAGGTTGGTAAAAAGGGCGTGGAGAGGGATGGAAATTGACAAGTGGGAAATGAGGAATCTGCTAATCTAGACTGAAAAATTTTCAAAATTCATCATATATTTACCTAACTTACATGTATAAGTCCTCAGGACCTATGATTTCTAGTATGCTAAAAAGAAAATAGTATATTATAATTACTATTTGGTTGTATAACTTACTATAACTTACTACCGATCACACGTTTCACTTGACATTTTTTGCTAATAGATCGTGATTCTATATAGAGTCGCTTATATATTTTTCCTAAAACTATTTTGTTTCTATTTTGCCACATGGGGGTTTGCAACTATTTCTATCAAACCACAATTGACTGCTTTTCAAATTTTGATATCTATATTTTTATAAAACCACGAATTATGGATTGCGTTAAACCATATTTTTGCAAATTTTTGTGAATATTTATATCAAACACATTCATGAGAAACATATATTGAAACATCTTAAGTGTCCCTTCTGCTAAAAACGTTTTACAGCCACTTTTATAAAGCATTGCTGTAAATTTAAACAAAGATGTTATGTGGTGTATGTCTGTTTTTAACAAATTATTTATTGTTACTCATTATTTTTAAACAAATTTATTTTTAGATATTTTTTAAACAAATTTATTTATTTGTTACTTATTTTCTTTTTAGTTTGGAAAGGGTGTAAAAAGCTCTTGCACACGATTGGGTTAGTAAAAGGATGTGCCCGCAGATTATTTGTAGAAGAAGCTGGATAACGTGCATGGATTGTGCAGAATAACATGATAGATTTGATGTGTGTACACCTGCAGATTATTTGTAGAAGTTGGACAACGTGCAAGGATTGTGGGCAAATGATGGTATGTATTTTTTTATCTCCACCCTTTCATTATTAACATTTTTTTAATTTTTCATCTACCCCTGGTATGACTGAGGAATTTTATCTTTATTATTTAAACTAGAAACATCATGAGAACTTAATACGAAAAGAGTCAACGTTTTCTTTTTTCTAAATACTCTTTTTATTTTTTTCTAATTGTCAGAGACTATTTCTGAGATTCATTTATCTAGTAACCTTTTTAAAATATCGGTAATATGTGTAATAGATGTTATTAATGTTTTTAATTTCCACTTGAGAGGTCAAATTTAAAACAGATCACAAAAAATATTTTTTGTGTTGTTAATTTGTAAAGAAACGAGACGGCTTAAATTTCTTATTCGTGTGTCTAGGGGACATCAGTCTCAGTCACTCATCATAATATTGATTGTAAAATCATCAGCGGATTTACATGTCTTGTACTCTTTTCTTTAGCAAGTCGAAGAGGAACTGTAACATATCTATTACGGCAAAGTCTCAGGATATATACATTTATTGAAATGTTGTTCTGTTTCTGAAAATTGGGAATTTGATTTAACGTCATCGGAAACTGAATTCCTTTTAGTTTCAGTACTGATGAGTAGTGAGGATAAGATGAAACCCTATTTGGGTGACTACCATACGATGTTGGATGTAATGCTGCAGTAACAGCCCATGCAAAGCATGCATTATAATCGTTCTCAACGTTGACGTATTTAGTTTTAGGTTGAAGGGTAGCCATCAACTTGGTAAGCTCCTTTGCTGTTCTACGGGGCTTACCTGTCTTTGGGTTAGTATGTTGAGCACAAAACCGTAGATCTTTATGAAGATCGTGTAGATGTTCAGGATACTCGAGATCTACCTCCAACATATACCCTTCTGGTGCATCGTCAGGTATTTGGGTGATATCGATGTTGGTGTCACTCCATTCAAAGCCACCATAGGGCAGATATTGCGACATGGCCCATCCATATTGGTTATTAACATCTAAATACATTAAGTATTTGGAGGGCTTTGAGGAATCATAATTAGGTATGTACTTGTTGTTGGCGTGTGCTCGTCTTTTCGAACAGACTTGACTGAGACCTCCTCGAATGCCTCGCAAAAACATGTCAACATCAGTTAATATCTCCAGCTCCTGGCTAGTATGTTTTAGCATAGCGTCCCACGTGAAGCCGGGGAGGGTAACCCTACTTTGAAGCTCAGCTTTTTTATTTAGGCCCATTTTCAGTAAACTTGTAATTAGTTGCTTTTTCTTAATTTACATTTCTTTAATACTGCTAGTGTTCTCGAGTTCTCTTTTAATAGTAACACTAAATCTGCTTTTATTACATCTCTGTATGCATCATCACAGAGCAATTCATATACAAAACTGTCTGTGTCCATGTACATTAATTTGCACTTACTTACAACCATTTTTGATAGCGAATCCGAACGTTGTTCAATTTCTTCATACATAACCATAATGGAAGTCATAAAGAGTCGTCTTTCCAAGATCCGCGCCCAAAACTGCATAACTGCGGTGATCGGGCGAGAACGGGTGTGTTCAGTGTGGCCAGCCGCTGTCACAATTCTATTTATTTAATAATTCCTAGAATAAACAAAAGAAAAACTTGCATACATGCAATACATGATGCATCTGAGATGTAAATCTTTAATCACGTGATTCAGTATAATGTAGTTGGACAGATGAGTCCGATAAACAAACGATCGAGATGTTCCTGAAATTCATCAAGTTCAATCATGATAGGGTAAATAACTTTTTCATCGAATCATACATCAAGATTGGTATCCCGATATACAGCAGAATTTGATGTGGTAAAGTACTTTTACTCATTAAGTACACGATCTCCCTTGACCATCTCAAAGTCTCCACAAAAAGTTGTGTTAACCTTGACAGATTCATCCTTCTTTAGCTTGTTCAGGATTTTTCTCTTAAACAAGGCCTTGCAATCAACTAGAAAAGCCTTGGGGTCCTTATGTTTTAAATTGGAGATAACCGCAGTGCGGATGCGACCTTTAAAAGCAGACTTGGAGTCATTCCAGCGAACCCTAATGCATGCAGTATCGGAATCATCCCAACGGACACGTTCTCTAGCTCCCTCAGGTCGTGATGTAAGCCCTGCTCCCTTCTTTTATTCTGCTTTTAACTGGTTTCGATAGGTCTTAATATTTCTAAGTTGGAGACGTCGGCGGCGGTCATTAATTGACAGGCTCTTTTCCCTTGTAATTTTCCAATATCCCGGCGAATCTTTACCGCTTTCTTTTTGTCTACGTAAGCTTTGGCGACAGAAAGAGTACGAGGTAGACATAAATTATCTTTATTTTTTATATTTATAATTCCCCGTCTTTTACTACATTCCTCGTCAAAGGTATTATAATTTCTACTTCTACCCTTCCCTGTAGGTATTCTTACAGTTGTAATCCCCAAACAGAAAGTTTCTGTGTTGAGTCCGGTAGAGTTTGATTGATATATAGAAGAAATTTTCTCCCATACATCATCAACTGACACCTCAGCGGCGGGTTTAAAACGCATCCACCCCTGCCCTCTGGCAAAATCCTTGGAACAGAACGTTAATCCTACCATATCGGCAGATTTGACACAAAATGTAGTATTATCTTTAAGTGCTTGATTGCTGGAGCAAAGTTTTTCATGTTCAGCTAATTTATCTTGACTACTAAAATAATTTAAACATCTATCACATATATTTTTTTTATTCTGATTTTTTAAAAATAACTACACAATCTTCCAAAAATGTATCCTTGTGACATAAATTGACTATAATTCCAGTTTTAACTCTACTTTTAGTGTCTGGTGTAATCCAAGTACTAACCGCGCCCAACACTGCATAACTACGGTGATCGGACGAGAACCGGTGTGTTCAGTGTGGTGTCACTCATCAATATGTTTAGTAAAGGAGATGTACTTTTAGTGTGTGGTGCTCGCGTCCTGTTTGACGAGCCCACAAAGAACTTCTAACAGATTTGTTTATGACATTTTAGTTGCTTTTTCATGTTTGACGTTTTATGTCATTATTTTTACTTTTTGGTTATATGCAATGTTTTGGAGTGACAACCATCTGGTCTCTTCTTTTTTAATAACGTCACCGTTGTTAATTAAGATATGTATTTTCTTTTGTAAACCTTTACAGGATTTTCTGGATGAAGAGAAGACTCAAGTAGGCGGATCATTTGAACGCAGTATAAAAGGACCGCCTTTGCTATGCTGCAGTCAGATCATTATAAACACTTCATTGATCGGTTTCATTTTTGATATATATTTCGAAAGTGTCCATTCTTTTTATATATATATATATATTAAATAAAATTTTTAAAAATTACTTTTTTTAGTTTTAAATTTAGTGGGACCAACCAACGGGACCACTAAATATTGGTGACCCCGACGAAGGACATCCCGACGAAACACAATCCCGACGAAAGAACATCCCAGCAGAGGACAAACAACATCCCGACGAAGGAACATCCCAACAGTGGACAAACAACATCCCAGCAGAGAACAAAGGACATCCCGACGAAACACAATCCCGACGAAGGAACATCCCAGCAGAGGAAAAAGAACATCCCGACGAAGAACGAAGGACATTTCCTCAAGCGGAACACTTTCAAGACCGACATAGAGCACAACTACAGCATAGCAACGGCAAAGGAAGAGAAATTCTCACGGATCATCGTGTGGAGGTTTCTAAAAGGAATCGGATCGGTGAGCCATTTGATTTGTCCCTCGCATTTCATTGCATATAATTTGTCCTTTTTCTATTTATTGCCTAAATTATTGCTTATACAATGTCCGAACCAAATAACTCTACTGCTGAGGGTATCGATTCAATAGAAAATTTAAGAAATATCAAACTTCCAGCTTTCTGGTCATCCAAACCAGAACTTTGGTTTAAACAGCTTGAAAGCCAATTTTTTATTTATAACGTCAAAGCTGACAAAAGCAAATACCATGTCACTGTGGCGCACTTACCGCCAGATATTTTCAGCGAGGTTTACGACGTAATTAGTAAACCTCCAGTTAATGATCTATATGATTTTTTAATAGATACCATCCTCAGTAGGTTAACACTATCAGAGGAAGCACGGTTGAATAAATTATTGTCAAGCTCAGAGTTAGGTGACAAAAAACCTTCCGTATTTTATAGGGAACTTATGCAAATCGCCGGCGATAAAACGATCGATGAAAAATTATTAATTAAGTTATGGAGGAGACGGTTACCGGACGTAATTGAAATCGCCCTAACCTCGTCCAGTCAACAAGATATATCTCACTTGTTAACACTCGCGGATAAAATTTGGGAGACGATTAAAAAAAATTCAAATTCTGTTCTCGAAATTCAAGATTCTTATAAACAAAATGAAGTAGCGAATTTAAACAAAACTATAACTAATTTTATCGACCAATGTCAAAACATTTTCAAAAACATTTTAGATAAACAAGCCGAATTTGAAAAAGAGATTTCTTCTCTTAAGAATAATTTTAAAAAAGACAAAGGTAATTTTTCACAAAATAATTTTTCATCAGACTGTTACCAAAATAATAAATGCAATTGTCAAAATTACAGAGGTAGGTCAAATAGCCGCGATAGAACAGAACACTCACATTACAATCGTAATAGGATTCGCGACAAATCAAGAAATTTGTGTTATTTCCATAGCATGTTTGGTAACAATGCAAGAAGATGTAATGGTCCACACTAAATCTGCTTTTATTACATCTCTGTATGCATCATCACAGAGCAATTCATATACAAAACTGTCTGTGTCCATGTACATTAATTTGCACTTACTTACAACCATTTTTGATAGCGAATCCGAACGTTGTTCAATTTCTTCATACATAACCATAATGGAAGTCATAAAGAGTCGTCTTTGCAAGATCCGCGCCCAAAACTGCATAACTGCGGTGATCGGGCGAGAACCGGTGTGTTCAGTGTGGCCAGCCGCTGTCACAATTCTATTTATTTAATAATTCCTAGAATAAACAAAATAAAAACTTACAAAATTTGCATACATGCAATACATGATGCATCTGAGATGTAAATCTTTAATCACGTGATTCAGTATAATGTAGTTGGACAGATGAGTCCGATAAACAAACGCTCGAGATCTTCCTGAAATTCATCAAGTTCAGTCATGATAGGGTAAATAACTTTTTCATCGAATCATACATCAAGATTGGTATCCCGATATACAGCAGAATTTGATGTGGTAAAGTACTTTTACTCATTAAGTACACGATCTCCCTTGACCATCTCAAACTCTCCACAAAAAGTTGTGTTAACCTTGACAGATTCATCCTTCTTTAGCGCGTTCAGGATTTTTCTCTTAAACAAGGCCTTGCAATCAACTAGAAAAGCCTTGGGGTCCTTATGTTTTAAATTGGAGATAACCGCAGTGCGGATGCCAAACAAACGATACCGGAACGTTATCCGTTAACATTGATATCAGACGTTAACTTAAAAATTCATGGATCCAAAATTTTTTAAAAAATTGACCTAGTTAGGGCATATCATCAAATACCCGTAGCTGAGGAAGACATTTATAAAACAGCAATCACTACTCCATTTGGTGCATTCGAATTTCTACGTACTCCTTTCGGGTTACGTAATGCTGGAAACACATTCCAAAGATTTATTAATGAAGTCACCAGGGGACTTGATTCCTTATTCGTTTACCTAGACGACATTTTAATTTTTAGTAAAAACGAAGAAGATCACTTACATCATCTCGACATTTTATTTCAAAGATTAGAAAAATATGGCGTCAATGTCAAACCTTCAAAATGTATTTTTGGTGTCACTAAAGTTAATTTTTTGGGTCATATTATTACTCCAGATGGAATTCTGCAATCTGATGAACGAGTTAAAGTCATCAGATTACGAAATCCCCAAAACTTGCAAACAATTACAAAGGTTTGTCGGAATGATCAATTTTTATCACAAATTTATACCTCAGTTCGCAGAAATCTTAAGCCCGTTACATGAATTTATTAATCATTTAAATCATAACAAAATTAAAAATATTGAATCCTGGCCAGAAAAATGCCAAGAATGTTTTAAAAAAGCAAAAGAATTGTTAATTAAAGCATCTCTAGTTAATCACCCTAAGGAAGGGGCAAAATTGCTCCTGACCACAGACGCTAGCTCAACAGCCATAGGTAGCACTTTAGAGCAAGTCGTCCAAAACGTTAGACAACCTTTAGCATATTTTTCTAAAAAATTAACCAAAAGCCAACAAAACTACAGTGTTTTTGACAAAGAACTTTTTGCTATCTACGAGTCAATTAAACATTTTCGTTACATGCTGGAAGGCGCTGATTTCCAAGTGTTTACAGATCACAAACCTATAGATAAGGCAATTTTCTCAAAATCCGAAAAATCACCACGTCAGTTTAGATATTTCGAATACATTTTACAGTTCACTAACAAAATTAAATATGTAGGCAGTGAGAACGTTGAAGTCGCTGATTTTTTGAGTCGGATCGAACACGATCAAATTGATAACATAAATTTCACCTTACAAGATATTTTTAACGAACAAAACTCCGACATAGAACTAACTTATTACAAAAACAAAATCTCTCAAATCAAGAAAATAGTAAAGTATTCCTTAAACAAATTAACATTGAAACATACAATTTCAAAATTTGGTACGAAATTTCTACTAATAAACAAAGGATATATATTCCTCGAAGCTTACGTTACAGTGCTTTTCTTAAAGTACATAACGTAGCTCATTTAGGCCTCAAAGCCACAGCTAAATCAGTTAAAAAAATATACTTTTGGCCCCACATGAATAAGAACATATGTCGTTGGACAAAATCATGCATTCAGTGCCAAAAAGCAAAAGTTTTCAAGCACACCAAATCTACTTTAGGAGATTTTAACGTTCCAGAAGGCAGATTTCAACATATTCACATAGACCTAGTAGGCCCATTAAAGCCTTCTGGAGGGTGCACTTATGTACTCACGGTAATCGACAGAGTCACTAGGTGAATGGAAGTATACCCACTAAGAAATGTCGAATCCGAAAATATTATTAAAACTTTAATAAATCAATATATTCCACGTTTCGGAATACCATATAAAATTACACACGATCAAGGTGTTCAATTCAAATCAGGCATGTTCAAAGAATTTAGTAAAAGACTAGGTTTTCAGAGTTTACACACCACACCTTACCATCCGCAAGGAAACGGCATGATTGAAAGATTTCATCGAATTCTTAAAGCAGCCCTTGTGGCAAAACTCACTTCAAATACTTGGAAAGATGAATTGCCTTTGATTCTCCTAGGTTTGCGATCTGCAATCAAAGAGGACTTACAATGTTCACCCTCGGAACTTGTTTATGGACAAACGCTACGTCTTCCTGGTGAATTCTTTAATAATTCTAAAGAAAACGTAGATACTTATCCCATGTTAATTAAACTTCGTGAATTTTTTAATAATATTAAACCATCTCAGGTACAAAGACATGGTACAACGAATAAATTCGTTCACCCAGAATTAAAAAAACACAACATTAGTAAATATTAATAGGCAAAACGCTCATTTCACACACGCATATTTTTATTTTTAGAATATCTTCATAGCTGAAAAATGAAACAAGTTCCTCGGTAGCAACTAAATAAAGTGGTCACTTTTCGTTATTTAAAATTCTGAAGTGCTTAAAAGTATTGGATTTTCTATTTTCAAGGTTAATCCCTATTTTTATTAGTTTTATTAACGTAACATCAACCTCTCAGCGCAATGTGTACTTTGAGGTGTGAAAAATGTGGCCTTTATTTTCATGATTTTTATTGGTCAGAAGAAGAATGTATTTGTTTTCATTCAATTGTATTTGTATGTTTTTCTTGTGGCTATACACCTACTACCACAGACGAATCCGCTACAGAATCTGACTCTGAATAACTAAAAATAATAATAGCCTTATAAATAAGCAAATCAGTTAACATTAAAAGAATGTCTTGCTCTGTGAAATATGTTGATAAAAAATATATAAAGAAGTTCAATGCCTACTTGTCAACAATTCAAGTCGTTTGTAAAGGAACGACCACTACTGAACAATTGCTTCAAACATTACAAGAAGGCCTAAATAAAGCTAAAAATGAAGCAAAATACGTACCAGGTGATAAAATCAGAATTATCGCTTATAATGAAAATTTTAATAACCCCGTATCCACAAAGACTTCTACTGACGTAAATTTTCTAAAGTTGTTGCAGTGTATTGAGGATGTTGTAACATCTGACGCATCCATTCAGCTTGACAATACGATTTTCGATATTCAAATTTTTAAAATCCCATGTTTTACCGGTAGTTCTAGAATTTTAAATTTGGCGACAGATAGAAGAACCAAGCGCAGCATTTCAACGATCCATAACACTAATAACAACTTTTGTGCACCGAGAGCTATTGTTACTGCTTTAACTTACAAAACTAATAAGATTTTGGATAAAGGATTAACTAATAAAGAAATTATTCTTTGTCGAAAAGGTAAACGAATTCAAAAACGATTGGCGGATGAATTATGTAACAGAATAGGAGGTAATTATGAGAATGGCTTTTCATTGAATGATGTTAAAGAAACCGAACAGTTGTTAGACGTGCAAATTAAAATTGTAGATGCCGAATGTTTGAATTCGCTTGTATATGAAGGTCCTGAGAAGGCGGTTAAATTGTACTTGTACAAGCACAAAAACCACTTCGATGTGATAAATTTAAAGGGTTTGTATGGCCGAAGCTACTACTGCGAAAAATGTGATACAGGTTATAACAATAAGAACAAACATAAATGCAAAAAGGCTCTTCTTTGTAAACCAGCCGAAGCACAATATAAAGACTAGAAATAAAAAATATTGTGACAAATGTACTAGATTTTGTTACAATGACGAGTGCGTAAATAACCATTCGTCTGTTTGCGGTAAATTGCACAAATGCACAGGTTGCTTCAAAATCTTAGACAGGTCAAAATATCACGCTTGTGGTGTTTCACGAGGTCGAAACTGCGCGGAATTTACTGAAAATAATCATGAATGCTACATGGGTCGCAAACAGGCCAAAGGAGGTTTTTGTAGCGTACCATGTACATGCAATAATCAGAGTACCAATGAAAACAGGGGCTGCTGTGCCCATTATAAAGAGCCAAAAATGTGTACAGAACCCTGCATTTGTAACGGTAAATACATCACTAAAATCACACCATGTAGTTATTCGGAAAAATACATTTTCTTTGATTATGAGGCGATGCAAAACACTGGTAAGCATTTACATTGCCACATTTACCACTTCGAATGCTCGTCTTAGACTCTATCAGATGCTCGACCGTTTAGGCGAATCTGTTACTTACTACGACACGGACTCAGTTGTTTATGAAGATAACGGCTTAAATACCGTGCCTACAGGTGAAATGTTGGGTGAATGGAGCGACGAAATAGATAGTGATGATTACATTACCAAGTGGTTATCTACTGGACCAAAAAGTTACTATTACAAAACCGTTAAAGGTAAAGAAGTCACTAAAATCAAGGGTTTTACTTTAAATTACGAAAACAGTAAAGTGCTCAATAGCAGCGCAATGCACAAAATTGTTGACGACGTAAAGGATAAAGTGGAGCTCAAATTTGACCAGATCACCCGTGATGTTAAATCTAAAGAGATGGTTACTAAAAAGCGCGTTAGTAAAACATTTAGAATGGACTACAAAAAGAGACGTATTATCGACATGAATTCTGATTTTGTACCTTGGGGGTTATAAACCAGCAGTTGTTTTTTCTGTTTCAGGTTAAATATTAAATGCTTTTATGGCCAAAAAGCGCCCAGGGTGGTCCGTAAAATAACAAATTATTTAGGAGCCATGCCTCTGGTAATGATTGATAGTTGGGAACGTCAAAATAAATTGAGATATTGCTACATTTACTATAAAGAAGACGACCTGTCTGTGCTGTTTTTTGTGCTTTTAACAAAAACCGTTTTAAGACCTATAAAGCAACCTCATAATATACACTACATATATACATTACCCATTTAACGGCGTCACTTTTACACCACAAAATTACTACAGTACCTGTCATCTAAAAATATGCCGTTTAATATGACAAACCATTCCTTAATTCCTCAATACACATGTCAATTACTACAAAGTCTGCTGACATCTGTACATGATGAATCCTTTTTCATTAATAGTAATAATTCTGCTTTTTATTACCATACAAGTGCTTAATAAAAGTAGTTATTCTGTTTCGTACTATTGAATTTAAAAACATCTTAGATAATTTTTAATGATTTGTATTAAAACGTACCACATATTTTAGATTTTTCTCCCCAAAATTGACACGCCTGCTTTTATAAACCTCTGCAATTGTTAGGCCAAAATTGTAATTAGTTTATTGTACATGTATTATCTTCTATTACAGATTTCAGTCGCTGTTGTTGTACTTGCTCTAATTTTAAGACGTTTAATTAAACCTTGCAAAATGAATAAAAATATAAAAGTATATTGTGATAAGAAGGCCATTAAAAAGATTCGTTGCATAACCGTAGAGGCCGATCAGCATATATTTCTCAATGGCTGGTACAAAGATACCGGTGGATTCGGCTGTTAGCATTCGAAGTGAGTGGTCGACAGTACGGGTATTTATCAATAGTGATAACAAATCGAGTTTTTAGATTTAAGTGCGGTATAAAACATGGAAAAAACGGAAAAGAAGGTCTTCCTCCAGATAGAGGAAAATCTAACTTACACTACGAGTCAATTGTTTCAATGGATTGTGAAAGTGGCAATGGAACTGGAGAAAATTCAAAACAAGAAAACGATTCAGATAAGTACATAAATAATCAAACTAGCATTAATTCTGCCGATAATTGCGATAAAACCGATAACCGAAATATCGAAAAGAACTTTTATAGTACGGGCGATTCAGGGCCTTATTTTGTATTTATTGAGAATAAAACTGGTAATATTGGTAGGTTACATAGAATAGGAACCGCTAGATTAATACTCAAAGCAGTACCGGAAATTGAAAAAAACATAACAAATATTGCAAGTGTAGGTAAAAATAAAGTAAAAGTTGAATGTAACTCGTTAGAGAGCGCAAATATACTTGTCAAGTCAAAGGTATTACGGGAAAAACAATATGATGCTTACATTCCAACATATTACACAGAAAAACGCGGAGTAATTAGACAGGTTGACACTGATATTACGGAAACAGAATTAAAATCAATTATAACAGGTAGATACGGAAATCAAATAAAAATTGTTAATGTTAAAAGAATGTTCAGAAAAGTTGAAGATAAGCTAATTCCAACAGGTACTATCGTGGTTTCATTTAAAGGGCAAAGAATTCCGGATCAAGTGGTTATTGAACGTATGGTTTACGATGTGGATAAGTATATCCCCAGAGTTGTGCAATGCCTAAATTGTTTGCGATACGGTCATATAAGTAAACAGTGTAAGAGTAAAATTCGTTGTCAATTTTGCGGCGAAGAACACGAAAAAGAAGTATGTCCTACTCAACAAAATCCACAATGTATTTTATGTGGGGGAGCACACCCTGCAACAGATAAGAATAATTGTCCCATTTTTGTGGAACAAAAATCAGTAAAAACTCTTATGGCTTTAGAAAATCTTACATACGTTGAAGCAAAATCAAAATATAATTCTTCTTATGCAGGTGTTGTTGCTGGAAACGACAATCATCTTTCCCAAAATTCCAGATATACGGTACAACTTAAAAGAAAAAGGTCAGATTATAAAAATGTAACTATTAACCCATATTCTCCAGAACATAGGGAAATTCTGCAAGCTCCTAAAAGCTCATCACAACCAGTTTTTAATACCAATAGAAATATCCCTCAATACCACAACATAAATAAAAATAATATACAAGATAACTCGCTTAATATTATCCAAAATAGTCAATCTTCAAACGATAACACTTGCGAATTAATTATTAACGTGATTAAAAAATTATTAGAAACAGACGATATAGATTTATTAAACAAAATAAAAAACAACATCTCCCCAATTTTAAACAACATTCACTTTTAAAATATTGCAATGGAATTCTAGGTCTGTAATTTCCAATAAGGGTCTTTTAGAAAAATATATTTTTGATAATAAACTAAATGCTGTTCTTCTTAGTGAAACATGGTTAAAAAAAAAGAATAATATTAATTTTACAGGATTTAATATATTCAGATGTGATAGAGACGATGGATATGGCGGTGTCGCGATACTCTTAAGAAACAACTTTACATACGTGCAAACTCCAAATTTCTATAACATAAATAACTTAATGTGTATCTCAATATCTGTAAAGATTTGTAAAAGTCTGAAAGTTAATATTTATTCTATTTATGCAAAACCTAATTTAAAAATTTCAACTAGGGAATGGGTAAGATTTTTCGATAGTTTAGAGAAACCCTTTATAGTTGGGGGGGACTTTAACTGTCACCACACGGGATGGGGTTGTAGTGTTACAGATACTGCGGGAACTGAATTATTATCTGCTATTGAGGACTGTCAGTTAAATTATTTAAATGACGGCTCAGAGACCCTTATTCCAAATCCGAATCATAAAAACAAATCCTCAATTGATCTAACAATATGCTCCACAGACCTAACAACCATGTGCGAATGGAGAACGGATATGATTTCACTCGGGTCAAATCACTTTCCAATTTTAGTAGAACTAAATACAGGTCAGGAAAATGCAATTAATTTGTCTTATCCAAATAAATTAAATTTAAAAAAAGCAGATTGGATACAGTTTTCACAGTTGGTAGATAACCATATTACTAATAGCACAGAAGAATTAGCATATGAAAGCTTTATTCAAATCATAAATGATACTGCTAGGTTATCTATACCAGAAAGGAAAAATATATCCAACCCAAAATTTTGTAAATCCTGGTGGAATGCAGAGTGTGATTCTGCAATAAAAAAGAAGAAAGAAGCCTTTTCGCTTTACAAACAAAATTCTAATATTACAAACTATATTAACTTTAACAAAGCAGCAGCCATTGTTAAAAAAACCATTTTAAAAAGTAAAAGGGCTTCTTGGCACTTATTCTGTACAAACCTAAATAGATCTACGCCAATAAAAAAAGTTTGGGAGGAAGTCAAAAAATTAAAAAACATTTACAGAATTCCTCAAATGAAATTGAGCAATGACGATTGGGTACTACAGTTTCTAATCAAGGTAGCACCACCATGGGCTAATACACAAATTGAAGAAAATGAACAATTACCATTTCATCCACTTTTACGAAAATTTACGCCATTAGAATTAGAAAATAGCCTCAAAATAAAAAAAAACAGTGCACCGGGGAAAGATGAAATACATTATATTATGTTAACAAATTTGTCACAGCATGCTAAGGCGATCTTACTGCGCATTTTAAACGACATATGGGATAAATCAGAGTTTCCTTCTAGTTGGAAGGAGTATCTAGTAGTTCCTATCCTTAAACCGAACAAAGACCCTACTTTACCGGAATCATATAGAGGAATCGCATTAGCATCTTGCGTACAAAAGACTCTTGAGAGAATGGTCAAATATAGGTTAGAACACTGGTTAGAAAATAACTTTAAAATACCAAAAAGCCAATTCGGCTTTCGAAAAGGACACTCTACTATAGAAAATGTAGGACACCTAATAAACGATATCAATAATTCATTCTCCAACAAAAAATCCACAGTGGCTTTATTTTTGGATATAGAAGGCGCTTATGATAATGTAAAGTTAGATATTCTTTATAAACAAATGATGCAGATAGGTCTACCTACAGAAATGTGCAAAAAAGTGATTACACTCTACACCAACAGAATAGTTTATATAAGAATAAATAATGAAGTAGTAGGACCTAGGACGACCTCCTTAGGATTACCACAAGGCAGTATTTTAGCACCCATCCTATATTTAATCTACACAGCAGACCTTGAAGAAATTCATTCAACAGTAAAACATAGTAAAACAAAAATCTTACAATTTGCAGACGATATTTGTATATACAAGGACATGTGCGAAATTCATACAGGAAGACAACATTTAAACAATATATATGGAGATATCAAAAAATGGTGTTTTAATAAGGGACTCACGATTTCCGAAAATAAAAGTGAAATATGCATATTCTCAAAAAAACACAATATTCCAGATAAAATGACCTTACAAACAACCGAATTTTCAGTAAAACCCAAAACAAAATATCTGGGAATTATAATTGATAGGAAGCTTCTTTGGAGGGATTATATACAGCATATAGTGACAAAGGCTGAAAAAGGACTTAATATCATGAGAGCGGTGTGTCATATGTCTTGGGGAGCTGATGCAAATATCGCAATATTATTATATAGATCCTTTATTCGTTCGATATTAGACTATGGATCCATTTTTTACCATCAAGCAGCCAATATTCATTTGCACAAAATTGATATATTAGCCAACAAATGTTTAAGACTCGCTTTAGGGGCGCTGAGAAGTACCCCAATATCGAATATGTATGTGGAAGCGTCCGAAATGCCTTTATCACTAAGACGGCAAGTGCTTAGCCACAAATTTCTACTAAAACTACAAGCCAAAAATAGTAGACTAATAGATAGCACACATCAACTCTTTATTTCGGACCTGACAATTGAGTACTGGAAAAACAAAAAATCACCAGCGCTAGTCGAGGCATATTCTACCATAAATAATACTTTCCAAGAACTTCACAAATCTGACATACTTCCATGCTACGCAACAGATTTATGGAATCAAGATCCAACTAAAATTATAATTCTTCGGGATTACAGAGAATTGATGCCCTCCTTACGGAACATCACATTAAATTCGATGTCGACAGGTTATTCCCATCCAATTTTCAAATATTTACTGACGCTTCTAAAACAGTTAACGGAGTGGCCGCAGCTATATGGGTACCAGAAACCAAATATGAAAAGGTTGAAAAATTAAATTATAAATTTTCCATATTCTCGGCAGAATCAATTGCAATATTAGAAGCTCTGAAATATATAAAAGACTCACAAAAAATAAATCAACACTACGTAATTTTCTCCGACAGTAAAAGCGCATTGGAAAAGCTAAAAAACAGAAAATGTCAGAATAATTATATTTCCATCGAAATACTTTCTATAATACAGGAATTAAAACAAAAAAATATATTGGTGAGTTTAGCGTGGATTAGGTCCCACTGTGGGTTGATTAACAATGAGAAGGTAGATCAAATCGCTAAAAATGGCACCCTTTTAACATCATGTTCCAATCATTACCCATGCACCGTAGAAGATCTAGGAAATTATGCGAGGCACTTAGCTGTGGAAAATTGGAAACAAGAATACCATCGTTCAAACAAAGGGCTATATTTTAAAACCATCCAAACTGATATTCCTCCCAAACCTTGGTTTAATAATGTAAATGCAAAAAAGCATCTCATATCTGTAATAAACAGACTAAGATTTAATCACGCACTAACTCCTGCTCATTTGCACAAAACAAATTTATTAGATAATCCGTATTGTCATTGTGGGGATATAGGTACAGCTGAACACATTATTCTAAATTGTCGAGCAATACAAGTACAAGTTATGCAATTAAATAATAGCCTCTATCAACACTTAAATATTACAAAACCATATAATCTACACCAACTATTACAATCAAAAGAAATAAGATACTATGAGATACTTTTTCAACATATCTGTAACATTAAAATTAAATTGTAAAAAAATAGAATAAGTTCACTTCCTCTGTTAAAAACTCCTTAATTGTGATCCTACCTCTCCGGGTCCTCTTGTTAGTCTAAATCGCTTAGATAGACCCATAAGCGTAATTGTGTCCATGTGATATCCCAAAAAAAAAAAACAAAAAAAAACCAACCAAAAAAAAAAAACAAAAACAAAAAAAATAAAGAAAAAGGAAAAAAAAAAAAAACAAAAAAAAGCAAAAAAAAAAAAACAAAAAAAAAAAACAAAAAACAAAGAAAAAAAAAAATTCATAAAAAAGACTACATAATCAATTTTAAATAAACATAAAACAAAAAAATTGTAAAATTGCATTTTCCCGACATCAAATCAATTAAGGAAAAAAAAAATAATAAATTAGTTTGGCAAATGGATTCAGATTCCGCAGCCATAGTTCTCGAATTCACACACACACACAAAGATACCGGTGTCTTCTGCTTCGTTCATCACGAAGGTGACATACCTGTATTCTTTTCTCGACGATGGATTATGATCCTTTCAGCATGCATAAAAGGCCGCGAACTTTAAATTTTATATACACATTACCGAACTACCGAAAAAAAGGTTATGCCAAGCAATTGTTAACATTTGCCAAGGAAAAAGTTGAATTTACAGCCTTTTGTTGTAATGAAGCATCAGAAAATCTTTTCAAAAAATTGGCTGCACCTGTTTTGGCGACTGTAACGGATCAACTATGTATAGAAGTTAATATGTGTTTTATAGTGTTTTAACACTTTTTACTTCTAAGCTCTATGTACACACAAAACTTTCAGTAACACTGTTGTACTTTATAAGTAGTCTAAAAACTTTTTTATGTGGGCGACAGAAGTGCGGGTGATTCTTGACATAGACGGGGCCAAGTGAAGTGTGCATAAGGCAAGTTTGGCTAATACATCCTTCACTAGGTTTACGAATGGGTGAGATAGCTCACATGGAGTCTACCCGGTTTAACTTGGTCAGTTGGGTTAAGCTTTTCTATTATTAGCTTGTACTACTTGATTATTTAGCGTTTTTATGTATATTTTTCACTAATATAAAATAGGCTAACTGTTTAAAATTAGTTATTAATTAATAACAATTATTAAAAATGTTAAAAACTTTTTTATGTGGGCGACAGAAGTGTGGGTGATACTTGACATAGACGGGGCCGAGTGAAGTGTGCATAAGACAAATTTGGCTAATACATCCTTCAGTAGGTTTACGAATGGGTGAGATAGCTCACATGGAGTCTACCCGGTTTAACTTGGTCAGTTGGGTTAACCTTTTCTATTATTAGCTTGTACTACTTGATTATTTAGCGCTTTTATGTATATTTTTCACTAATAGAAGACTGTCTGTTGCAAATTAGGAAAATTTTAAAACGCTTAAATTTTAATTATATACCTTGAAATATATTAAATATTTACTAACACCTTGTATTACATTCTTTAACCTATATTATGTTCTTATTTACTAACACTATACAAAAATAAAAATACGTTTAAAAGTTTTTTCTTTTTTTGTTAACCTTCTTTCATTTCGAGCGAAGCAAAAGACGTTTGTATGGGGCAGATTAATTATTCACACCTCGCAACTTAAAATTAGCCCCAAACAATCCCATTTTTTAACATTAATTCCTTTATTAGCACACTAAACCACACTACATATTCAAATTTTAGGAAAATCGGTGCTACCAACTTTAAAATATGACATTACGGCCGTTTTGATATAAATCCTGTTACTAGCTTATACATATTGTCGAAATCAAAAATTTTTAGTACTAATATAATAATATAACATATCGAGGACCTCACGTAATACGTAGTAGCGTTAATAACCCGTATAACTAAATGTTTTCCGGTTAAATCGGCCCAATAGGAATGAAGCTAAAGGCATTAGCTAAAGTATATTAGCTATCGTATTCTCGATTCACCACCTTTTTCGTTAAATGTTACTTCTTGAGACGACCTGTATATCACTCTTAATTTTTTCATTATTTTTCCCTTACTCTGTACGTTAAGACCTTTTCAACGACGTATCACACACATGTACTTTATAAATATGAGGGGGTCGTGGGGGGTGAAGGAGGGTAGGTGGAATTTTTTGCTTATTTTTACCATTGTCCTCATGACGTCACCTATCTAACGAGATACTAATAACATTGATTTCCCTATACTTTTATTTTCCTATGGTCCCTAGTGCCCCATTCTGAAAAAAACGCTCTATAGTGCCCATACTCTGCTGCAATAGGTGCAGTTTTGTCACAAGGACCTATAGGAAAAGATTTACCCATAGCTTATGCATCACGAACCCTTTCTCCTGCAGAAACTAAATATTCAGTTCTAGAAAGAGAACTACTTGCTATTGTATGGGCAGTAAAGCACTTCCGCCCTTATATACAGTATGGTTCAAATGAAAGGAAGGGTTAGTACTGCCAATCCCAAAAACGAAACCCTTAGAAAGTGTATCTGATTTACATCCTATTACCATTTTACCAACCATTTCCAAAGTTTTAGAAAGAGTTGTCAAGCAACAAACACGTGATCATTTAAACAAATATGATATACTTCCACACACACAATCAGGATTCAGACCAGGATATAGTTGCGGTACAGCCTTATCTAATATCACAGATGATATCTTAAAACAACGAGATAAAGGTAAAATTGGAGTATTAGTTTTATTAGATTACAGCAAGGCATTCGACATGATCAATCATGACTTATTATTAACAATTTTAAATTTCATAGGATTTGAGAAACGAACTATAATTTTTTTTAGAAATTATTTAACAGGAAGATGTCAAAGAGTAGTATTTAATGGAAGCAAATCAAATGCTGGCCCCGTAATGCGTGGAGTGGCACAAGGATCTATTTTAGGCCCTTTACTTTACACCATTTATACTAATAATTTGGTATCAGCTATAAGTAGATGCAGCATCCATATGTATGCTGATGATACTCAACTATACTACTTCTTTGACCCGTCTGAAATCCTTCCAACTGTTAAATTAAACCCATAAATGTAAAAAATTGTAAACCATTATTAAGAAAACGTGATACAAAAAACTGTTAAAAAAAATGTTAAAAAAAAATGTATACAATGCAAAAAAAATCTTGAAAAAAATGTTAAAAAAAATCCTGTCAAAAAAGTGTTTTGTTGTGTTTGTATATACATATATATATTTTTTGTTGTTCATCCGTGTTTTATAGTTATACGTATTTTAATATTTTTTTTTTTACTTTCATGTAGGCTTTTGAGGAAGAACAGTTTTTAACTGATCATAAGTCCTTTTGACCGTTTGTATGTTTTATTTACTTTGTAAAGTTGTTTGTAAATGGTTAATATGAGGTCAATAAAATTTATTATTATTATTATTATTATTATTATTATTATTATTATTATTATAATGGAAGTAGGTGGTTTTTCGAAAAAATGCTCGTACAGGTCAATTTTGTTTACTAAAAGCGCAATTTTTTAAATAGAATTTAATTTTCTCCCACTTCCCATTTTTGGGCAGTGACGTCATAGACAATTTTTTTAAATAGTAACCCCAATTTTTTTTTCTTGATTTTGATAGATCTTGTAATTTCCTACTCGGAAACATAATATTTGAAATATCTTACATAACAATTTTTTTTAAATAAAAGACATTTAAAATTCAGACACATAAATTTTACTTTATTTTAAAACACAATAAATGAATAAAAGATTATTTGTAATTAAGTGCTTCATCTAAAAAAATAATAATAATAATAAAAAGAATTTAATGACAATTTCACAAATTCTTTTTTATTATTATTATTATTATTATTATTATTATTATTATTATTATTATTATTATTATTAATTATTTTGTTAGATTAAGCACTTAATTACAAATAATTATCTTTTATTCATTTATTGTGTTCTCAGAATAAAATAAAATGTATGTGTCTGAACTTTAAATGTCTTATTTAAAAAAAATTGTTATGTAAGATATTTCAAATATTATGTTTCCAAGTAGGAAATTGCAAGATCTATCAAAATCAAGAAAAAAAATTGGGGTTACTATTTAAAAAATTTGTCAATGACGTCACTGCCCAAAAATGTGAAGTGAGGGAAAATTGAATTCTATTTAAAAAATTGCACTTTGAGTAAACAAAATTGACCTGTGCGAGCATTTTTTCGAAAAACCAACTACTTCCATTATAATGAATTTATTCCTTTCATTTGAACCATACTGTATATGGTTATATATTTAAACTTATTACTGACCATCGTTCTTTGACTTGGTTATTTTCAATTAAAGACCCTGGTAGCAGATTAGCACGTTGGCGTTTAAAATTAGAAGAATACTCATATGAAATTATTTATAAACCTGGAAAAATTAACAAAATGCAGATGCTCTTTCCAGAATTAAAATAAATCATTTTGAAACTGTAGCAAACTTTAAATCCAAAATTTTCGCATTAGATGAACAAGAAGTTTTAGATACAGAAACCGAAATTGCCCCAGAAACAGTTTTTGAAGAATTAACGAATTTTGTTAGATTATATAAATCAAAATGGCTTATTGACTATTCAAAATTCCAGACTACAAATGCTCAACTTTTAGACAAAACTCATAAAAATATTTTAATCTTTCCCCAGCAAAACAAAGTAACAGATATTCACGAAAAAATCCTAGAAGATATTTTAGAAACTGATCCCGATTTCAGTTATGGAAAAATTAATGTTTTAACCAGTCAGTCTGTAAAAAATAGAAAATATTTCATAATTCCAGTTCCTTTTGATAATGAAACAGCTCACGTTAAGTGGTTTGTTAGGCAAACCAATTAATCGTGGGGTACGCCACTGCGTATTTCGGATCGCCCAAACGATCTTCCAGTTGAGGAAGATCTTTGCGCCACCCGAAAATACTCACTGGAGAACCTTTCTTATGATTTATTACGCTTGGCTTGGCTTTACGCTACTTGGGAAGGAATAAAAGTCACTGCATAAAAAACTACAAATCTTTAATAAATACAAACTAAAATCCCCTGAACTGTCCAGAAATCCCCAATATACAATATATACACTACAAAGACTTTAAAGAACCAACTGGTTACTTTTCTCAGAAATACCTTTTTTATTATATTTTATTTTTTATTAGATTTATAAAAAACCTTACCACATATTTTAATAGCAAGCTGGCATGTCACGACTTTATTTTTTATTTTTATTGCTGTAATACAGCAGAGTATTACCTACTGCCGATTTTCGTCACAGCCGAAGAACTTATAGCCTCGGTTGTGCCAAAAAATGTTGTTATTTTTTGTTTTGTCAATTTGGCTAGCTGACCCCAACATTGTTTTGAAATTGTAGAATCAGCATAACCGAATTGAGTGCATTGTTTATTTTCAACATAAAATAAAGTTTTTAATTACTAGACGAAAAGATTGTTATTGTTTTAAATAACTTTAAATGTAATATTAAACACAAATTGGAATTGAATGGAAATTAAAAAGATTGAAATAAAATTATATTTTTGGAAATGGCTTTATTAAAATTTGAGTTGAAATATATTTTTGGAAAGTACTTTATTTTATCTTTAATAAAAATCTAATTATTTTTAAATGCAATTCGTGACAATATGTTTACTTCAATTTATAAATCTCAAAATATATTTAAATCAAACGATACATATTTTATAGAATATAATCCCGATTTACCAATTCAAGAAATGCTTTCTTATATTTTAGCAGAAAAAAAATCAATTTCACTATCTGTCAAGACATTGTAACAATTCCAGATAACGAACAAATTCCAATAATACTTGATCAATATCACAGCGGAAAAAATAATTTTCATAGAAGAATTAATGAAACCCTTCAAAGAATAAAACAAAAATATAATTGGCCCGGCATAACCAACGACGTTGAAAAATTTATAAAAAATTGTGAAATCTGTGAAAAAACAAAAATTTGTCGAAAAAACCTAAATAACCCTTTAGTAATTACCGATACCCCAAAAACGCCTTTTGAAAGAATTAACATAGACATTTTAGAAATACCTACAAAAAAAACTATGCCCTAGTTATTAGAGACGAACTGACAAAATTTACTCAAGCATATCCACTTTCAGATAAGACATCAAAAACCGTTGTAAACGTTATACTTTTATTTATTCAACATTATGGCACCCCTTTACGTATACATTGCGATCATGGAACAGAATTTACTAATAATTTACTTAAAGATCTTTGTACCCTTTATGACATCAAACTTACATTTTCAAGTGTAGATCACCCACAATCAAATGGCTCTTTAGAAAGATTTAATGCAACTCTAATAAAAATTATCAGAATTGACCAATCAGAAAATCCAAATGAACACCCTTTATCAGCCTTACCCTATGCAGTAATTTGCTATAATAATACGCAAAATAAAACTCATGGATTTACTCCATATGAATTACTATTTGGACATACAGCAAGGCGCCCACCTGAAAAACTGTATCATGAAAAAGACCTTATTACTAAATATGTTAGAGATTTTAATAATAGAATGCAACATTATTATAAAGTTGCTCGAGAGAAAACCAAAATTCAGAAAGAAAAATCTAAAGAACGTTTTGATAGTAAAATTCATCATAAGCCCACATACTATAAAATAGGCGACAAAGTTTACATAAAAGAATCCCAAATTAAAAATAAATTAGCTAATAAATTTAACGGACCCTTCGAAATCTTAGAAGTTTATAAACATTCAGCATTAGTAAGAAATCTAGAAACTAACCAGAATTCAAAAATAAATTTCGATCGAATGAAACCATATTTTGTTTCAGATAACGAAAATGAACAAGATGACTGACCTAAAATCTCAAACTCATTTAAAACTCCTGGTAATCTGTGTGATATTATTTTGCAATTCAACAACACAGTCCCGAAAACAATATACAATTACCCCGATTAAAAAACTCTATAGGAATTTATTATCAAGACAGAGGAAATGTTAAGATATCAAACAATAAATGGACACTTTTAGTTAACGTAGATTTAGAAGTAGTAATAAGTGCTATTGAATATAATCATAATCTGTTAGACTCTATAAACTCACTTTTAGATAAAGAAAATCCGCGCATGTAGTATTTTCAAGCTGAGATAAATACCCATTTTAGCTTACTTAATAAAATATCGAACCAAATAGATAAAAAAGTTAATGAGATCTTTGCTGACACTTTAAATTATAATAATCGTCATAAGAGAGGATTAATAAATGGTGTAGGAACCTTTTGGAAAGCAATAATTTAGATGCCAGTGACGGAGAATACCTTAATAATTGTATGAATAAACTTAATCACGATGAACATGAAATAGAAAATTTAATGAAATATCAAATTTTAGTAACAACCTCTGTAATAAAAGAATAATAATACAATACAACAATTAAAAGTTGATGAACAAACATTTAACGAAGACATTAAAAGTTTCGAAAAATCTATTTATGATTTAACAGACGAATTTGTATTGGTAGAAGCAAAACTGAAAACTATAGAATTGTGCGCTCAATTGTTAGAAAGCTATACTTATTTTAGAAAACTACATAAATGATATTCTAAATTCCATTGTTTTTGCAAAACTGGAAATAATCCATAGTACAATCATAAGACCAGCAGATTTATTAGATTCCCTTCAAGATATTTCATGAGAGTTACAGAAAAACTATTTACCATTACCTATTAGAATGTCATCAATAGCTCAATATCTAAATATCATAAAATTACAAGCATTCCAAACAGAATCAAAAATAATTTTTGTTTTAACAATCCCCTTAGTGGAACCAGAAATATTTACAGTGTATCAATTATATCCTATCCCCATTTTGGACAATAGGACTGGGTTACATCACATTTTAGCCAAAAATCAAAAATATATTGCAAGAGATGATGATTCTATGTTATATATACCCCTTCGGATTTTGAAAAATGTAAACCACTCTCTTTCAATCTAAAAATATGTGATAATCAATATGCTTATCCAATTGATAATAATGCAATTTGTGAAGCCCAAATATTAAAACCATTGATGGATTTACCTAGAATTTGTATAACTTTAATTTTTGCAAAAGAATATAATGTTTTTAAAATTCAATTAAATACTTGCTTAATTAGTTTATCAGATCCTTTACCTGTCACTGTTAATTGTAAAGATAGCAATGTTACTACTCAAATTATAAATTTAAATTCAATATTAAAACTTCATTCCACATGTAATGCTTTTATTGGAAGTACACGTTTAAATTCTAAATTTCTAATTAATTCAGAACATGAAATTAATTATAAAATATTTCCAATTTTAATTCCATATAAATGTTGTAAAGATTTTCCAAATAAAAAATATTTGCCTAAACTAAAGCCGTTAAAATTAAGTAAGATTAATGTAGATGATTTAAACATTGCTCAGCATAAGTTAGATCAATATTCTGATCAACTGGACAAAATAATTAATGAACCCTTTGTTACCAAACATATCTCTTGGTTTGTTTATTTTACTATTGTTATAATTATCTCTTATATTATTGTATTTTTATTGTAAATGGAAACGTAAAAGGCAAAGACAAATAAGTATATTAGCTTCAAATACTGAATTATCCACCAACACCGCCTCCAAATCGATCATCAATTATAAACTTAAGAAGATTTCTTCCTGCAAGAAGAAGACGTTCAATACACTTAAGTGATCCAATAGAAGAAGATGAAGGCTTCGAATTAAACTCTAGCCATCCCAAGGTCCTGGCTTAGAAAATTGCTGTATTACATCAATTTTCTTAAAAAGGGGAGAGTTGTTATATCATAACCCAACAAGGCTCTATTCATAGAGAATGACTCACATAACCCAGTAAACAGGAAATAGCTCAGCATATTCCAAGGTGCCCTAATCGTCCCAGACAACATTGTTTCAACCTCTAGCTACGTCACTAGATAAAATATTATAAATAGGATCTCATAGAGATCACAGTGTCTTTTATGCGATTAGTAGTCTTCAAGCCATAGCTGTCTTTAAACTATTATTCAACATTAAATTCCCGGCTTTGCCTTTTGCCGTAAAAGTTAAGTTATAACAAGTATTAAATAAATGTGTTAAAAAGTTTAAGTGTTGTTTTTAAAAAATTTAATAACAAGAAGAAACCCATAACATCTATATCTATCTACTATGGGTAAGTATTACTATAATGATAGCTAGATTTTTTCTATTTAAACGCTGTTTTTATTGGTTGCAGACAAGCTAATTAACGTTGTCAAAGGGCGGTTACCGCCGTCCTACCGAGTAAGTTAAAAGTATGCACATAATTATTATGGGTACTATATACAGCTTTTTACAGAACATAAAAAATAGTTTATTAGTATTCGTCCATTCTTCAATATGTTTAAATACTTGCTTAAAATAATATAGAGGTGTTTCCTCTTGTTGACATAAATTTAAAAATTTATTTACCAACACAAGTTAGTTCGTCGGTATATGTAAAATACAAAGTCGGCGGTGTAGTGTATATAGAGAAAGTGTATTTAAACAATAATTATAATGTGCAAATCCAGTTTTTCTATGCTAATTCTTTGAGGAGGGTGAAAAACTTTGACATCTGTCAGGGGCGCGCTGAAAATGCAACTAGTGTCTTCACTAACGCCGATGCGGTTATGCATGCCATATGTATAGTAGCTGCTGAAGAGTAATTTTGGTAAGTGCTGCGTCACTATCATATAATCTAATAATTAGTTAACTTATTATTAGAATTTATTCTTAGCAATTGAGGCGACGAGGACGCTGTGACGTTACTCAACCGTGGGGTGGTAATAAAGGATATAAGGTTGGTAAAAAGGGCGTGGAGAGGGATAGAAGTTGACAAGTGGGAAAT
This sequence comes from Psylliodes chrysocephalus, assembly GCA_927349885.1. Taxonomy (NCBI): domain Eukaryota; kingdom Metazoa; phylum Arthropoda; class Insecta; order Coleoptera; family Chrysomelidae; genus Psylliodes; species Psylliodes chrysocephalus. The sequence continues at coordinate 90,295,669 of OV651814.1, forward strand.
GAGGAATCTGCTAATCTAGACTGAAAAATTTTCAAAATCCCATCATATATTTACTTAACTTACATGTATAAGTCCTCAGGACCTATGATTTCTAGTATGCTAAAAAGAAAATAGTAAATTATAATTACTATTTGGTTGTATAACTTACTATAACTTACTACCGATCACACGTTTCACTTGACATTTTTTGCTAATAGATCGTGATTCTATATAGAGTCGCTTATATATTTTTCCTAAAACTATTTTGTTTCTATTTTGCCACATGGGGGTTTGCAACTATTTCTATCAAACCACAATTGACTGCTTTTCAAATTTTGATATCTATATTTTTATAAAACCACGAATTATTGATTGCGTTAAACCATATTTTTGCAAATTTGTGTGAATATTTATATTAAACACATTCATGAGAAACATATATTGAAACATCTTAAGTGTCCCTTCTGCTAAAAACGTTTTACAGCCACTTTTATAAAGCATTGCTGTAAATTTAAACAAAGATGTTATGTGGTGTATGTCTGTTTTTAACAAATTATTTATTGTTACTCATTATTTTCAAACAAATTTATTTTAGATATTTTTTAAACAAATTTATTTATTTGTTACTTATTTTCTTTTTAGTTTGGAAAGGGTGTAAAAAGCTCTTGCACACGATTGGGTTAGTAAAAGGATGTGCCCGCAGATTATTTGTAGAAGAAGCTGGATAACGTGCAAGGATTGTGCAGAATAACATGATAGATTTGATGTGTGTATACCTGCAGATTATTTGTAGAAGAAGTTGGACAACGTGCAAGGATTGTGGGCAAATGATGGTATGTATTTTTTTATCTCCACCCTTTCATTATTAACATTTTTTTTAATTTTTCATCTACCCCTGGTATGACTGAGCAATTTTATCTTTATTATTTAAACTAGAAACATCATGAGAACTTAATACGAAAAGAGTCAACGTTTTCTTTTTTCTAAATACTCTTTTTATTTTTTTCTAATTGTCAGACTATTTCTGAGATTCATTTATCTAGTAACCTTTTTAAAATATCGGTAATATGTGTAATAGATGTTATTAATGTTTTTAATTTCCACTTGAGAGGTCAAATTTAAAACGGATCACAAAAAATATTTTTTATGTGTTGTTGATTTGTAAAGAAACGAGACGGCTTAAATTTCTTATTCGTGTGTCTAGGGGACAGTCTCAGTCACTCATCATAATATTGATTGTAAAATCATCAGTGGATTTACATGTCTTGTACTCTTTTCTTTAGCAAGTCGAAGAGGAACTGTAACATATCTATTACGGCAAAGTCTCAGGATATATACATTTGTTGAAATGTTGTTATTAATATCGAAATACATTAAGTATTTGGAGGGCTTTGAGGAATCATAATTAGGTATGTACTTGTTGTTGGCGTGTGCTCGTCTTTTCGAACAGACTTGACTGAGACCTCCTCGAATGCCTCGCAAAAACATGTCAACATCAGTTAATAGCTCCAGCTCCTGCCTAGTATGTTTTAGCATAGCGTCCCACGTGAAGCCGGGGAGGGTAACTGTACTTTGAAGCTCAGCTTTTTTATTTAGGCCCATTTTCAGTAAACTTGTAATTAGTTGCTTTTTCTTAATTTACATTTCTTTAATACTGCTAGTGTTCTCGAGTTCTCTTTTAATAGTTGTAACACTAAATCTGCTTTTATTACATCTCTGTATGCATCATCACAGAGCAATTCATATACAAAACTGTCTGTGTCCATGTATATTTATGTATATGTATATGTGTCCATGTATATTTACACTTAGAACCATTTTTGATAGCGAATCCGAACGTTGTTCAATTTCTTCATACATAACCATAATGGAAGTCATAAAGAGTCGTCTTTGCAAGATCTGCGCCCAAAACTGCATAACTGCGGTGATCGGGCGAGAACCGGTGTGTTCAGTGTGGCCAGCCGCTGTCACAATTCTATTTATTTAATAATTCCTAGAATAAACAAAATAAAAACTTACAAAATTTGCATACATGCAATACATGATGCATCTGAGATGTAAATCTTTAATCACGTGATTCAGTATGTAACGTTTACTTTTGACTTGCCGTTCTTTTATTGGGATTATTATTAGATTAGAATGATTATAGTGTAAGCTCACCTTGCCAAGAAACAAAAAAAAGGTTAAAAATGTTCTCTAGTGTATATTTTACTATCTTAGTTATTTTTGTACATAGTAATTGGTACTTTTCTTGGGTTTCTTGTTCTAATATAGATGTATTACTGTATATGGCTCCTGGGGAATGTCAATTATGTATGGATTTAATCACTATACTTGGTATATTAGCTGTAGGGCAGTTTAATTATCTACCACATTTGTTAGGGCTTATTTCACCAAATATCCTAAAAAAAAAGGTATTATTTGATTTAATTACCATCTCTTATTAACCATTATACCTTTTAGCTATCTTTAAGCAAGTAACTAGTTCTTGTGAGGCTTTGAAAATAGTTTCTTTCTGTATACTTCCAGTGTAGGATATGTCGGAAATTCCCCTAGTGCGCTATTTAACTTGTAGTTGCTTAGGCCTGGAAAGATATTTATCAATATTATGTAGTATATTTACTTCAATCTTACCGTCGTGATTAAGCTTAAATCCCCAAGGAATCTGTAGTTATTCATTTTTTGTATTCATTTTTTTTTGTCCGTGTACTGTTTGCTTACAAATCGAATTTACTTATGACAACATGTGTTTGACGGTTGACGTCGAACTTGTCAGGTCAGAGCGCGATGATTATTGATTTTCGGCCACAGATGTTAGAACGTACTAGACTGGCTACGCTCGAATATCTTGGTATCTTGTGACTTGGGAAAATTATTTCCATACAGGACATATTGTTTTTAGAAATACTTTTGTAATATATAGTTAGGTATTTCTAGGGGTCTTGAATCATATTGATGAATATCCGATTCGATAAAGTTATTTAGTAACCACCGCCGATTCGTGACGTCAGTGGTTTCTTTTTCTGTTTTTGATAAGGCAACACTGCGTACGCAAAAAGTTATCTGATTCTTACTGACCAGCATTGGACGGGCTCTTTCTTGAAAAATCTGTGTAGTGCGAACACGAAAATTTTCGGCAGTGTAGAGTCGTAAGGGGATACCAATTTTTTTCTGAGACTTCGAGTCTTCTCACTATTTGAGGTTTTTATTGGTTTTCCCCAGTTAACTCGTGGTTTGACTTTGTGGGGTATTTTCCTGAATTGGATTTAGTGGAAAATTACCATTTTGTGGAATAGCCAAGCCACGCCGAGTTTTCGGGTTTTTTTATGCGGCTCTCACTGTAAGTATATCTATCACCATTAGATTTTGAGTCTTTATCTAGTAATTTATTTAGGCCCTAAAGTCAATCCTGGATTCCTGTGTGTGATTTGGGGACAGGAACAACTTGGCAGTTTTTTTTTGGCTCGTGTTCGCTTGGAGAGACGCCATTTTGTACCCTTGTGAAAGGTATGATTTATGATTCAATTTTTACTACTATATATTTATTGGATTTGGCTATTAATATTTTAATAAGTGCTGGGTGTACTTAATTTTTACTATTTGAGTCCATGATACAGTTTATGGCTATTACTTCAGGTCTTTATATATTGTAAATATTCAGGGGTAGTTTAGAGCAAGATCAGCCCTGTCTGTATCGTTGATGGGGTAATGTAGGTTCAACCTGACTCATTACTTGTTAGTTTTCACTTCAATTTGGGGTAATTAGTGTTATAATTTGGGAAATCTAGGTCAATTTTGAATTGAAACATTTTGTTTGTATTTTAAAGGGTTCACCCGTGGGGCTTTAAGACACTCTTCACCCGTGGGGCTTTAAGAAATTCTTCCCCGTGGGGCGTTAAGGATTCTTCACATTTTGGACACTAAGAACTGTTCACCTGTGGGATATTTGGTAACCAATCAACTGTGGGTTATTTGGTAATCGTTCACCGAAGGGGGTTGCTGATAATTGTTCACCTACTTGGTTATTGGTTCACCGTTTACTTGTGAGGACAACATACACTGCTTTACCAGGCTGCTGGTTATTAGACGTTGCTCTTACTGCATGGGAAGTTGGTGTTAACGGTGGAGATAATGGTGACAACCCTATTCAGGTTTTTTATGTATTACATTGTAAATTTCTTGTGAGTGCAGGCTTAATGCCTATTTATTGATAATTTTCAGTGTTCTTAGGGTATACGAATGAACCTAGGGCATAGTTGACCACTATTTTTACTTATACTGGCACATTCAAATATTAAAAAAAAAAAAAACCAGTAAGCCTATATTCAATTTAATATTTTAAATTTAGTTAATTTAAGCACTTAATGCTGATGTAGTAATCCTTCGGGTCGCAAAACACTGCTTCCACGTTTAAGTTGTAATTCTTCAGTTATTAAGGGCTACTGTCATAATTTTACTTTTTCAATTTATTCATTATTAAATGGACCAGACTTAACGATTAAGTTAAGCAATCTCAGAAGATCCGTGTGGGGGCAGAGATTTAACAAAATCTTCCTATTTATGGGAGCTTTAAAGTATATCAACGGTGTCTGAAGTCCTTTGTGTATTTTTTTTATTATTTAGTATTTTTCTTATTACGTTAAAATATATTGCGGTCCAGCATTAAATGCTGCGAATTTATATAGGTACGGGTATGCCTATGGTATATATTTAAGATTGTTGAAAGTCTTTATAGGGTGTATATTTAATTATTGGTTGCAATTTATATATGGCGTCATTTGATAACTTTGCAAGTTTGTGTACGATATTTAGTTGGTTATTATAAATTCTGTTATATGGAAAGATACATGTAAAAAGGTAGAAATTAATATTTTACAGGTTTTTCACCCTATTCTACCTCACTCTGTCCTTTGCTCTGGTACCACAGCCAATGACTTACCATGCCATCCATTGATGGAATTATAAATATTTTTTTTGGGTTTATGCATATACATATATGAGTTAATTTCTTACCTTATTTATTAGTTATTACTGTTATTAGACCTTTGGTAGGTATTGATACCTTTTTTATGGTATTATATAATTCATCATATACCTGACTTTATATTTTTTTTTTTAACTTTAGTATTGTGTGATCATTATTAACCCTTATTAGAGGTTTTCTTTATTATTTTAAAATTTGTTAAATTACATTTTATCAGGTAATTTTTTTTTATATAAAGGAAACATAAGTTGAGGTTGATCTTTTATTTCTTTCCTCATTTACGGGGTTAGTGGGGGAATATTTGAACTGTTTGGCCAATAATTTAACTCCGTTGGCGCCCTTTTTATTTTATCTACTATTTCCGGAATTTTAGCTACCCACTCCCTAGCTATCGTCTGAGCGACGTCGAAGGCCCAAAGGTTGACACCGGAACAACCGAATCTTATGTAACCGAGTAGGTAAAGTTTTGTAGTTAATTCTTTAATAATTTTTTCTTTAAGTTTAAAATTTTGGTGGTATCGCCGAGTTCATTTGGTAGGTTACAAGTATAATGTAGTTGGACAGATGAGTCCGATAAACAAACGCTCGAGATGTTCCTGAAATTCATCAAGTTCAGTCATGATAGGGTAAATAATTTTTTCATCGAATCATACATCAAGATTGGTATCCCGATATACAGCAGAATTTGATGTGGTAAAGTACTTTTAGTCATTAAGTACACGATCTCCCTTGACCATCTCAAACTCTCCACAAAAAGTTGTGTTAACCTTGACAGATTCATCCTTCTTTAGCGCGTTCAGGATTTTTCTCTTAAACAAGACCTTGCAATCAACTAGAAAAGCCTTGGGGTCCTTATGTTTTAAATTGGAGATAACCGCAGTGCGGATACGACCTTTAAAAGCAGACTTGGAGTCATTCCAGCGAACCCTAATGCATGCAGTATCGGAATCATCCCAACGGACACGTTCTCTAGCTCCCTCAGGTCGTGATGTAAGCCCTGCTCTCTTCTTTTGTGCTGCTTTTAACTGGATTCGATAGGTCTCAATATTCCTAAGTTGGAGACGTCGGCGGCGGTCATTAATTGACGGGCTCTTTTCCCTTGTAATTTTCCAATATCCCGGCGAATCTTTACCGCTTTCTTTTTGTCTACGTAAGCTTTGGCGACAGAAAGAGTACGAGGTAGACATAAACTATCTTTATTTTTTATATTTATAATTCCCCGTCTTTTACTACATTCCTCGTCAAAGGTATTATAATTTCTACTTCTACCCTTCCCTGTAGGTATTCTTGCAGTTGTAATCCCCAAACAGAAAGTTTCTGTGTTGAGTCCGGTAGAGTTTGATTGATATATAGAAGAAATTTTCTCCCATACATCAACTGACACCTCAGCGGCAAAATCCTTGGAACAGAACGTGAATCCTACCATATCGGCAGATTTGACACAAAATGTAGTATTATCTTTAAGTGCTTGATTGCTGGAGCAAAGTTTTTCATGTTCAGCTAATTTATCTTGACTACTAAAATAATTTAAACATCTATCACATATATATTTTTTATTCTGATTTTTTAAAAATAACTACACAATCTTCCAAAAATGTATCTAAGTCCTTGTGACATAAATTGACTATAATTCCAGTTTTAACTCTACTTTTAGTGTCTGGTGTAATCCAAGTACTAACCGCGCCCAACACTGCATAACTGCGGTGATCGGACGAGAACCGTTGTGTACAGTGGTATCTAAATTTTTATGACGTAAATTTATATTGATTCCAGTTGTGGCTCTACTTTTAGTGCCTGGTGTTCGTTTAAATTTTTTAAAATAACTACACAATCATCTAATCTAAGTCCTTATGCCATAAATTAACTATAATTACAGTTTAAACTCTACTTTTAGTGTCTGGTGTAATCCAGGTACTAACCGCGCCCAACACTGCATAACTGCGGTGATCGGACGAGAACCGTTGTGTACAGTGTGGTATCTAAATTCTTATGACGTAAATTTATATTGATTTCAGTTGTGGCTCTACTTTTAGTGCCTGGTGTTCGTTTAAATTTTTTAAAATAACTACACAATCATCTAATCTAAGTCCTTATGCCGTAAATTAACTATAATTCCAGTTTTAACTCTACTTTTAGTGTCTGGTGTAATCCAGGTACTAACCGCGCCCAACACTGCATAACAGCGGTGATCGGACGAGAACCGGTGTCCCAACCTCAGCCCAGCAACTCAATTGCTGTAATGTCAAATTTGCGTAGTACCCAAAATCACAGTAGCTGCTTCTGTTGCCGGTGTAACGTGAAATGAAGAACGATAGCTTACCCCCTATTAATACCCACATAGGTATACCCACTATCTTTCTCCCTATTTTTCTAAAAAATAACTACATAATCCTCTAAAAATTATAGTATAAACTTGCACCATAACAGCGTCCTGTCTCGAATATATCTTTACCTCCTACCTACTGAGCCATTGACATTTTTACGGACACTGTAACTTTTCGTAAGATAGTTTTCATATGCATTTCTTTCTTTGCTATTTATGCCCACATAGTTATATCCACTATCTTTCTCTGCAAATTCGGATAATTTATTTAAAATTTTATCTATAACATTCTAAACCAATCTGAAATATTTAACAATAACAAAAACAAAATTCTTAACCCTAACAATTACGTAAAATATAAGAAATATTTATATATGCGCAAACTTTTACCGATATATTATTAATTTTTTTTTAAATTTTGTCTTCGATGTCCAACTTTCTAGACAATTATTATAATGAAATAAAATGAATTTAGCTCAAAGCCAATATCACACACGACCGTTTACCCTTCGAAAAAACAACTTCTCCTATGGCTAATACCGCAACAGGTATTGAATTACAACCGAAGGAAAAACGGCAGAGATAGAAATTAATTTTCAACACTCTCTACTAGTTTTTTGCTTACTAACATCATTCTTGGACCGGTTTCGTCATTATTAGGATTCCTCAGCAAGAAATAGATAGGTTCTCAATTCCAATCTCTAATGGAATTAACAATTCTTTATTCCTAAAAAATTCTAATCCTCATGTAGGTGCATTATTATTTAACTAAACTTTAATAAATGATTTTAAACCCTTACCTACCTTACCCATTTTTATATAAATTTATATTTGTACCTTCGATTGCGAATGCCTTTGTATTGTGTGCAATGCATGTATAACCCCGATGTTGTTCGGATATCAGCCATTTACAGAAATCTGTGTTATTTTTAAAAGTATATTTGTTACCGCGGAAATCGTGAGCAATAACTAAATTAGGTACGTGAATACCAGTGTCCTGTTGTGCTTCGTAGTCAAAGAAAAATTACATTTATGTCTACCTTTGTTGTTGTATTTTGTGTCACATTTTTGACAGTAATAAACACAGCCATAAAAGGCGGCCATACTGTTAATAACGTCAAAATGTTTTTTATTTTTATACAAATAAAGTTTAACAGGTTTTTCAGGACCTTCATATACAAGCGAATTGAAACATTCGGCATCTACAATTTTAATTTGCACGTCTAACAATTTCTCAGCCTTTTTTAATATCCTCTAATGTAAAACCATGCTCGTAAACCCCCACATAGTTTAACGGCAACATCTCCTTGTATTTTTCTACCCATTCTTATTTGTTTAAACTCAAGAGGTAATCAAAAAAGAATCTAATCCTCATGTAGGTGATGATTATTATTTAATTAAACTTTAATAAATGATTTTAAACCCTTACCTAACTGTACCTTCGATATGATTCATTGTGTATAATATACTCTCGCGTCTCAAATTCAAGATTGGGTAACCAACCCCTTTGGCGAGTTAGATACTTGTTCTCTGAGTGTTTCAAGATTGGGTAACCAACCCCTTTGGCGAAACAGTGTCTTTATGGGAACAATAGAGAATATGTTATATATAATGCATCATCTGGAGGGAAGTACATATTGAGTAATTTTCTCACATTCCCCTCCAGTTTTTTAGGATGCTGCTAGACAATTTGTACAACGATTACGACTGCTGAGGATGCTGTATATGAAAAATATTACGCTTGCTGAAAACGATGATAATGACAGATGAAACACTGCGAAATATTTTTTGGAGGGACCTTAGTAGGTGAGTTCAACCTAAATTTTATATGTTGTCTAGAATGTGTGTGTTTCCGTAGACTTATACGGCTTTTTACTGTTGGATATTGGTTTTCCCTTTTAAACCTCTATCATCATAATAAAAACGATGTGTCCTAAACAGCCTATGATATAACTCAATTCTACATCTGAGTAGTTGTGGGGGCACTTCAGCTCCCCTATGGCCGCCATCTTGGATGACAGATGACCGGATGACAGGAAACAGACGACCGATGACAGGTGGCAGATGACGGGGCGCCAGATGACAGACGACAGATGACAGGATGACAGATGAGTGACGTGATGACGGGGTGACGGGACGACGGGGTGACGGGTTGACAGATGACAGAGCGAAGATGGCGACCGCCGTTCACCTGAAGGATCTAGATGACGGGGTGACGGGGTGCCAGCCGCCGTTCACGTGAAGGATCTAGATCAGTGCTCCGCAACCGGTGTGCCGCGGCACACTGGTGTGCCGTAAGCCGACTTGAGGTGTGCCGCTCTTGCAGACAATACGAATCAGATTCGTATTGTAGCGAGACCCGCGAAAAATAAAGCAATCTGACAACAGCGCCGATGGTAAACGTCTATCCGTCTATCGGCGCGGCGCGGCGGCTTGATTCTCGAAGGCGACTAAACTAGAAAGATCCGTGCCGTTCGAGGCGCGACTCGATGTTTTCCTGAACATCGCCACTGCCTATATAAGCGCGCCTGTCGTCGCGCAGAGACTCAGAGAGAGTCGAATAGTCAAGTGAATCAGATAAATACGCGGGCAAACAAATAAATCGTAGAGTGAAATAAATAGTGAATTGCTATATAAATAAATTCTTGTGCCTTATAAATAAGTGAACTGGACTAAGTTTTGTTGCAGTATCTACTTTTATAAATAACTATAGTGCTTCAAATATGGATAAATTTTTGCTGAAATCACGAGCAGATGACGAAGAACCTAGCACAAGCTCCAGCATAAGTGCTGCAAAAAGAGCAAAAAAGGTGCTGAAAAGGAAGTACAATCAAGACTACCTTCGATATGGTTTCACTTGGTGTGGCGACGAAGCGGCTCCAAAGCCTGAATGCGTCATTTGCGGTGAACAGTTGTCAAATGAAGCAATGGTACCCAGCAAACTAAACCGTCATTTGATCACAAATCATCCCAGTTGCGTCAAAAAAGACATTCAATTTTTCCAACGGCGCTTGGATCAAAATAAGAAACAAAAGCAGTTTATGAAATCGGCGGTTACGGTTTCTGAAAAGGCATTAGAAGCAAGCTACCTTGTTGCAAAATTAATTGCACAACAAAAAAAACCGCACACTATCGGTGAAACGCTTATTAAACCAGCATGCATGGAAATTGTTAGACTTATGCTTGGGCCAAACGAAGTTAAGGACGTGAGTAAAGTTTCTTTGTCGGCCGATACTGTTAAAAGACGTATCCAAGATATGTCAAGTGATATTTTGGGAACACTAATTAAAAAAATCATTTCGGCTGGAATTTTTGCGCTTCAAATCGACGAATCAACCGATATTAAAAATAAAGCACAACTGATGGCTATTGTACGTTTCGTTGACGAGGACTCTATTAAAGAACATTATTTATTTTGTAAGGAGGTTCCAGAGAGAACTACCGGTGAACAAATTTTCCAAGTAACTGATAATTTTTTTAAAATACATAATATTCAGTGGACCAATTGCGTTGCTATTTGTACAGATGGTGCTGCTGCAATGATGGGCAGTAAGAAAGGTTTTGTATCTTGTGTAAAACAAAAAAATCCGTCAATACAAATTACACATTGCTGCATACATCGAGAAGCATTGATGGTCAAAAATTTGCCCGAACAGCTTTCGATCACAATGAATGAATCTTTGGAATACTCTGTGAAGAAATGGGAAGCGAACATGAATCCTTACTGTTTTATACAGAAGTTCGTTGGTTATCCCGGGGAAAAGTTTTAGCTCGACTGTTTGAACTTCGCTACGAAGTGCGTGAGTTTCTTTCAAGTCAAGATATGTACGATCTATGCCAGCACCTTCATGATGAATACTGGATAGCCAAACTTGCATACATGGCGGATATATTCGAACATCTGAATGAACTTAATAAAAAAATGCAAGGACGGAATGAAAATATATTGACGTGCTCCGATAAATTACAAGGGTTCAAAAAGAAACTTGAACTTTGGCAGGAACAGTTGCAAAAAGGATGTCTAGAAATGTATCACAGGACCAACCACAGTACGATCGAAAACAAGCAGTTGATTGTGGATTTGGCCCAACAACATTTAAGTATGCTTCAACAAAAATTTGAATACTATTTCCATTCTATCAACACGGAACAATACAATTGGATTCGAAATCCTTTCGCAACCAATGCAATAAGTTCCACGGAAGCACTGCCATTGCAAACTCGAGAGGAGTTCACAGAATTAAGTAATGATATGACCCTAAAACTTAAATTCGACGAAGTTCCGTTAGATGTTTTCTGGATTTACATCAAGACAGAATATCCACGCATCACCGACAAGGCCATCTTCACACTACTTCCGTTTTCCACAACATATTTATGTGAGCAAAGTTTTTCAACGCTTGTATTAATTAAAAATGATAAACGGTCATGCTTAAAAGATCTTGACCAAGAAATGAGAGTTGCGCTGTCTAAAATTGAGCCGAATATAAAACTTTTGTGTTCAACGAAGCAAGCGCAGGTATCACATTAATCAATCATCATCATGTCAAAATATTTATTACTATTGACGTGTCAACAGAAGTAAATTTAGTATACCTACCTGTCCTACCTAGTATTTAGTATAGTTCTCATGTATGTACCTATTTGTATTTTTCATTCTATCTGAATAATAAAAAAAAATAAAAAAAAAATATGTATTATGTCCTGAGTGAAAATTTTGATGCCCCAAATCTGAAAGGGGCTTCTTCACATTTTAAAACAATAAAAAAAACTAAGGTAGTTTGGACATCCATAAATAATTAGTATACATGGAGTGAACTGACCCCCGACCTAGCTACGCCACTGCTATAAATATATTTTAGATTTTGGTGTGCCACGAAATTCTAGGGAGCAGTTTGGTGTGCCTCAGATGAGGAAAGGTTGCGGAGCACTGATCTAGATGACGGGGCGCCGGGGTGCCGGGGTGACTGGGTGACAGAGCCAAGATGGCGACCATCGTTCACGTGAACTAAGGATCTGACAGGCGACAGTTGACGGATCGCTGGAGTACCGGATTCCCGCCGTTTTCGACCTAAGGCGACCGATGACGGGGTGACGGGTTGACAGATGACCTTAGCTAATGGCAGCAATCGTGACGACAGATTCGAATGAGTATCCGTCTTTTCCCTGGCGTCCTGGGAATCCGACAGTCGGGGAATCCGACGGTCTGGGAATCCGACGTCCTGGGAATCCACCGTTCTGGGAATCCGACGTCCTGGCGTCCTGCGTTCCCAGGAAGGCTGCGAATACGACAGCGCCACGACGCCGCACGCAACGGTCGCAACGGACGCGAGGCACGTACGCAACGCACGCAGCGCACGCGACGCACGCGACGCACGCACGCAACGCACGCGACGCCGCAGAAATAAAACAACACAGATGTAAAAACGATTTAATATTCAATTGACGTCTGCTGAGAAAGGCATGAAATTACGGATTTCACAAGAAAAAATTGGCGTCCTGCGTTCCCAGGAAGGCTGCGAATACGACAGCGCCACGACGCCGCACGCAACGGTCGCAACGGACGCGAGGCACGTACGCAACGCACGCAGCGCACGCGACGCACGCAACGCACGCTCGCAACGCCGCAGAAATAAAACAACACAGATGTAAAAACGATTTAATATTCAATTGACGTCTGCTGAGAAAGGCATGAAATTACGGATTTCACAAGAAAAAATTTTCTACACACTATACAATATACAATATACAATACACAATATACAATAGACTGTAATAAAACACCCCCAAATGTAAAAACGTTTTAATATTCATTGAGTACTAACAACCTTATGAAATCTCAACACTAACTTTATTTTTGGGGAGTTAAACAAGACCTATGTTCCAGGCGACGTTGACATTGATGCCTTTTTGGTCGGTTAAAGACGAACCCTTCCTCTTAATAACACTGATTTCTAGAGCTTGGAATTAATATTTATTGTTGAGATTGATGACTTATTTTTTTGGGAAAGTTAAATACGTTGTGCACCCTTCCGATGAGCCATGTAGTCATTATTTTAACAAAAAAACAACTGGATAATCCTAGGAATGAGAATTAATATTTAACAACGTTATGAAAACAGAAATTTATTTCAAAGAAATATAAAACACAAAAACTTTTAATAATTGAGTCTCCAAATTTGGTCTTCACTAAGCATCCTCTTAAAATCTTATAAGGGTGGCCTAACTTCAGCTCACTAATTTTAATAATAGGTTTAATTTCTTTCTCACCATTTAAAGAAAACTCATTCAATTTGTCTAAATTCAATTTGTCTAAAGCCATGTTAGAAAAAATAAAAAATTTTCTTATTCTATGTGTAAACAAGCGACTCGGTAAGAACTTACATTTTTGCTGATGATGATGATGAAAGGCTCGTACTAGTGGCACTAGATGATTCCTGGCTCTTGAACCCAAAAGAATAACTAATGGAGAAACTGAGTAGATTGGGGGCCTCTTATGGCACCCCCCACCACTCATCATTTAAGCCCCGCCCCTTCGCTCTGATTGGCCAGGAGGTCACTCCCAATGGCGGGTAGGCCCCGCCTTGGTTGTGGGCGTAACTCCCGCCCTTTTCAAGATGGCGTCCTGTCATATGTCAATTCTTTGCTGTCAGTTCTTCTTCTGTTCGTTGTCAGTTTTTGGTGGCTGTATAACGCGGGGGAAAAAGGCCATCGGCTGCGGCGGCCTCTGGCGCTTGGATTAGAATCTGTCATCTGTCAGGTGTCCGTCATCATCATCTGTCAGGTGTCCGTCATCATCATCTGTCAGCTGTCCGCGTGCGTGTGTGTCATACGGTCGATCCGTCAACTGCCCCGATGAGGATTTCGCCAATGAGCAGCGAACATAACCCCCAGTTTAAACGGTCGTTAGACAGCTGCCCGTGGCCCCGGGGCCCGCCACGAGGCGCGCGCCACGCGGAGTCGCGCCGATGAACATAACCCCACTTTTAACGGTCGATCCGTCAATTGCGAGTCGCGCCGATGAGGATTACCGCCGCCGAGGTGAACATAACCCCCACTTTGAACGATCGGCTGCCCGGGGGCCCGCCACACGCCGATGAACATAACCGCACTTTCAATTGCCCCGATGAGGATTTCCGCCGCCGAGGTGAACATAACCCCCGCTTTGAACGATCGGCTGCCCGGGGGCCCGCCACGCGGAGACGCGCCGATGAACATAACCCCCACTTAGAGTGGGGGAGTCGTCAATTCCTAACCTCTTTTACGTTGAAAAAAATCTATTCGAGATTGTAAATTATGTTGGTTAACCTGTAAAAATAATAACTTGTCGTCGCTTCTGTCAACTATATATATATATATATATATATATATATATATATATATATATATATATATATATATATATATATATATATATATATATATATATTGAATTGTAGTCGTCCGTGGCATCCGTATAGATATGACCCTTGCTGGCATCCGCCCAATATACACCATGTATACTGAGAAGAATTTAAAAATACTAATAGCGTCTTTCGTGAACTCTGTAAGTTTGACAACACTGATCCGTTTACAATTGCATACAATATTTCTAGGTTTCGTAAAATGCAGCCCCTTTTAGACCTTAAAACCACATGTGTTTATTTTACGGTCCTTTAGTTGTACTTTGAATAAAGACCCAAAAATAGATATTTGTGTATTGCTCGTATTTCTTTTACTTTAAATAAATAAAAAGTGCCTTGGTTTATTTGATCATAAGTTTTGATTTAATTTTTTATTTTAAAGGCGACAGATATATTTTGGAGAACATATTCTTTATCTTCTGGTTCAGTAAATAATTTTTAAAAACATCTTTTGTTTTACAGCGTGTGGAGGTGTATTCGAAATAATACATTTTAATTTGATTTAACAAGATACAGTAGGAAAACAAAAAGATGAGTTTTTACAAATTTAAAAAATATCAGTGGCGTTAAAATATAGAATAAAAATTAAAATAAACGTTAGATAAATATTTTATGTCTGTTCTTATATTTTTTTAATATGTATCATTTCAGGGATAGTCCTTTTGTTTTAGTTGATTTATTTTCGAAAAGTTGTACATTTTCAAAACCAAAAGAGTGCAAAAAATGTTCTATATAGAACTCGTCTATTTCTTATGACTCCTAAAAAGATAAAAATTCAAAATTGTCACTTATCCTCAAATTTCTAAAATACGGGTAATTTTAGGAAAGTTATGTATAAAACAGAACATATAGAGAATAATTTTGCCAACAACTTTTATTTAAGGAAGTTTCTTTTTTAAGTTTAAATAACAGATACATTTAATAAAGTAGAAAAATGCCCTTTTATAAAGTACCCCCAGATGTTCTGACTATGTCCAAAATCTAATCAGGTTACCACATAATAGATTAAAGCTTGTTTAAAATTTAGTGTTTTTCTCTTTATCCGCTTTTGAGTTATGTTCAAAATTCAAAATTTTCACTTATCCTCAAATTTCTCAAATACGGGTTATTTTACGAAAATTAGGTATAGAACAAAAAATATAAAAAATAATTTTGCCAAAAAATTTTAATCAAGGAAGTTTTTTTCCAAGCGTAAATAACAGATATATTCAATAAAGTAGAAAAATTACTCTCTCATAAATTACCCCCTTGATGCAACTATGCCCAAAATCTAAACAGCTTACCGCATGGTAGATTAAAGCTTAAATTTATAATTTGTTGCTTTTTTTTAATCCGTTTTTGAGTTATGTTCAAAATTCTAAATTTTCACTTTTCCTCAAATTTCACGAATACGCTCCATTTTAGGAAATTTATATATGGGGCAAACATTCTAGAGAAAAACTTTTATTTAAAGAAGTTTCTTCTCTACGCAAAAATAACAGATGTATTTCATAAAGTAGAAAAAGATCCCCTATACAGTACCCCCAGATGTTCCGACTAGGCCCAAAATATAATATGTTCACCGAAGCGTAGATTAAAGTTTAAAACGGATTCAAGAGCCCCCAAAACGAAAAAATCCGTCAAAAACTTAAGGTCGAAAAAAATCATGACTACTATACTTTCCTTATCTGTATGTACACAGATTGGAAAGAAATAAAACTTAAGAATTTTTTTTTAATTCTTGAAAATCAACGCATTGTAGTAGAACTAAGAAATTTAATTATTTTTTTATTTGACCAACTGTTTGTCACTAACGCAGTATAACATTTATAATTAATATTTAAGGTAGGTACTCCATAAAGTAAAATAAAAAAATATGATGTAGATAGGGTAAAAACTGTCTTACAGCTTGTATTTAAGCCAACCCCTCAAATTATCCCTAACATTTATTTTTAAATATTTATAATTATGATTTTTATCCTCATTTCAGTAATATATTTGCTTTACTTTTAGCTTTAATAGTCAAAATTACTGTAAAAATTATAGAAATATTAGATAACATTCAAACTTTGGATTTTGCAAGAGATTTGTTCCATTTTTATTTTATTTTATAATCAAATAACTCGGATATTAGTTATTCCAAAACCTATGCAATGCATGTGTCACAGAATAGAAATTTTTATTTATTAAACTAACATTTTTTTATAAAACATTACAAAAGAAATTCTTTTTTAAAGTTTTATTAGCTGGTTAAATTTTTAAATACAATGCTAAATAAGAAACATATGCTTGACTGGCTCAAACTTCATTTCAGAGCTTATTATTAACAATGGAATCCTTTACAACGAAATGATTTATTATTTGAGAGCGGTTCAAAGAATTAGTATCTCTTTTTTAAAACATTTTAGGCATATCGAATGATCTAAAAACAAATTGGTGTCTCTTTGCCCATTAAGTTTATTCGCGTATACAAATTTGCCAATGAATTATTTCTGGCATTAATTATTATAATATTGAAAACTGTTCATAAGACCAAACTTTACTCTCGTGTGTTATTAAAAAAATGTTTTCTTTTATTTCATTCTATGACTACCAGTTAAAAAGCATGTTAAATTTGAGATTAAAACTTTATCAAGAATTTAAATAGTTTTTCAAAAAATCAAAGAAGCAACATATACTTTCTAATTTATACAAGGTTCTCTAAAAAAGTGATACAATATCAAAGTTTTCCTAAATGGGACACCTTGTATTTCATGTAATATTTGAATTTTCCTTGCTTTTCTCATTATAACAATAAAATAGTCTGAGAGTATACAGTATTTCACACGCTATAACCAGTTTTATATAAAAATCGTACTGATTTCAAAGACGTGTATAGTGCAAAAGAAACATTTGAAAACCATTTTTTTGGAGTAAAAGGTTTTCATTATTATCCAAAAATGTTTACCGATGTACTCCTTTTTTAATTTTAAACAAATCTTTATAGGTTACGTCAATACTGAAATACATAATTTTCCCATTTTTTTTTTTTTAATTGTATTTTATATCACCATTTAAAAGAACATTTCTTAAAGTTCAATTTGAGTTAAGCATTGTCTATACCTAAAACTAATAATTTTGGGAGATTTTAAAATCTAAATGACAAAAAAGACAATTCACAAAATAGTTTAATTTTACTGGAAATAGACTGTGTGTTAATTAGTGATTAGAATTTAACTAGCTGTAATTTATTGATTGAAATTTTTTTTTACAATATCCTTAAAATTTAATAACTATTTAGGAAAAATGTATTTATTGGAATCATAAAAATATTATTATTTTAAAAGATTTTTTTTTAAATATGTCTAAAATGTTTTTATTGAAACGACAATTTAAATAAATACATAAGAAATAGTAATAAAAAAATGTAAAATGAAAATTTCAAATAAATGGTTAAATATTATTAAAATTTATAAAATACTAACTAGTAATTACCTATTTGTGACAAATGTGTTTATTGGATTCTTATATATTATTGTTCTTATTTTAAAATATAATTTTCAGCGAATAAAAGTAAAAATGTTTTTATTCAGACAAAAATTTTATCGAATACATAAAATAAAGAGCAATAAAGCAATTTTAAAATTAGAATGAGGATATATAATGCTTGGCATTCTATTTTATACTCTTCACAGTTTAACAGACCCTCTGCTTAACCGGCGATTTTTTTATAAATATTTTTTTGGGGATAAATAGGCGTTATCTCCCTATAAAGCTAACTTTTTCCAATGATTTCAAGTAAAAATAATTTTTCGTTTTCGATTTTTTAATATTTTAACCCACTTAACCTCCCAATTTTTATTTAGATTATTTTCTTTTAGTAATTAATAGGCTTCATCTCCTTATAGAGCTTGATTTTTATTAAACATTTCAAGTTGATATAATACTTCTTTTAGATGAATGATTTTTTTTTAATTTTAACCTACCTTAACCCCCTACTGTTATTCAGATGTTTCTAAAATTTAATAGGCTTCGTCCTCTAATAGGACTTGATTTTTCCTGAAAATTTCATTTTGATATAATGTTTCGTTTTTGATTTATGATTTTTTAAAGTTTCAACCCCCCATTAATCTCCCTATTTTTAATCGCATTTATTTAAAATTAGGAGACTTCGTCATCTGATAGAGCTTGATTTTTTTTTTGAAAATTTCAAGTTGGTATCATATTTCGTTTTAGAATTATTTTTTTACATTTAAACCCCGCTTAAACCTCTACTTTTATTGTTTTTTTTTTAATTTAGTAGACTTTATCCCCTTATAGGATTTGATTTTTTCTGAAAATTTAAAGTTAATATCATGTTTCGTTTTTGATTTATGATTTGTTTAAAGTTTTAACCCCCCCTTAAACCCCCATTTTAATCAGATTTTTTTTTTAATAAATAGTCTTTGTTCACTTGTAAAGCTTGATTTTTTCTGAAAATTTCAAATTTATATCATATTTCGATTTTAAATTATGATTTTTTTAAGTTTTAACCCCCCTATAACCTCCTATTCTTAATTAGATTTTTTTTAAATTATTAGGTCTCGTCCTCTCATAGAACTTCATTTTTTCTAAAAATTTCAAGTTGATATTGGTTTTCGTTTATGATTTATGATTTTTTTTTAAGTTTCAACCCCCTCTTAAACCCCCCATTTTTATTCCGATTTTTTTCAAAATGAATAGGCTTCGTCCTCTTATAAAGTTTGATTTTTTCTATAAATTTCAAGAAGATATGATGTTTTGTTTTTGAGTTATCGTGCGGACAAAAAACAAGACATCTGACAGACAGACGGACAAAAGTAAACGTATAATACTCTTTACCAACTACTGTATGAAGAGTATAATAATGTTGTAAATATTTGGTAAAATATTATTACAATTTATTAGTTTCTAATTAGTAACTATTTCTATTTGGGACAAATCTATTGAATTCGTATAATATTATTCTTATTTTAAATAAATACATGTAAAAATGTAATTTGTTTTATTAGCCAGAAAAGCACAAGATTGAATGCCGTGGCTAGTGTTTCATAGCCGAAGCCAAGCTGAGACTAGGGAACCAGCCAAGGCATTATATCTAATTTTCTGCTGTGTGGAACATATCATTATGCCTTGGCTGGTTTCATAGTCTTAGCTATGCTTCGCCTATGAAACACCAGCCACGACAATAAATATTGTGCTTTTCTGCCTAATAAAACAAATGACAATTTAACATGTATTTATTAAAAATGTTGTTTAAAATAAAAATAATATTAAAAGAATTTAATAGATTTGTCCCAAATAGAAATAGTTACTAAATTTTTTGTATTGACGTACCCTATAAAGATTTGTTTAAAATTAAAAAAGTAGTAGATCGGTAAACAATTTTGACTAATAATGAAAACCTTTTACTTCACAAAAATAGTTTTCAAACGTTTATTTTGCACTATACACGTCTTTTAGGTCAGTACGATTTTTATATAAAACTGGTTATAGCGTGTGAAATACCCTGTATAATCTCAGACTATTTTATTGTTATAATAAAATAGGCAAGGAAAATTCAAATATATGAAATACAAAGTGTCCCATTTAGGAAAACTTTGATATGTATCACTTTCTTGGAGAACCTTGTATAAATGGAAACTATATGTCGCTTCTTTGATTTTTTTGAAAAATTATTTAAATTCATGAAAAAGTTTGTGTTAACTGGTAGTCATAGAATGGAATAAAAAAAACATTTTTTCTAAATAACACACGAGAATAAAGTTTGGCCTTACCTCGGGAACTGTTTACCTGAACAATTTCTAGATTTTTCAACAAAATCGTTGGAATAAAATATGTTTAATTTTGTAACTTACCGCTATATCTCGCGATAGAGGTATATTTTTTTACAAAATATAATTGTTTTTCACAAAGAAAGTCTGATGTGTTTCATTATTTGTTAGGTGTAATGAAAAGAAAACATGTAAATATGTTTAGTTTTGAAAGGAATTCGTAGAAAAACTAATGATTCCACGTCGTTTGTATAGATACTAAAAGTTAGTCATTTTTCGAATATTTAAAAAAAAACTTGGTTTCTTATACCCAAAGCGGCTTTTAATTGACACTTTAAAGACTTAAAAAGATGTATTTTACTGCCTAGGCAGAAAAATCGGACTTACTATGTAATGTTCCAGGTAATAAGTTAATTCAAACGGAAAGTTGATGGAATAATATTTATCGGCGGATACGAATGACTCACTATATGTTGTAGTTCTTGCTATTTAATGATTTTGATTTAATTGATTGAATGTAGTGTACTGAATTGGTAGTATAAGAATTGTATTTGTAATCTTGGGCTAAATGTGTTTTTCCCCTCTTTGCTCCCATAGTTGTTTGGCGGCAAAAAACCTGACTTTAAAAGAAAAATATATGTATTTTGAATCATTAGTTAGTCTTAATGTTTCGTTTAATCGGTTAACAAAAACCTATTGAATATTTGGTATAAAAATTATATTTTGTTTTAAATAATATTTTAAATTGAATTAATGATTTTTCAATAAAAATAATAATTTTTATTTATTTTTTAACTTTCATGACACTAAAGTCCATCTTAACTAAAGATTTCATCAAATAACAATATCGAAATTTTCAAGCATCACCGCCCAGTTTGTCCGCTAATTTCTCCTAGCTTATGCCTCATACGATTAAAAGCGTTTTAATTTGATAAACATTGGCAGACAAATCTGTGCAAATTTTTATACAAAACAAAACTGTTCCTCACAGATTACAGTTTTAAAAGTGACAGAATAAGTGTACCTAATTTAACCAGTATATTTCAAAAGATATAATAAAAATAGCTTTAAAAACACATGTTATTTTCTCGGAAGTAAATCGCAAGGGCGCCTTATCCTGGTGAAAGTATGAAACAAAATCTATAAAAATGAAAAGGCTGAGTTATAAACCAATATAAGATCTGGCAACA